>PVKZ01001636.1:0-350548 GCA_004027375.1 Macroglossus sobrinus
AAATGGAGGCAAGACAAAGTTCTGATCAAGCCTCGTTTATTGTAGGTAGGGGTAGAGTATATAAAGGGGAGGATTTGCATAATCACGGTTGCCTTGGATATCGAACCGCAGAACATTCCATTTCCTTATATGACCCAAAAATGCAGAAGGGTCCCGGGAGAGGAGGGGGCTGCAAGGTCAGATTAGTTTAAGCAAATGGTTCAAGGGGCCCAGGGCAAGTCAGGGCATGTCAGGGCAACTGACTTTATGCTGTCTATCCTATCAGATAGCACAGGGCGAGGCAGATTCTGTCCCACGGCGAAGTTGCCTAGGTCTCAGGTATGAGAGCCTTGATAAGAATGGCTCCCGACACATACATACATACATTATATATATATTTAGAGATGTGGAAACATAGCAAATACAACTTAGATTGATTTTTGGAGAAATAAATGACATTAGTATGTATTCTTGAGCCTTGCTTTTATGTAAGGTTATAGCTTTTAATGAAGCATTTCTATTAAATATGTTGGAGCTATTTTGCTTTGGGTTAGGAAACAAAGCAAAACTTCTTATTTTAAGAGAAAATTTATGTTATTATAAGCATATATGGCTATCAAACCCATTGGAATTTTGTACCATAATATTTTTTGTTCACAAATGTAGATATAGTAGAAAAAGTGAAAGGTCTTACAAACTTTAATATCTATTATAAACAGCCATTTATTTAATGAAATAATAGTGTGTGTGTATGTGATGACTAGAATGTGGAAGCTAGAAAAAGTAAAAGTTACTATTTAAAACAAAACTAATATTCTTGTAAACATGTTTTTATTGAGAAACTATTTCTTTAAAGAGTGAGGTTTTATTTAAGTAGACAAAAATTTATTTTTAAATATAAGTTTAAATACCCATATAGCTCATCTTTTAAGAAAATATTACAAAAGCCAAATTCTCTATTTTTTTATTTCTAGTATTAAAAACACAACAAGAAGTGTCTTGGTGGTTATAATCCTGTCTTTACAGTAAAATTTAGTGTACCTCTAGCTAAATGACAAAGTTATTTAAAGTGATATTCAGTTTTTCCTGTGGATTCATGTTAATTTGTAGTTTTAATTTGTTACCATTCACAGCAGAACAATTTCCTCACCAGGTTTCCTTATTGAAAAGAATTCTCATTTACTCAGAGCTTATGCCACACTATATTTAGAAGTGGAGAGAATTGATTTTCAATAAAAGAGGCAGATGACATTCTTGTATAATGTTCATTATCTCTAAAAAAAGTTTAGCTTATGATAATATGGGTTTTAATTACCTCATTACTCTTAGTTACAATTATTTACCAGGAAATAACTAGATATTTTTTTTCTTTTCTAAGAGGAGAGTTCATCTAATATTTACTTTTCTGACCAGAGTTTTGTTCTTTAAAACTGTGTTAGATTACAAAATGGTAACAAAATAGATATTAAAAAAATAAATAAAACTTTTCAAAAAGATTGATCCAGAAATATTGCCTTAGAACTCCATTTACTCACTCCTAGAATCTGTCTAAATGATTAAAAAAGGAATCCGAGGAATATGCTACCATATTGTCCAATGAAATGAACAATAGTAGCAACTATACTCTATTAAACCTCAAAGCACTTTTTTTCCAGATATTTGTAACAAATTTAAAGATGACTTTGGGAATTGATATTCAACTTCTTTTCTGAAGATGTCAGTGCATTATTGTGAGAAATAAGTGGAAAAAATTTTATTAAATCCTAATAAATTTCCTAATTAGAAGACCTTGTAGGAAAGATGGAAGCTTCCACTGCCAATCAACAGCAATCCATATCTGGTGGTAAGATTGGAAGAGAGAGTATCTGACCATGTCTCATTGCTTCCTTATCATTTTTTAATCCACCACCCTTGGGAAAGGTAGACAAATAAACAAACAAATAACAGTTTTTGGCATACACTGTCTCTGTATAGATTCATATGTATTTAGTTTTTTAAAATGTATTGTCCCAAACATAGAGACAAAAAGAAAAAAGGCAAACTAGAGTGAAGTTATAGATATGTATCTATACCTTCTACACCTTCTCCAGAATCTCAAAATTAGCTGCCTTTGTAGAAAACAGTGCACAGCAATCACTGGACATTTAGGTCACTGTCTTCCATTCAGAACTGCTACTGGAGTGGCTGAACCACATTAGAAGAGTGGAGGGTGTAAACAGAGACCAGGATTTGCATCACTCTGCTGCATGTAAGGCTTCTAGCTATAACCCCTGGATAGTTGTCTTTTTGTACTTGTAATCAATTTTACTTTATATGGCAAAAAAAGTTGAGTTTGGGTAGTTCTCTACAGAGGGACTAAGTGTCTAAACATGTTTTACTTATTACCGAGAATATCTGTACCTACTTTTCACATACACATATACACACACACATTATCTATCTATCTATCTATCTATCTATCTATCTATCTATCTATCTATCATCTATCTATCTGTCTATACACATACATACATTTTTTTGGAGATTCTTCTAGTAACCTACATATTTCAATGAATAATTTGAGTATGTAAACTCTCTATATATGTTATAAAACACATGTCTATCAAAATGTTTGTTGGAAATCAGAAGTTATCAGTATTGTTGAGCTACCTCTGTTAAAATTGTTTATACTCTGACTCAGTTTTTCTAGACATTGTTTGGGCAAAAATTCCATATTTTGTCTGTTTGTCTTGTGCAAACTTTGTGAAAGAATGTGGTCACTTGATACATTGTATTATGCATGTTGGGCACAATCTTTCAGAAAGATGATATTTTAAGATCTCACCAAATTAGTTGTGACTGAGGAATAAAGCCTTAGACTGCAAATCTTGTATCCTATCAAATGTATTGGCAAAATGGCAATGCAGGAGAAGAATCTAAAATTGGAGTGGACTTTTCAGTGGTCATGAAATCTTTTATCTCATTTAGGCTGGGTGAGCTTCTGCTGCAAATGTTTCACCAAATAAAGAGAAAAAGCAAAGAGATAAAAAAAAATTTTCAACTTCCACAACCAAAAATTACCTCCTACAAATTCCTTAATTAATGTTACTAATAATATATATCTATATCATACTAAAATTTGTAGTACTCCTGCCCAAAGCATCAAATTTAATGCTACAAAAGAGAAAAACAAGCAAGTAAATAAATAAAAAACCTTGCACATGACAAGTTAAGTAGAAAAAGTATGAAATATTTTTTCAATATGGTAATTTTAAAATGATAAAGAGCTATCCAATCACACAAATTGAAAAAATATTAAATTATATATGATATGATTACATTCCAAGAATTTCAAACTACTAGAATTAAAGTATGAATGTAGTAAATAAACTGATACATAAAAATACACTAATATCCTCCAATAAATTCTTTGCAAGCTAATAATAATTGATTTTAAAATACAGGTCTTTATATAATTTAAAATTATATTACATATATTTTTAATAGACCCTTAATATAAAATTAGATATGGGTCTAATTCAAAGTGTACATACTTATCAAGAAATGAGCAGAATATATATGAAAAGAAAATTCTACTGAAGATATAGATGAGTAAACAAAAATTAATTACATGGTCTTCAAATATTTGTGAATTTTCTTCAAATCAAGTTGTATATTTTATTCAATAGCACCTAAAATTAGAAAGTTTTTTTATTTGAAAAATTTATAAACAATATATAGAAAAATAAGTGGATAATAATACCCAGTGAAATTCTGAAAAAGAAATATAATGGGGGCACTAAACTTATCATAACATTAAAGTATAATTTAAACTACATTGATTGAAAGTGTACTGAGACTCTAAGAATAAATTAATGAATTAAATAGAATAAAATCTCCATAAATTGACAGCAGAATTAATATCTGAAAAAAGTAGTTTGTTAATTTATTGAGTAAGTTTTCAGTTATAAAAAAAGTAAGAGGCAATTGGATATCTATTTGAGAATGAAAATAAATATAACAAATAGACCTCTAAGTCAAATCTCATATCAACATGAGTTCCAAATGTATTAAAAATGTAATACAAGTGCAAGTAGAGATATTGATCAATTTTAATATTTCTGTCCTATAAAACACTCTAAACATTCATCAAAGAAGATTACAGAGGGTGAATAATAATATATTTGATTAAATAAAAATTGAAACAGTATATGACAACTATACTACAAAAAATTAAGAAAACATTACTAGAGATATATATTTATAAAATATCTTCACTAATAATGTCTTTAATTACAAACAACAGAAAATGGCTGGTTATCATTAACAGAAAATAACTTTTGAAGTCACAGATAGAACAAACAGGAAGACTTGAGAAGGAGGTTTGAATCAGAAGCAAAGCAAAATAGGTATAAGCAAGATCCTGTACAGAAAGCATCTTCTCACCAGGTGTCATTGTGAAGCTACTAGGACATTTACCCAGTCTCAGATTATCACTAACAAACCTTGTCTCAACATTACTCCTCTGGGTTCAACATCTCCATTCAACATCTCGTGGCATCTAATCAGCCATTCTTGATCATGTGACTTTGAGCAACTTGCCAGAAAATGAGGAGAGAAAATTGTTGTTTCTCATTTTGATTCCAGAGGGGGAAGCAGGATGAAACTCTCTCAAATTAGAAAAAACAAAACAAACAAAAAAAAAACTTGTTTGCTGAGCAACCCAATAATTTTCTACTAAAATGTTAAGATCTTTACTCTTAAAGACCTTTTAAAAAATCAAATAACAAAGGAACAGATACTTCAATAGAAATAAAAGGAGTAAATGACACAAAAAATGCAATGTAGAAGTAGAAATGCAATGCCTAATGTCTAACTTCTCAGTAATCAAATGATGCAAATTACTGAAAATTAAAATACGTGCTTGAAACTATAATTTTATTAAGCAATGCTACCTAATAAATTTTTTAAAATTAAAAAAAAAACATAATATAGAAAAAAAAGATCAGCCAAAATTATAAACGTTTGTTACTACCCAGGGCTGGTGATGATGTGATGTAATAGACACCTTGATAGAATGTTAGCAGGGATATAAATTGATTTAACTTTCTATAGAACTATCTCGATTATATTTCTATCAGAATATAAGCTCCGTGAGGGCTGCCATTCTCTTCTGTTTTGCTTATTGCTATATTCACAGGGCCTACAATAGTGCTTGGCAATTGTAAGTTCTACAAGTTAGTTCTGGAAATGTTTGTTCAATAAATTAATATCAATATTTAACTTCTATGTAGTCTTTGTTATATAACTCCACTCCTAAAATTTACCCTAAGAATGTAAAAAAGTATGCAAAAATTTTAAAAATGCAAGTATATACATATCATTTTATATGATATAATATTTGTGATATTTATCTATGAGATAAATATCATAAAAGTCATTATGATATTTATAAATATTATTATGATATTTATCTGTAAGAGTTAAGTATGAAGGACATTGAAGGAATCTGAATGTTCAAAAGTCATTGTTTAAATATACTGTGGTCTTTACATATAATGGAAAAATAGATTTAAAATATAGATGTATTAATATGAAATAACATTTACAACCCATTACTAAGTGCAAGAAAAGCAGTTTGTAAAATGTTATCTCACTTGATCTGATTTTTATTTTTTCAAGAGGAAGAAATATCTGTATAGTTGCATATTTGCATGAACAAAAGTCTGTTGATTATATACTTCAAAATTGTAACAGGCTCATCCTTAATTTCTTCTCTTCTCTTCCCTTCCTGAAAAATTTATCCCCAAAGCCCTTAGTTAGGATCTCTACAGGAGGAAGAGAGTTGCAATGAATATTGTCATTTTTTGTAGTTGTAATACCTCCACAATCCCAATTTTCAACAAATCAGTCTTGTACTTATACTGGACTTGTACTTACGTTTCTAGTCTCAAACACCCTAGTTCCCTGATGCTCCAAATTCTCTGTGACATACAATAATTGTTCTAACTGACATACAATTATTGTTCTTTTTACTGTCTGACACATTCATCCCCTCAGATATCTTTACTTCCTTCTTCATCAGCTTAATTCCCATGCTCAATTTTTTAAATAACTCCTTTGTATACATCTTTAGCCTGCTCCTCTCATTGTCCCTAGGGCAAAAACAACCTAAATAAGTAAATTATATTATGTTAGTTAATTAACATATTATAATAATATAATGTTAGTTAACATTAGCTGTTAGAAAATAAAGCATGGAAGAGTTAGAGAATGTAATTCTAATTTTATATAGGCATCTTATGGGTAAGTGACATTGTAGAAAAAGCCTGAAAAAATTTAGGGAGCAAGCTATGTAAATATTTGTGTAAAAAACATTCCAGGTGAAAAAATGGCAAGGTTTGGAGGAGGTGCTGTGCCTGGTGTGTTCAAGGGACATGAAAGACAGCAGTGCAGCTGTAGCAGAGTAATGAAGTTGGAGGCTACAGGTGGCCAGATCTGTGAGGCCTAAATTTACCACCTAGAATCCTAAGCACTCTTAATATTTTGTTATATTTTATTCTAGTTTTGTTTCTTATGTAATTTTTTAGTTGAGATTATACCACTTACCTTATTATTATTATTTTTTTGCATTAAACCTTTTATAATGTTACCCTTTAGCACTAATATTTTCCAGTGGTATGACAATACTTCCAACATCTTTTAAATTTCTACATAATATAGGATTATATATACATATACAATGTCATTTACTACATACTCGTCAGAACATTTTGACCATTCATGGAGAAAGCAGATAAGGAACCAGAGGCTAAAGATTTTATAACTCAGAATTCTCAGAATTGACCTCTTTACTCCTGAGTCTTCTGAGTCTGTTCAGAGTTCTCACCATTTTTTTCATCCATGGCTATACCTCTTCCCTGTTTGTTTGTTTGTTTGTTTGTTTGTTTATTTATTTATTTTTATTTCAGTCCATGAGGAAATCCAGATCTTGGTATGATTTCTTCCTGGGCCTGAAACCTCTGGAGTTCTCAGCTATGGGATCTAAAAAAATAACTCCATTTCTCCAGACTTTTTTCCTATTTATAGGTAAAGTAAGTGAGTTATATATTAATATTCCACAGGTCTATGATAAAAAGTATATTAGCACATAGCCAACTTTTCATTTTCTAATTATGTAATGTCAATATGAGACATTTGGAGTAGGACAGAAAACTGTATAGTTTTCATTAATGTGTCTGATACATAATTTACAAATGATTTAACTCACCTAAACAATGGGAAATATATGTCATACTGAAGACCTTATTAGAAGAATCTTAGAAGGAATGCATGATGTCTTTTGGCCCACACAGCATGCATGTGGCTGGAAGCTCTCTGAATAGTGAAGAACTCAGAAAAGGAAACAGAATACAGATTGATAGAAAATACACTAAGCAGATGTTTTCTCTCTTCCTTTGGGAGAGAATTTTAGAGATTATCCTGATTTGAGCTATGGGAGGTTGCGGGAGAGCAGGTGATTGGGATGATACTAGAGTAGTTGAGAAATTCCATGACTGTAGCATAAAGCTCCGTCAAGAACATCAAATGCCAGTTTCTGTCATAAAGACCCTTCTGGGTCTTCCACACTCTGCTTTATTGAATCAGGATTTAGGGACATGATATGGGCCTTCATCCCAAAAGTGGTCAAAAGATCCATATGATCAAATCAGCCTTCATAAAATGTCATTTGCATATCTGATGTGATGCTGAAAATCTTCTAATTCCTAAGCATCTGAGTGCTTTATTGAATTAACAGAGTTACTACTACTTGATTGTTAAATGGCCATGGATATTAATGCTATACATGCCATTATTAAAATAGCAAAACAAAGACAGCTGGATTTTCTCAAACTATCTCTTGCTTCTTGGTATCTTTATTGTTGTGGTTGTATATGTGGTGTGTGTGTGTGTGCGTGCATGTGTGTGTGTTGCTTAAAAAACACAATACTATGAAAGTAGGTTTTCTTTACTATGAATTTCTGTTCAGAAATGAAACTATAAGGAGACAAAACATTTTTATACTGAAACCCAGATAAATTGCCATTTTGTTTTTCAAGCTCATGGAAGTTTCCTTCCTAAACCTTTCCTAACACATCCAGATTATGGCTTCTGGTGGAGCTGCCTAATCACACAGTAGGAAAGATACATTAATGGAAGTCAGAAGTAGGGTATTGAATAGACTAATGGAAGCTTTTTAGAATTCCAAGTACTCTTCATATTAGAACCTTTGTCATAAAGGTGACAATATTAACAATAATAATCCTCTCTAACAAAAGACTAGTATTAGGTCTGACTCAGTAAGAGCCACTGGTTTCATTCTACTTTGTTCAAGGATGCCTTGATTTCTAGTTCTGAGTACACACTGTTCAATTCAATAATCTAAATTTTCACTGGTAAAACAGAATGTCAAAATGAATTTAGTAATTAGCTTCTCCATTAGGGGGCTCATTTAATTTCAAAGCTAATGCTATCCACATTTCCGTTTCTAATTAATACAGATATAGAAATGAAATAGTAACTAGACAGTATGTTCTTTGAAGAGCTGAACCTATGACATTGTCATGGCATCAGCATACTTTCATTAGAGATGTGATCATAGAACATAATTCCAAACAAGTGGAACTTTTTCTCATCTTTTTTCTTGAATTTATTTGTTTTGTAATATGAAAACATTTCAGAAATACACAACTTCTCCTAGTCTGAATTCTTAAGTAAAATTTTTAACCATTTGTAAACAAGATAAATGTTTTTATAAGATTCAGAATAGAAGAATATGGGGAAATATTATTTTGAGATCAAATTCTAGAAATTTAAAGCAGTTATAAAAATTCCTGAGAAAGAGTATACATAAATATAGGCCTAACTAGTGAAATAGAGTAGCAGATTCTATTTCATTATGTAATGTGATATGATAATGTAATAGGATAATAATTTTTTAGTTATTTCTGGGGAAATATATGTATGTATGCTCTAACTTTTTTTAATAGTTTAGTCAATAACTATAGAAGCAGAAAAAAGAAAAAGAGAAAACACTGAGATTTGAAGCTATATCTACATTCTCCATGCTAAATATATATACATATATATATGTATATATATATAAACACACATATTTATCAATATGTGTGTGTGTGTGTGTATGTGTGTGTATATATGTATATGTATATAAAACAGATGCATGGTTATGTGTACATTGTTCAGTGGAATGTAGTATCAGCCTATGTCTTCTCCAGCAGTTAGAAAGATTATTAAAATGTAATTAAGTCTGAATTAAGTTACATTTTCAAATTATGCTATCAGGGTTTCGGTAGAGGAAGGGTAGAGGTAGATACTTGTCATTGAGTAAATACATAAATATGCAATTATATGGCCATTATATATGTTCATACTTATGTAAGAAATAAAATGAAATAAAGACATGAATTTATTTATTGGTAGCTTGAAGGAAAGTCAGTCATTCAAACCATATGGAGGTCAATCTGGAAGCTTTATCTAAAAAAGGTCTGATCAGTTCCCAGAAACGGTAGGCTTAAAACAACCCCCAAAATAGTTTAGGAACAGTCTGATCAAAAGCAATCACAAACAGGGAAAATGAAAAGAAGCAATCAGAGACATTCAATGCCTACTGCCATCAAAATTAGTACTGTTGAGGACAATGAGGTAAATTAGATCTTCCTGAGTGACTGGAATTATGATTAAGATAGCTTTCTAAGAATGATTTTTAAATGATTATGATAAGGTTTTAAAGTAAAAATTATACATTAACAATTTTTAAAATCTTCCACAAAATTGGTCAAGCAATAAGAATGTTTGACCTCTAGAACCAAATCAAAGACAGGCTATTTCATAAGAACAGAGCACCACCTTGTGTTGGTAAGTTATTACACTTCCCTAGACACCTATCGGAGGCCTTTGATATTATATTAAATTAGAACTTGTCAGTAATGTTATTCAATATAATAGGCAAGTATAATATCTTCTCTGTCATTTAAAACTCTTAGTCTTATATTTTAGCTGTGTATATGTTCTAAAAAATTATAAAGAAAGGGAGCAATATAATCAGACCAAATAAACTTGTTTTTGTACTTTTTAATATAAATGCTTTCATCTCAGGAAAGAATTTAGTAAAATAGATTCATAGTTCTGAACCTAAGTTGATTTGCATTTAACACATTATACTCATTGTTTTTTAAAATATTAAATCTCAATGAAGTGCTTTTGAGTTTGAAATAACTTAAAAGTGCATTATTTCCTGAGTATTCAACAATAAGAATTTAGAAAAAGAAAATATTAACTATCTTTAAATTAAAAATAAAGTTACCTTAAATGTTTCTAGTAAAACCATAGGGTTTTACTAAAGTAAAAAAAAAAATAGTCAAATAGCATTATAAACCTTCACTTTCATAGAACCAATACTCTAAGAATTTCTTTTTTTTTATATAACATGAAAAATTTAAAGTTCTGAACTGATAAAAATGTATTCTCATTCATTCTTCAAAATTAAATTCAAATTTGAACATAAATTCTGAGGCCATGCTATCTTCAGTATTCCTAGAGCACTTGGTTTTTTAAAATTAAAACTGTTTTGTATGAAAGTGATTTTGTTCATGTCCCATTTTCGCCAGCATATTCTTTGGCAACAAGACCTGGTCTATATATATATATATATATATATATATGTATGTATATATATTCCCCTATATTCCCCACCTGTCTTGAAAAGTGCTTATCCTATAGAACTTTCTGCAGGGATAGAAATGTTTTCTGCACTGTCCATTACGATAGTGGTCAAATTAGACAGTAGAGAAGACACAAACACAAGCCATAGGTGGCTATTGAGTAACTGAAATGTGATTAGTGTGACTAAGAACTAAATTTAAATTATATTTAATTTTAATTAATGTAAACAAATTAAATAGTCATATGTGTTTAGTGACTATTGTATAGACAGGGTAAATCTACAAAAATGCTTTAAAAATATCGGTTGAATGAATAAATGGCAAATTATTTGAACATAATGTGTTAAATTATTTCTACTTGTTAATGTAAGAAATAATTACAATTTTAAGCTTTATATTTTATGTCATCTCAAGTAAAACTTGAGAACTTACTTACCATGTTTTTTATAATCTATGTTATTGAGATACTTTTGCCTCCTTCACATACTCACTCTCTTTCATTCTTGTATAGTTAAAAATAGTTATTTTTATTTAATCTTGAATAAATTCTGTAAAACAATAAATTTAATTATCTGTTTCATTAGAATAACAGAGTATTTACATATATATATAAGTAGATTTGAAATTTATGTAAACAGACTTGAAATTCAGTACAATTTTGTCCAAATTTCCAAAGTAAAGTTAATGTAGAAGCCTTTATTACATTAATTTCTTCTCTCCTCCATCCAGAACAAGTACTTAGTATAATATAGCATCCTGAAAAGTTTCTTCTCGATAAAACCTTGCAAGTGTATGTGCATACTTTAATATTTTTTATTCGACTTCCAGTTTTATTTGCATTTATACAACATTCATTAAATCTATATAAATGCCAGATATTGCAGACAGATATTATAATGGACTCTATTCACATCTTTAAGGTTTGTAGTTTTAAGACCACAAAGAGGTTAATTTTAACAATTAATAATTGGTATTTAGAATTTAGTTCTTCCTATAGCTCTGTGACATTTTATTGTTAACCTCATTTTACAATGAAAAAAATAAGTGTTGGAGATATTAAGTAACTTCTTCAAAACACTATAACTGATGAATGTAAAAGTCAGGATTTGAACTCTGGTCTTTTTACTTGTAAGCCAGAAATTGATAACAACCACACTATATTCAATTTTCTATAAATAATTATTTTAAACAAAGCATTAGAAGTGTCTTTAGAGTTTGGCAGGAAATATATGAGTATTTGGATGAGGAGGTCACTAAACGTAAGGTATACAGAGAAGCAGATTCGAGCAAAGTTGAGGAAGAATTTCATCTTGTAATCAGATAAACAAATATTTGTTAAGCATTATCTAATTTGAGCTAGAGAGAAAACAGTTTCCCAGATTACACAGGCTAGCATTTGATGCTGTGCAGGAATGCTTGATCATGCCTTTTTAATTCATCTACAGGTTTTTGATTCACTATATAAATAAAATATCCCTGAAACATCATCAGAGAGTGTTGGTGTTTAATCACTAAATACAAAATGAGAAATACATGTGGATTACTCTAACAGAATGGGGACAGGGAGTGGATCATCTCACACTGACTTTCATTTCGGAAGGTGGATAGATTTATTTTAACATAAATTGTATATTTCTTAACTTTTAGAAACTGAAAAATTCTACATTTTAAAAAAAGCATGTTCTCTTTTTTTTCCAAACTTGTAAATACAAAGCCTTAATATCTACTTTTTAAATTGTGATTGTAGAAATGATGATCACTCTTTGTAGGAAAACTAAATTATTTTTAAGCAACTATAATCCAGATACTTGGGATTAAATGTGAGAGTTCAATATTGGATTAGCATAGCTTCATGGCATAGAAGCTAATGTTTATTAAATTAATGTTTATTGAACTTATTTCTTATGCTTCCTCTATAAACACATTCCTTCTTCTGGAATGTCTGGGTATTAAATTATAGGGGATATTAAAATTTCTACTAAAATATTGTATTTCATTTAAGTTATTTTATTTCTCTTATTTTTAAAGTTTTGTCACAGCTGAGCTTCATAGCTAGCCAGTTATGCTTATGATAAAGTACTTTTGTACTATATCTAAAACATTAATTAGCTCTTCAGTTAGTTCTTTTTTATTTATCTATGTGATTAATCAATTTATAAGTATATATTTCTTGAGCACTTAGAGTGTGTCCAGAACTACAACAGGGAACACAAAAGAAGTAGGAAAAATGGCTTATGTTCTCAAAGCTTTGCAAGTTTGTTTGGGTGCCAAAGTCAACAAATATTATCATCAAAGAGAAATAAAGATAAAAATAGCATTAAGTCAATGAATACAAGAGGAATAAAAAGAAAAGAAAGAGCAGTGTGGGCTCAGTATTTTTTTTTGTAAATATCCCAGGGAAGTAGGAGTGAGTTCATTCCTCTTTATAGATGAGGAAAGTGAATATCGGGGAGGGAAAGTGTTTTTTTGGGATGTGACTGCAGAGCTTAGTTCTTTCTGCTGTGACATTTATGTTAGGAAAAGCTGGAACTGGTACTCCAGTTGAGTTTCCAAAAATGTGTTAGATTGAAATAAACAGAAGATGGGTATAGACATGACAAATCAGAAGACTTGTCTCATGAGCTAAGGTGTATGTTGTATAGTAAGATCAGTAGGACTCTGGGATGGAAATAGAATATTTGGAAGCCATGTTCACTAAGGAGCTGATTCTTTTTGTTACAGATTTCAGAGTAGGATAACTGTATGTTTAAATGACATTTTAGGATGATTTCTTTAGTAGGTAAGGATAGATGATAGTGGGAGAAATGTTACAATCAGGAGGACAATTTTTCTGGAAGGGGTTGTAGAGAAAATATCACACTGAATACAGGTTAAAACAAGAAACCTCTTTCTATTTTTCTAAACTCTGAGCTTTGGAATAAGTAGTATATTTTCACCATCAGTATTTAGGAATCTCCTATTTCTTCTCAGCCAACTCAATGGCTCCATAACTGCCATTTCCAATTACATTGCTGAACAAGGGACTAATTTGCAAGGGATCACTTATTTACTTACTTTAGGTCTTCACCAAAAATATGTTCCATGAAGAGAGAAAATTCACCATGTTTATCTCAGTATCCCTAGAACCTTGAATATATCCTGGCACATAGAAGATACAGAAGAAGTGTGCTTTTGTATTTTTATATTATTGGCTTTTGTTTAAATCATAACATCTTTCAACTTCAGTCTTCGTGTATGAATATATTTGCATGGCAAGATTGAAAAGGATGTTATGCAATGTGTTAGTAAAGGTGCTCATGGGAGAACTGCATACAGGAATGTAACTAAGTTTAAAATGATGATGGTCTAATTCCAATTACTCAGAAGCTGATTAGTTTTCGAAGAGCCGATAGGCCCCTTGCTTCTTTTCCTTCTAAGTGCTGTCAACTTTGGGCTAATTTTGTGCTCATTTGTACTTCCTCTAGAGCTTGGACAAGGGAAGAGTGTAACCTTTGAGTCTATCCATTTTGCTGCTTATTACAATTTGGGGAGGATTTGGTAAAATAAAAACCAGAACTACTGGCAAAGATAAATGTTTTTTTATATTATTACATATAGATTTTATTTATTCATGCTATTATTCCTCCTTTACGCATGACCTATTTGAAAGGTAAATGTGTAATATGAATGTAATGTATATAACAGTCTCTCTGATAATGAAGAGACAACAATAAATTAATTATAATTATAAATTCAAATTCATTAAGGTAAAATGGAGACAGCAGTAAAAGATAGAAATATTAATAATGCAGATAATTTGCTACAGGACTCATGGGACTCAAGATATATCCAATAGTTGCAGTTTCTAAAGAAATGTAATAAAAGTTCTCAACTGTATAGACTTCCCCAATTGATGAAATCTCTTCTTCATATGGTGCAACCAAGTATTCTATGATTCTGGAGTTAGTTGGAATTTGCTACATAAAAAAATTCTAATATTTTAATTAGCACAGTGTTTGTGTATTAATAAAAGTTTAAGAATTATATAGGTACAGAGATCAAACTGGAATCTTTCACTTTTATTTTTTGGGAAAACACAAAGAAAGTAAAAACATAGTCAATTATATTATTATTTTTTAAAATTAAACTCAAAATGGGTTAAGACTCAAAATTTTGCTTAGTATTTGCTAGGTGTATAGCAAAATAATATTGATGAAAACAAAGGGTATGGTTTGACAAAGGGAGAAAATTACAGAATATTTGAAAAAAATCTTTCATTAGTTTTGCTGAACATCATTTGAATTAGATTTGAATGGACACTAAAGTAAAATTATGTCATTTTTAAATGTAGTACTTAATACAGTATATTTCTCAGTATAATCCAAATATACTTGTCTCAAATTATGTCATGCTTTACTCAATATGCTTTCATGAATTATTAAGTGCAGTCAGTGAAATTCTCATTAACAAGATTTTCTAGTCTCTACAAAGTTTACATAATACAAGGTAGATATAAATAAATATACAATAAACAAAAAAGTTTAGTAATAATTTTAAGTGTATTTATACTACTGTATATCTTCCAGGTGCTGCCAATGTATTATCATCATGAATTCTATTTGTATTAGAAATTCTAAAGGAAGAGATGTTATTTAGCACAATACGTAATTTATTTAAGCAATGTCTTTGACCATTGAAGAACCTGGCAGTGAAACATTTATATATCAGTCATTGATTGATGTACATTTATTTTTATAAATTTTCATTTGTTTTTTAATTTTTTTCTTAGGTAATTGTTAACAGGACTGGTAATCAAATGCTACGCACCAATACTAGTTGTTTATGGATGGCATCTGTTCTGAACGGTCCCTGCCAAAGCCATATTAGCTGTTAAATATTTTGAATATCATCCTAGCTGTAAATATAATTTTACTGGCTTTTGTACATAAACGCAAAAAAATTGCCAGTTGATTACTAGCCTTAGAAAACCATTTTTAAAAGATTAATGACTATTTGTTCAGCTTAATTATAAAATAAACCACATTGTTTATATTTTTCTTAAAAGCTCACTTTATAAAAGTGAGCATTATTGCCTTTATAAAGAGTACTGTGAATGACAGAAAGATACCAACAGATGCATTCCAAAGACATATAATTTCTTTAATAATACAATACAAAGACACCTTTGCAGAGATTAAGTAGGAGTGAGCACAGCATGCTCGCAGAGAGAAGAGCTGCTTCGAAGACTCTCAGAGATCCCACAGGAAACCACCTGTGTGGGGTGAGGAAGCGATCAGATGCTAGGAGTTCTTCCTGATTCACTTTTTTAGAGAATTTATCCTTCTGAGAACTCCTCCCAACTCTACAGGGATCTGGCAACATGTTTGCCTGTCATCAGGCACAGGAACAAAACACCTTAGCACATTCTTCACTCATTTCTATGACCCTGTGTGAAAAGAGGTCAGTTTTCCAAGAGCAGCCTGGACTTTGGGCCTGTGTGACTCTGCCTGGGCTAGTATAATGATTTTTACTAGTCACCTTGGATTATCTATTTCGATGATGTAAATAATGGAATAAATAATTCACCTATTACTCCATTATCTACTTTTCTCAGTTTTGGACATTTGGGAACTACCAAGTTCTCCATGGTTCCTCATGGTTACTCTCCATCTGCCTATAATTCCTCTCTCTATATATAATTCTATTCATGTGAATCAAATTTGTATAGTTATCTATTTATAATTGGATAAACTATTTTTCATTTGTGATATGAAATGAGGTAAAGACAGAGATTTTCATTGCTCCAAAAGCTCTACAGATCACACATTATCTGTTCTGAAGTCTTCTCCAATGGGAAATGGAATAAGTTGAGAGAGTTTATCAATCCATACATGGCCGTTAATTTTCACCTACCTTCTGCTTCTCTTGAAGATGGGAATGGATAACAAAGCATTAGTAACTTTCTTAAAATACAGACAAAACAATAACAAAATAAACCTAGGCTATATAATAGGTATAGGGCACACAGTAATACAATTATTATAGAACATATATTAACTCAATATGCCAAAATGTCTGCTTCCTCTTCATTTTTGAGAATGTACTAACCCTAATGTGATTCTTCCATATCACTTTCTAAGCTTATACAACTATATTCATATGTATTTTTTCTTTCTCCTCTTTTTTTGTTAAACAGGTATGGGATCAGAGTTCAGAAATTAATGTGAAACTGTCTTTTATTTAATATATCATGGACAGTCTTGAAAGTCAATATATAAAGCTCTGACTTTCTTTCAAATAACTACATAATATTCCACAGTGTGAATATTCTAAAAACTATTCACCATTCTTTTATAAATGGACGTAATGGCTTTTGTCATGGTTATTTTTCAATATTTGTGACGGTCAACCAAAAATCAATCAACATCTGCTTTCACACATCCTTATGCACTGTAGCACTTTTAATAGCATAGGGTCAATGTGTGTATGTGTTTTGTTTTTATTTATAGTGAGGTTTTATGAACTCACTCTTACAGTAATACTCACTCATACTGAATGAATATCAGAGTTTTTTAAATTATTAATTTAAAAAGTTGAAAAATGGTACTTTGTGTTGTTTAAATCAGTGCTTTCTTGATTACTCAGGGGGTTGAGGACCTATTTTATGCTTACGATCCATGTGCATTGTCTCTTCTGAATCCTTTTTTTTTTTTTTATCAATTTGTAAGCACTTTTGTAACTTTATAGATATTAACTTTTGTCAGATATTTTTATTTTTGGTGTATAATTCTCATGTGGTCATATACTTACCTTCTTTATTAATTTGTTTAAATATTTTCTTTAAGTTGAAAAAATACTTTGTTATTTTTATAACTTTTTATATAAAGTTTAAAACTTTGTTCTATTTCATTTGAAGTAGAAGTTATATCTTTTTAATTCTATATGACTAGGCAATTGTAACAATTCTGAAATAAAATGCCATCTGTGTTATTTACTGTTTTCCTAAATAGGCCTTTCTGTTTGAGATTCTGTATTTGGTCTCAGTGGCTTTTTTGTGTGTATGCACTAATTAGGTACTCATAACTATTTTTTTTTATTGCAATAGCTTTATGTTATGTTTTGGTGTCTGGTGAGATGCTTTAAACCCTACCCACCTAGATTTTTATTTTTTGACACTGTCATTTATTCATATATATTTTTATTTTTCTAAGTAAATTTTAGTATAATGCTGTTGTTTTATTTAGAATTATAACATATTATATATATATATACATATATATATGTATATATATAATTTGAAAATACATAAATAAAATCTCATTAAGAAAGGTAGTTACATTCTGTAATAAAAATTTGCAGCTTTTTCTCATACCTCCTATACATTATTTATTTTTATTGAATTTGCTCTGATATTTTTGATACTTTGTGTAGGTAAGTAGATTTTCCTTCCCATTTCTAAGGTTTGATGCTTTGTTTTAAGCTGGAAACACTTATCTTATTAGTATATCATTGTAAAGTTATAAATATCTTTTATAAGAGTATATAATTTTCTTCTGTCTTGAAAAATATGGAATGATTTATACTTAAATCTAAGGAAATTAAAGAAACACTCTAAATCAGCTATACATATAGTCTTGTCTATGGAATAGTGCTCTTTATCTGGGTGGAATGATTCAGCAACTAACTGCCAAGATTGAAGATAATGTACAAAAAGTGTGGAAGAAAATAAGGAGCAACTCCTAGTCAGTTGATTGAAATAAATTCTGGAAGCCAAGGAGAAGACAAATGTCATCCTCAGAAAACTGTCATCATATTTAGAATACTGAGTAACTTTCTGTAAAAATAACTATTTTCAAATACTTATTTCAAATTCACTGTGTAAGAACTAAGAAAAATTCAATTACTATTACCTGTGCCTGTCCTGAGTGGAGTTTATCAGGATATCACTTAGTAGGATCATATTGAATTTATTTATTGAGTGATGAAACTCAGACTAAAGTAAGACATTTTAAAATATAAAGGCATTATAATTCATTATTTTATATTCTTTAATTGTAGTGGATATTTACAGTAACAAATATGGATATAACTTACAACAATGAAATCAATATATATGTTTTCATTCTCTCTGAAACTACAATGTTTTCCTTCTCAACTATAAAAAATTTCAATAACATTAAATTTTAAAAATATATTTAAGGACAAACTATTAGCTATAACTACATACAATATATTTTTTTCTCTTTATTGTTTTGCCAACTTTTATGAGGGAATCATTTATTTGACCAAATACTATAATAGAATATAACAATTATTGATATTTTTTGGCTCCTTTTGTAAATCAATGGTCATAAAATGAATATCATCCATTTTCAAAGTAAGAGAAACAATCACTTATTTGAGATTAAAAAAGAATAGCTATTTGGGAAAAACTGATTGGGGCAGAAACCCAAATAGTATTCTGATTAACAGACAAAGACAAAAAAGAAAAAGGAAATAGGAACAATTCAATCAACAGAAGAAAGACATTTCTAATGGAACAAATAAGCTAACGTAATGATGCTAATTCTAAACAATGTCTTTAATTTTTAGTCTGGCAGTTATCGGTTCTGTTGTCTTATTATCTGTTTTCTTGTTTTCTTTGCAAATGGTTCTTTGGGGTATAATGTTTCTTTAGGCCCAGTCTAGTCCAAAGGTTATTTTTGCCTTTATTTAATATTCCAAAGGATTGAGGCATGTGAAAGGCAATTCCTCTGGAATGGCAGTTCCAGCTCTATTTTAAAGTGGCTACATTTATATTATTTTTTATATAAAAATAATATATTTGTTCTGTTAGATAAATAAATTCAAATCATAATCACTAAACTTTTCTACTCTTTCTCTAGAAGAGATTTTACATAAATTAACTATTTTCACTAGTTATGGTTGTCTATTAATCCCCAAATTGGATTTTCAATCTTGTTTTTGGCAGTTTTTATTAATTTTTCTCAAGTACTTATAGGGAAACTTGCTCTGCCCCCATCAGCTGTCTATTTTTGCTACTAACTAGAGTTAAAAGTAAAGCTTCTCAGATGAACTCTAGTTAGAAATTTCTAAAGAAAGCAACTATGCTGGTTTTACATTAGTTATCTAGAGAAATACATTGTAAATTGGACTGCAAACCAAATGTTGAAAACTAGGCAGTTTTCCAGTAAAGTTCTCCATAGACAGTCTTCTTGCTATTGTCATTAACTCAATGCCAAAATACTAAAACAAGCAAGGTTGTTCACTAATATTTCTGTTATTTTCATTCTGGGTATTATTGTTCATCATTTTTACCTTAGATGTAGTCATGTGATTTGTTTGTTGTTGCCAATGAAATATCATCTTAACTGATATTAGTCACTTCTGGATAGGGTATAATATTCCTGGTTCCCTCTAAATATAATGAAAGCACATAACAAGATGGAATCTCTTCAGATTTGGGTTCTGAGAAACTGTAGGGAGCAGCAGTCTCTAAGAAGCAGTGCTGGACATGGAGTCTGAGCAAAAAAATAAATTTTGGTATGTGAAGCCACTGATAGGTATGTGTTACTGCAGCATATCCTAGCCTATCTTAGCTAATATAAGGTATTCCTATTGTTTAAAAAAAGACAGCAAGCCCAAAATGGAGTCACTTGTGCTAAGCCCACATCACCAAACTTAGACTTAATGCCTAATTTAATTAAAGCTTCAACCTCTCCCAGAAGTGGATTTTTAAACCAGTCAATTTGGAATTACCTGGTCAGCACTAATGAGGTTATATGATTGATAGACCCCTGCTCTTCCCTAAGGGAAGGTGACCTTGTCACAAGCAATCTAATCTTTGCTATTAACTTCTTTGTTCTGCCCACTTCTGCCTATAACTGTCTTTTATTTTTGTATAGCTCTTTGGTACTCCTTTCTAGCTGCTAAGTGTGTTACTGCCTGATTCATCAATCAGTGAATAAAGCTAACAATGTCTTTAAAATTTAGTCAAGTGAATTTAGTTTTTTAACACTATTTTACATCTGCCTTCTGGTACATAATAAACTTCTGGGAGATTTGACCTTATATAATTTGTAAAATACACGATTTGTTGAATGATTTCTTTAGAAACACTCTTCTTTCATTTTTTTTTCACATTTTATTTTTTATTCATGGATTTGAAATAATTCCTTTGCAAATTATGTTTAAGGTTTTGTTGTTGTTGTTGTTGTTGTTGTTGTTGTTTTAGATTATGTAACTAGTAAAGATTTTACCCAAAAACCTGTGTGTTGAATTTTAAGGTTAAAATGAAATATATGTTCTTTCAAAGAGCCACTTATTTCTTAATTTTCCTGTGATGATGTTGTAACTATGCTTTCAATCAATGAGTTACTTCAGTGGTTACTGGTTACACCCATTTTTGCATGATTACAGGAGAAATGCAAGCAACAATAATTTTGAAATTCATTACAATGCCAGAGTTTATATGCTCTCATTAAGCATTAATTGGTAGTTGATGGCTATTGCTATTTTTAACACCATTAGTTCATAGCAATATAATTAGTAACGCTAAGTACAGGAACCACATTAATAGCATTACTAATTGTAAATCTGGAGATAGAAACACAACATGACTGGTTAATTTCCAGGCAATATCTCATGATAATTAGCTGTAGGACACTTATGCTAAACTAGAAAGGTAAATAATTTAAATTTTTTTACAATTTTTGGTGGTTTGCAATACTAATACCACCCTTTAATGTATGGATCTCATTCCAGGTTCTGATGTTAACATTTTTTTCTTTTGAGTTCCCTGTTGGTGTATGCTAAATAATGATTCATGTGTCTCTCACAAGAAATATGTATAGTCACTTATTGAACAAATTTTATTACTCTGAAATACATTAAATGACTTAATATTTTTATTATTTTGTAATTTGTTTCCGATGTGTACTACAAAACATGTTAATAGTTTTTGATATACCCCTCTCTTTCTTCATTTCTCTAGCAAAAAAACTGGCCAAATTTATAAGTTTACTATTAAGTTTCATGAGAGTAGAATTAAAAAGAAAATGTTCTCAAGTTGTAATAACTAAATTTAAAAAAATCTAGATATTCCATACTTTTATGCTGTTTATCATGCACTGATTTCTTCTGCAGTCATATTGCATAGAATTTAACAGTCTACAATACAAACTAAAGACTTTATTTTTAGTTGTCTTTTTATGTGCTTGCTAAAGAAAAGGTTTAGAAAGAGTTTCTATATTTTTTCCTTTTCATTTCCTTTTGGAAGAATTTTAGTGAAAATGTCTGAGAAGAATGGGAACAAGAAGACAATTCACTCTAGTAAAAAATATTTGCATTGTTATGTAAGAAATCATAGTAGACAATTTAATTTCATATTAATCTTTTCAAGTTATTTTTCAGTTAAGCTATGAAGCACATTAAAAGTAATATTGGCAATGTGCTATTTTAACCATATTTTTGTGTTTTCTTTACAGCTTTTCATATGAAATAGATTACATTGAAAACACTGGTTTTTCTCTCGACTTGGTTTTTCTTATTCTTCTCACATCTGAGAGTCACCGTGTGGATTTTGCTGCTCCACTGCTAATGGGGGAAACAGCCAAAATGATGATTTCAGCATGTTGAAACTATGAATGTCAGTAGATTAAATAAAATTGGTAAAAATGAATTGATTGTTTAGTGAATTAGTTTATGATGTTAATACAAATTCTAACGCTTTTTATATAAAGAGAGCAAGAAGGAAAAAGAAAGACACGTGGTTGGTGAAAACCCTTGACGAGTTTATTTGCCATGGCGACATTTGAGAGTTTTGTGAGAGTAGTTGCTTTTTTTTCCTTGAGCTTTCAACTCTTAACAGAATGTGCATTAACCTGTCAAAATGTGCAATGCTATTATTTAGTTGTAATTAGTTAATGATTATGTCATTCTTTTGGCAGGGATCACCTTAACTGATGAAACAATCTTCTACTAGCTTTAAAAATATACATATATAAACAATAGAGGGAAAAAAAGCACTAGAAAGGCATGTGGAGGTTCTTTATTTTCCATCACATTAGCACATTTATGTGCGGTGAGTTTAAAAAAGTGGCATGAATAAGCTGCTACACTGTACTGTTGGTAATATTGACTTTTATGGGCAATTTAATTTTAAGTCTACAATATATGATTTAACATAGTTCTGGCTTTCCAAAGATAGAGTATGAAGGTGATCCTTGTTCAATGAAACACTAAAAGAAAATAAATTATTTCATCCTGGTGATGATTAATGTTCATAGAAAAAGTACTGCTGGTTGCTTTACTTTCACCAGGTAATCATTTTTAAAGTGAAAGGTTGTAATTAGCTGCAGCCAATTATTACTGGAAAACCTTGTGTAGCTTGAGTGGAAGAGGAGCATTTCAATTTAATGATAAAATTATTAAGATGCTTTTTGACCTCTTGAGAAAAAATTACAGTCCTGAAGTTTAAGATGTTTACAACATTATCAAATTTCTTAAATTTTTGCATCTTCAATTTGGGAACTGAAAGAGAGTGACTTTTTCCACCTTGCATATTTCCGATGTTTATCCAAGGCAGGTAACAGAACAGGTGATGGCTTATTATGGAGACTCTGTGCTCCAAGTGCTACAATTTTCATGCCATCTGCCCCAGAGCACATAAGCTTTCAGGAAGCCTGAGATTTTCAAGATAATATATGGTCAGTCTAGAAAAAAAAAATACATGTGTGAATCTGTTGTGGGAACAAGGCACATGTGGTGTAATGAAGGCGAATTTTATGTTATCTGAGAAGGACTGGACCGTGAAATGATAGAATATTTAGAATTTTAACAGCCATGCCCTATCTAAAGCAGATGCATACAAGAGAGGCTGTAGCCTCAGAGTGATGCCCTGGCAAAAACTGAGAAAACAATATTTTATTGCCCCAGACCTTTATTTGTCTACCAGCAGATGTCCCTATAAGGCAATAATATCTTACAGCTAGAACAGATGATTATGAAAATCAGAAACTAAACCACTCATCATATTTCCAAAGACTAATGGGATTACATCTACCATGTACTTCAGAATGTTTCCAGAGATAGATAAAATGCAGTGCAGTGCAAAAGTAAACTTAGTTTACTTCTGAAAAGCACAGGAACAAATTCCTTTTTTTTTTTTTAAATTTTAGGTGTCTCTAAATTTTATCAGCACTAAAACTGCTTTCTAAAATAAAAAAAAAATTTCTTGGTTGTGTCTATGTCATCGGTGATACTTTAAATATCTGTTGAATGAGGAAAATACTCAAAGTCTAAGATTACCTTGAATTCAGTAAAATGTTTAAATGAATTTGTATTTATAACTGAATATAGTGTCTTTATACATTTAAAAATAACATAAAGCATATTATTGTATGTTTCTATGAGATACATTACTCAGCTTGCAGACAATCCTAGATACACATCAAACTTTAAGGAATCTGGCAATAATTCAGGCTGTGCAGAGAACATAGCTCCAAATTGTGAATCAATAGTTTCTTTCATTCTATTTTTTCATTCTTTAGTGATATGCTATTTCCAGATAGAGAAAAACAATGTAAAGAAAAATTGTTGCAGAGAAGTAAAACTGGCTTAAAAAGTAATTTCTTCATTGATAAACAGACTAAAATAAAAAATCAGTATCAACACTGACTAGCATTTCTGTTTTTAGAAGCTTTTTTTTTTTTCTTCTGTAAGAGAGGAAAATGCTATGGAGACCAAGGAGCTAAACTAGATATAATAAAAATTATGAATTTGGAACTAAACAAACTCAAATTCTTAACTGTCTTGCCCATGTGAATCAGGGCAAGTTATTTAAAATCTAGTTTATGCTTCCTCATTTAAGGATAACAGTAGAAATCTCATAGAATTAGTGCAGGCATCAAGTAAGGTCATTTATGAACAGGCTGGTATATTAAAGGAGTTCAGTACACTCTGGTTTCCTTAATTCACATTCCTCAATCTTTTTTTGTTTTTGTTTTTGTTTTATTTACATTTTAAGATCTTAATAAATACTAATTCACTTACTTCTCAGAAGCAGGTGCAACTATTTCCTGTTGAAGGAATTAGAGAACAGCTCATGGTTATGTAAGAGACAGCATTGATGCTGGACTTAGAAACATTTCGTCTTGCAAAAGTAGAGTTAAAGAAATTTTCAAAATTATTTTCAAATAGTACAAGTATTTTGAGACTTAGAAACAAAAGTTAGAACAGGCCGTGGATCTTCTATTGCTGAGCTCCTTGATCTTTATGGAATTCCTAAACACTAGGGTTTCTCTCTAGCAATGTGCTGGGTCAGTATTGCAAGTCCTGACCTACCTGGTACAAGCTCATGAACAGTCCAATTCTGTCAATGGCAAGTAATTTGAAGTACTATCTTTATAAGAGTTTAATAGACAACTTCGTATGTACTTTTAAAAGAAATTATAATTCTTAAAATAAAAATTTTACTGGTATATAATCACTTTTTCTGCCACTGAGGGCACCTTAGTAAAGACATTTTTAGAAACACGTCTGAGTCACAGTAATCATTTTCACCAGAATATTAGGAAAGCAGATTTTATTTTAGTTAAGCTTAGAAAAAAGAATTTCTATTTACTGAAGTTATCACTATATATTTTTTAATTAATTAATTAATTGATTGACTAATTTTTATGGTGACATTGGTTAACAAAATCCAATAAGTTTCAGCTGTACAGTTTAACAGTAAAGCATATAAATATTTATACTGTGTGTTCGCCTCCCATAGTTATATTTCTTTCTGTCACCACATATTTGATCCCTTTAACCCTGTTTACCTGCCCGCTCTCCCCTCCACACTACTCTCTGGTAATCATTAGTCTGTGGACTATGCCATGAGTTTCTGTTTGTTTGTCCTGTTCCTTTTTGCTTTTAGATTTATCTCCCACATATAAGTGATATCATGTGATGTTCAACTTTTTCTTTAAGGCTTATTTTACTGAGCATGATTATCTCGAGTTCCAGCCATGTTGATGCAAATAGTATTTCATCACTACTTATGGCTGAGTAATATTCCATTGTATATATGTGCTACAGTTTCTTTATCTAATTATCTATCATGGGATACTTTGGTTGCTTCCATTTCCTGACCACTGTGAATAATGCTGCTATGAACATCGGCGTGTAAATATCTTTTCAGATATGAGTTTTCAAGTCTTGGGGGTAAATACCCAGTAGCAGGATTGCTGGATCATATGTTAGATCAATTCTTAGTTTTATGAGGAACCTCCATACTGTTTTCCATAGTGGCTGTACCAATTTGCAGTCCCACCAGCAGTGTAGGAGAGTTCTTTTTTCTCCGCATCCTCTGAAACATTTGTTATTACTTGTCTTGTTGATTATAGCTATTCTAACAAGTGTGAGATGATATCTCAATGTGGTTTTGATTTCCATTTTTCTAATAGCTAGTAATGATGAGCAACTTTTCAAATATTTGTTGGCCATTTGTATGTCCTCTAGAAGAAGTGTCTGTTCAGATCCTCTGCTCATTTTTTGATTGGATCATTTGTGTTTTTGTTGTTATTGAGTTGTATGAGTTCTTTGTATATTTTGAATATTAGGCCATATTGGAGGTGTTGCTTGCAAATATGATTTTCCATTCTGATGATTGTCTCTTTACCTTGTTGATGGTTTCTTTTGCTGAGCAGAAGCTTTTTAGTTTGATGTAGTCCCATTTATTTGTTTAGCTTTTACTTCTCTTGCTTTTGAGATCACATTTATAAAATCTTACTTTAAGTCCAAGGTTCTTGAATTTCATTCCTATGTTTTCTTCTATGTATTTTATTATTTCAGATCTTATGTTCAGATCCTTAATTCATTTTAAGTTAATTTTGATATGTGGCACTAGACAACAGTCTAGTTTTATTCTTTTATTCTTTTGTAGGTAGCTTTCCAGTTTTCGCAACACCATTTATTAAAGAGGCTTTCCTTTCTCCACGTATTTGGCTTTTATGTCAAAAATTCTTTGCCTATGTAAATATGGGTTTACTTCTGGACTCTTGATTCTGTTCCATGGCTCCGTGTGTTTGTTTTGCTGCCAATATCATGACATTTTGATTACAGTCACTTTGTAGTATAATTTGAGGTTGGACAGTGATGCTTCCAGCCTCGTTCCTTTTTCTCAGGATGCCTTTGGCAATTAGAAATTTTTTGTGTGCTTCCATAAAAATCTGATAATTTTTTTGTTCTATTTTTTTAAAAAACGTCAATGAGATTTTGATGGGGATTCCATTTAATCTGTATAATGTTTTAGGTAATATAGTCATTTTAAATATGTTGATTCTTCCAATCCAAGAACATGGACTATCTTTCCATTTCTTGGTATCTCCTTTGATTTCTTTTAATAGGGTATTGTAGTTTTCATTATGTGGGTCCTTCACGTGTTTCATTAAATTTATTCCTAGGTATTTTATTCTTTTGGTTGCAATTGCAAAAGAAATTGTTTTTTCCACTTCTTTTTCTGATACTTCATTATTAGAGGATAGAAATTTTATGGATTTTTGAACATTGATTTTGTATCCAGAAAGTTTACTGTACTGCTTATTGTTTCTAGTAGCGTTCTTGTGGAGTCTTTAAAATTTTCTGTATAGAGAATCATGTCTACAACAAATAGTGACGGATTGACTTCTTCATTTTCTATTTGAATACCTTTTGTATCTTTCTCTTGCCTGATGGCACTAGGATCTCCAATGTTATATTGAATAACAGTGGTGATAGTGGACAGCCTTGCCTTGTTCTTGATCTTAGAGGGAAGGTTTATAGATTTTCACCATTAAGTATAATGTAGGCTGAGGGTTTGTCATATATGGCCTTTGTCATATATGACTTTCTATATTAATTTTGTTAAGTGTTTTGATCTTAAATACATGCTGTATTTTGTAGAAGATTTTTTCTGCATTTATTGATATGATCATATGATTCTTATTTTTTAATTTGTTTATTTGGTGTATCACATTGATCTATTTGCATATTTTGAACCATCTCTGTGCCTCTGGGATGAAGCCCACTAGATCTTTGTGTATAATCTTTTTAATCTGTATCTTATTTAGGACTTATCACTAGTATCTTATTTAGGACTTTTTGTATCTGCGTTCATGAGAGATAGCATTCTGTAGTTTGTGTGTGTGTGTGTGTGTGTGTGTGTGTGTGTGTGTGTGTGTTTGTGTGTGTTATGTTTTCCCAGGTTTTTGTATCAGAGTGATGGCCTCATAAAATGAGTTGGGAAGTACTGCCTCTTCTTTGATTTTTTGGAAGAGTTGGAGGAGAATATGTATTAAATCTTTGAATGTCTGGTGAAGCCATCTGGTCCTGAGCTTTTATTTTTTGGTAGGTTTTTGATGATTATTTCAATTTCCATAATGTTGATTGGTCTAGATTTTCCAATTCTTCTTGATTCAGTCTAGGAAGATGGTATTTTCCATTTCTTCTAGGTTATTAAATTTGGTCATGTATACTTTTTCATAGTATTCCTGTATGATTCTTTGTATTTCTGCGGTATCTTTTGTAACTTCTCTTTCATCTCTGACTTTGATTATTTGTGTCTTTTCTCCTTTTTCTTTTGTGAGTGTAGCCAGAGGTTTCTCAATTTTATTAACTTTCTCAAAGAATCAACTCTTTGTTACATTTATTTTTTCTATTGTTTTTTGTTGTTGTTGTTGATGTTTTTAATTTCATTTATTTCTGCTCTAATTTTGATGATTTCTTTCCTTTTGCTGAATTTAGGCTTAATTTGTTCTTTCTTTTCTAGTATTTTAAGATGAAGCATTAGGTTGTTTATTTGAGCTTATTTTTGTTTTTTGAGATAGTCCTGTAATGATATGAACTTTCCTCTAATGACCGCTTTTGCCATGTCTCAAAAGTTTTGATATATTGTACTATTGTTATCATTCATGTCTATGTATCTCTTGATTTTACTTTTTATTTCTTCTCTGACCCAGTTATTCTCCAGTAGTATTTTGCTTAATCTTCAGTTTCAAAGCATTATGATCAAAGAATATGGTTGGTATGATTTTAACCCTCATATATTTGTTGAGGGTATCTCTGTGTCCCAATATGTGGTCGATTCTTGAGAATGTTCTATGTGCACTAGAGAAGAATTTATAAGCAGCTGTTTTAGGATGCAAGGCTCTGTAAATGTCAATTATGTCCAGTTGGTTTAATATGTCATTTAAGAATGTTATTTCCTTATTGATTTTCTGTTTGGATGATCTATCCATATCCAACAGTGGGGTATTTAGGTCCCCTCTTACAATAGTGTTTTGGTCTGTTTCTCCCTTTAGTTTTGTTAGTAATCGCTTTACATATCTCAGGGCTCCCTGATTGGGAGTATAGATATTAATAAGTGTTATGTCTTCTTGGTGCATGATTCCCTTTATCATTATGAGTGTCCCTCAGTATCTTTCTTTATCTTTTTTATTTTGCAGTCTATTTTATCCAATATTAGTACTGCCACTCCTGCTTTTCTCTGAATGCCATTTGCTTGAAATATCATTTTCTACCCTTTCACTTTCAATCCATATTTGTCTTTGGAGCTCAGATGTGTCTTCTGGATCTTTTGATCCATTCTGCAACTCTGTGCCTTTTAATTGATGAGTTCAATCTATTTATACTTAAGGTGGTTAATGAAATATGAGGTCTTCTTATAGCCATTTTACTTTTTTCTTTCTGGTTGCTCAGTTGTTCCATTGCTTTCTTGTCCTTGTGTTTCTGTTTTCTTTATTTTGTTTGTTCTTTGTGGGTTTTTCCTCTGGTCCTTCTTGTTTTATGTCATATAGTTTGGGTCTGAATCTTTGGCATGTGGTTACCATTATGAATATGGAAATGAGAATTATATATATACAGTAGTCTATTTTCTTATGTCTTATTTTCATTCCCCTTTGCAAATTCGAATCTTTGAATCCTTCCCTTTTCAGCCAATGTTGTCTAATTTTGTTCCTATGTATGCTGAACATTCATTACTATCTTGCTATAGCAAATATCTTCTTATAGTTTAATCTTATGATGCCCTACTTAGTAAGGTTTGCATTCCTCTGCTTCTATTTGACTGCTAATCACCTTACTCCTAATTATGTATTTTTTTTTTCATTTTGCTTTAGGTTGGCTGACCCCTTTCAGTATTTTCTGTAATGCAAGCCTCATAGTAGAGAATTTCCTCAATTTTTAAATACCTAGAAAGACCTTTTGCTCTCTTTCATATCTAAAGAAGAGCTTTTCTAGATATATTATTCTTGGCTGGCGATTTCTTTCATTTAATAGTTTGAATATTTGATTCCACTCCTTTTTGGCTTGTAAGGTTTGTGCTGAGAAGCCTGAAGATAATCTAATGGGTTTACCTTTATAAGTTACTGTTTTCTTCTCCTTGGCTGTCTTGAGAATTTTGTCTTTGTCACTGATTTTTGATCATTTTAATACCATGTGTCTTGGTGAAGGCCTCTTTTGGGGTTAAGATAATTGGGTGTTCTGTTAACTTCTTGAATTCCAAGCTCCAGCTCATTCCTTAGATTTGGGAAATTTTTGTCAACTATTTGTCTAAAGTGCTTTCTGATACTTGCTCCTTTTCTTCCCCTTTGATAATGTTCATTATTGTTATGTTTCCTTTCTTAATGGTATCAGTTAGTTCTTGTATTTCTCTTTCATTAGTTTTCATTCTTCGATTTCTTTGTTCTTTCTTCTAATTTATTTCTATATATCTGTCTTCGAAATCACTGTTTCTTTTCTCCATTTGGTAGACTCGACTTCCCAAGGTTGTTATTTCATTTTTATCTCTTGCAGTGTGTTCTCCATATCTCAAAGTTCTATTGAATTCTTTGTGATGGTTTCAATTTTCTTTCTAAAGAACTCATTCTGCTCATCTAGTTTTTTTTTTCAATTGAAATTAATACTATAATTTGGTTTTGATCTCATTGTTTTAGAAGTAGCATCCTGAATTCTTTGTCATTTAAGTCGCATATTTCTATATCTATAAGCCTATTTTCTGGAGATTTTTCTGTTTCTTTCTGAAATGCCGTGTTGCCTTGGTTGTTTGTGGTGTTTATTGGACTATTTCTCCACCTGGGCATTAATGGAAGCGTATTCTGCTTTTTTCCAGAAAGAAGATTTATTATATAAAGGTCTGACTGTAGTTTGTTGCAATGAAGGCACTTTTCTTTTGGTTTCCAGTAGGTAAAGTCCCAGCCTCTTGGATCCCTGCTTTATATGAAGTCTTAATAATGCCTTTTTTTATATAGATGTCTAATAATGATTGCTACACTCAGTCTCATTCCCTGTAAGAGTTTGTGACCGTTTTGGTAGCGTTTGCTCAGATTTCCCTGGGGCTCTGTAGTTTTTGGTCTCGGAGGATATAAGGAGATGGACCGTCTGATTTGAGGTCTGCAGTCTGTGGCTCATCCTTGGTTTTGCAACTGCAGATGGTAAAAATCAACTGTTGTTTCTCTGCTGTCCCCACTTCTCTGCTTTCTGTCCTGCTGCCTGGGCACTGCTACCTGTTGCATGGTGCTCACAACTCTCTCAGGCAGGGCTATTCAGAGAACTTGCCACAACTTCTCCCCTCCCTCTCTTCCTACAGGGAGCTCTGGTGGCTGCGAGAGACAGTTTCTTTAGCTGTTCCAGTCTACTGCCTGACATCTGTGGTTCTGACCTGTGGTAACTCTTATGTGCAGATCTCACTCTGAGACATACTGGTGTGCAGTTTGGGTGTTTTTGTTGATTTTTAGATGTTCAGCTTATTTATGTTTCAAGGGGAGGTATCTGGAGACATCTCTCCCTTCACCATGTTTCTGATGTCACTCTAGCATTTCTTAAAATTAGAATGAGTGACCTATTTTGTTGGGAAGTGGCTGGGCTACAACCAGAAACCAGACTCAATGTCTAAGGAAGTGTCCCTAGTTTTCTGTTTCCGCAGAGGTGTAGAGCCCACCATCATAACAAAGCTCTTCCTAAAATGGCTGCCCCTCACTATATTTATAGCATAGTTGCTGCTACAGATTTACAAAATTTTCTCCATGTCTGGAGAAACTTTCTGGAAAGATAAACATTCACAGGTTTATCCTTCATAACCCATATATGTGTAAAATTACACAGACTCGGGGATCACCATCTACATAGATCTCTATTTATATATACATTCAATTTCATGTTTGGACATATGTTTTTCTATATAAAGTAATATGGTAAAAATAGTGGGAAAAATAGATAATAGTGAGAGAAATATTTTTAAATATGCAAATAGAAAAAAGTGAAAAAAGAGACAGTTAAGAAAGAAAAATTATTGCATTAATTCCATGCTTTCTTTAAAATAGATTTGCAGAGTTTTATAAAATTATATATAACACACAAAAATACAAAATATGCAACTGAGGAAATGATAGAAAGGGCAAAAAAGGTGAAAAAAAATAAGATAAAGCCAGAAGTTGAATATAGACAATGAATACCTCAACCCTCTATACACATTGTATTGTACAGAATATAATTGTCAATCAACTGAAAATTTTATCTTAATCTTTTTGGTTAGCCATGAAAAGATATGTTTATTTTATTGCTCATTTACTCATTCAACACATTGTAGGCATCTCATATGTGTCAAACACTATTCTAGGGACTGGGGTTAGATCAAGAAACAAAACAGGACACTCATTCAGTGAAAACAATAATCAAATAAACTGTGAGTATTCTAGATTTGGAAAATGCTGTAAAGGAAAGTAAAACAAAAAAGAAATGGGGACTCATGCTGGGGTGGATGTCCTTGAAATTTAAAAATGAGGTGGCATCACTAAGAAAGTGGTGGTTGAGGAAAGGACCACAAGGAAGTGAAGTGTCAACATCTCTGAAGGAACACAAAGGCAGGCAGCAGAATTAGCTAGTGGGAGTGTGCCTGGCACAGGTTTCCTGGTAGCAAAACAAAGAGGATTATCTGAAGCTAAAGGAGGTAAGAATCAGTGGACACATTTCTCAGAAATATCTCTTCATTTACTACAATCATAAGTTTCTTGGGTGTTCTTAAGATGTTCTCATTGTGCCTCGTGGGCTTAACGTTAGGGAGCAGCTCAGTAAGATCAGTTCTGAAATCACATAGATGATGCTGTTTAGAAAAAATGGTTTCTGACTTTCTTAATTCAAGATATATTTAGCACCTTGTGTCAGAGAATCAATGTACCCAGATTTATATATGTATGCAATTGTGTGCATTTTTTTGAAGAAATATTCCTAGTTTTTAGCCGATTCTCAAAGGGCTTCACGACTACATAAGGATTAATAATCACAAGTCTAGACTGAGAGTACTATGTAGCCTTCAGGCAATCTCTTTTTCAATAATTTTATTCCTTTTTAATCATTATTAAATTTCTTTAGGAGAAGTGGTTGGCAGGTTACATTATGCAGCTGAGTAAGGACATAGTCATGTTTTAATATCACCCTAGAAAATGTCAGGGAGAGGTAGTATAAGGTAATAACAAGTAAAAATGAAAGTGAGAGACATGAGGAAAACACAAAATATAAAGTTCCATGTATTGGAGAATGACTGTGGAGGAGGTTGCTAGGAAAGATATGTGTTGAGTAGTGGCTGGATGGGAAGAAGATATTGAGCAGAATGAAAGGGAGTGAACAGTAGTGAATGGGAAACTTTTAGGTTGGTAAAGTAAGAGAATGTGAGTGACCAGTGGCTGCAGAATGCTTATAGGATACAAAGATAAAGTCAATTTTCTCAAGAAAGGTTTCTCATTTGTTTTTAAGCTAGGCAATTTATGTGAAAAGTTTTGTAATGGCAAGTGGCATCCTAATAGAATGTTCTAAGAAAAAGCTGATCACACATCCAATTTCTAAATGCACAAAAAACATAGAGTTAAAGGCTTGGAAATTGATGTTATATTGCTATGAACACAAATAGAAAGTAATACTGTAAATGAGAAAAGTAAGATGCTAAATGAAGAAAAGGGAGGAAGAAGAAAAATGGTTTATGTCAAAGAAAAAGAATGATAAGAAAGAAAACATTTCTCAAAGTCTATATATTTGATAGCTCCATCTTATATTTTGCACTATCTATTTTAGAAATTAAACTGGTCTTTACAAATGGTTTACCATTAATAGCACAAAAGAAATGAATTATAAACTCTGAGCTATTTACGTAATGGGAGATAAATGAATTCCAGAGATCAGTTAGTAGACAGAAAGGGTAGGCTAAAAAATAAATCTCCTAATAAGATGGCCATTTAAAAGAGGACAGAACCCTACTGCTATGAGACCATTATCAGAGAGTCTTATTCTTCTCCCTTGCCCTCGCTTCTCTCTTATCTTCACCAAGGTGAAAGGATAAAAAAAAAATAATAAATTACCTTTGCAATCTCCTTCCACGCTGAGATATTAAGATTCTTCACATTCTTCCTATCCACCCTCCAAAGGCATAGCTATTTAGTCGACACTCTTTCTTTCTTTATTATTTTCAGGGACTTCTCTGCTTTTCAGGCATTACCAAACATGTAATTAAGGAATGCTTTAAAGCTTGAGCAGTCTTCATTTTTAACATATATCCCTTTCATTTGAAATGCAAAATGAAAATACTAATGAGAGTTTCCTTGTCTATCGTTGTTCTCAAGCTGATTAATAGATCTCAAATATTTTAGGATTATTTCCTCACATAGGCAATAAAAAACACTAGATGTTCTATTCATAAGATGTGTATTCACTAATTACAGGCCCCAAATTTTCAAAGTAAAGGTGGATTCCTTATTTTTATAGTGATGTGGTATTAATTGAGCAAATGTCATGCATCATTTATAGGATACATGGAATAATCCAAATCTATTCTTTGAGGAATTTTCCTCTGATCCTCATTGCTACCCCTTACTTGAGCCTTGCCTCTAGGAGTGAACACTCTTGGAAGTATGTTTGGAAAGCAGAAAAAAACTGCCTTATGTTATTGAATGGGCTCTAGAAGGTAGGTAGTAAATAAATTATTTTGTGATTCCATTTTCAATGACTTATTCAACATATCCCGCTTGATGCCTTCAGGTACTTCAAAGTCTGTTTGTCCCAACCAAAAGTGTCCACCTTCTCTATTTGCTATCATATCGCTCTTCTTCCAGTTACTTAAGATCAAAACCTTGTTATAGCTCAGGGTTTTCTTTCTTGCTTTTCCTTCATTTCAATCAGTAGGATTTTTTTTTTACTCCTACTATATTTTTCAGACATACACTTCATCAATGTCTTTTTTGTTCAGGTTCTCATCTCTCAGGTTTTATTTTGTAACTAATCTTTTAGCAATAGTCACTTCCTTTCTAGTGCATCTTAACAATTCAATTTTCTTGAAGCAATGCTCTGATCAAAAACCTTTACTGGTACTCCTCTATCTAGGAAGTAGAGTTTAATCCACAGTCCCCACCTGCAACCCACCCCCAACATAAACACCCAGGCCTTGACTAGATTTAATATTTCATTTCTATAGAGTGTAGAAATGAAACAATAACTTTACTGTGGCATAATCTAGCAGACATTGCCTTAACCAACTGATCAGGGTTAACATCATCTGAGAAGTTATATTGATATCATATCCCCTGGATATGGTGTGATAAGAAGGACACTTCACTTCTATGGTATTCTCCAAAATTCATAACCCCACTCTAAACATGAGGAAGACATCACAGAATTCTGTACTGAGTACATTCTGCAAAATGTTTGATTATCACTCTTTTGTAATTCTCAAAAGTCATAAAAAAAAACAAAACAAAAATTGAGAAATTGCTGTAGACCAGAGGACACTAAAGAGACATAATAACTAGTATCATTTGGGTATTCTATATGGGATTCTATTAATTATTTGAAAGTATTAGTGAAAATAAGTAGTGAAGTCTGAAGAAAGTATAGAGATTAGTTAATAGTAATTTACCAATATTAATTTCTTGGTTTGGACAAATGCACAATTGTTATTACATAAAATGTTAACATTAGTAGAAACTAAAAAAGGGAATCTGAAAACTTTGTAATATTTTTTATTTTCATTTTTTGTAAATCTAAAGTTATTCCAAAATTTAAAAGTTTATTGAAAAATAACTTCATTGGTTCTCGATTCCCAAATACAGATGTATATAAAACTATTATGGGAACTTTTTCAAAATATATATTTCAGGGCCACATCCTTTGAATATAATGATCCTGTAAGTCTGAGTATGGTTCAGGAAACTGTATTTTTAAGAAGCTCTGGAAAAGGTTCTGTTGTGCTGCAGGTTTGGGAATGATTAGGCTGTGGAAGTAAATGGTAAGTTGCATACAATTTCTGGAATTTGTGAAGAACTTGAGAGTGTAAATGTTCACATTCTTTTCTAAAAAATTGAAAATAATTTCATCTTTGCTTAGGACATTCTAGAAGTCTCAGATTTGCTTCAGGTTGCTTATTACCTATCATACATTCATATTTCTCTCTCTCTCTCTCTCTCTCTCTCTCTCTCTCTCTCTCTCTCTCTCCTCTTTCCTCTCTCCCTCCCTTTCTAAAAACACAAATTAAAATATAAAGATCTCTGAGTGATATATTCTGAACTTATCTCTACCCTGGTGAGAAACTATATCTAATTACAGGTAGTCTAGATCCAACACATCAATTCTTTAAAAACAAAGGTTTTATTGCTTCCCAGTTTATAGACTAACAGTATAATAGCATTGATAAGAATCATTTATCTGACTTGCTTTAAAGACTGTGTATGAACCAGAATAAGCTGCTTTTTAATTGATTTTAGGCAAATAGATGTTCTTATGATATAAGACAATTATTAGTCCTTTTATAAGTTAAATGGTGCTCTCGTTTTTTCTTTATTTTATTCAATTACAGTTGAAATTGAATATTATTTTATATTAGTTTCATGTACAGCATAGTAGTTAGGCATTTATGTAATTTATGAAATGATTCCTACAATTAGTCTAGTATTCACCTGGCACTTCATAGTTATTACAAAATTATTGACTATATTTCCTATGCCTTACTTTACAGCTCTATGACTATTTTGTAACTGCCAATTTGTACTTAATCCTTTCAACTTTTTCATACATACTGCAAACTCCCCTAGTTTTGATTTTAAATTAAAACATAGAAGCTCTCCACATATTTTTTTTTTATTTAAACTTCAGAATAACCTTGTGAAGTAAATATCATCAACTCTATTTCACATATTAGATAACTTAGAAACAGAGTTTTAAAAATTTGCCCCGAATCATTCAGCTAATAAGTGATAGAACATGTTTACAACCTGGGACACCTACCACTCAGCATGATGTACCACTGCCCTATAGAAACATGTCTGACAAAACCTTAAAGTATGGAAACGGAAAAATAGCTTTACTGTGGGGTAAAAGTAGTGAAATAGAACTTGTTAATTCAGCTGGGTCCAGAATGTAAACAATGTTCAAATAGTAAAATTGGTGTTCATGAATGTATGCCATCTGCACATATATCTTAGATGGATAATATATTCTTCTATCGCTTATAACTTTTCATAAAGGATGACCAACATTGTGTGGATGTGCATATGTGTGATGATTCTGTCAAGCCTCTCTAGTATTCTACATTTTGATTCCTACTTACTAGGTAATTTTTCCTTATCTGAGAAATTCCCCAAGGACAGAAAATCTGGGAATCAAAGCAGTATGCTTTGAATGTCAGCATAGGTGTTTGGTGGTAGAAGAGTAACGTGAGAAAAAGGCAGAAACTTCCTTTTAAAGTATTAAGAAAGTTAGATGGAAAACATCTCAGTCTGACATGTACTAATCCCAGGACTCTACAAAATGACTGGATAGTTTTATCTGTAATGTTCTTAGGAAATTTCACCAAACAAATAAATGAAGCAAGCCTGTGTTGTCATTCTTGAAAATCTCTAGTCTATTACAAAGAGAAGAGTACCTGTTAAAAATAGTGTATGTGATAAATCACAGAAGGTTGCATTAATCAAGGCAGCCTAAAGCTGATAAGTACAATTATAGGTTTGTTGCCCTAGGGAAATATCTTGATCAAGGCTTTTCAGACCTAGTATAAACCCTCGAATTTTTGCCCAGAGAATGCTGTACCTAATTTGAGATCTTAGCACATCTTATCCTAATGGTATTGAAGGCCTTCTGCCAGGGCCTTATCTAGTGTCTGTAGTAAGGAAACCTTGTTCTGATGAGATCTACTAATGGTGTGATAAAAGAATACTTCTACTATCAATGTGCAGCAGTCTTCTCAGACCACAAGTAAAAAGAAACATAAACAAAAACCAAACTTGAGTTCTGTTCTCTCTTATGTCCATATCTAACAGAATTTTGCATAAATGTGTGGAAACTAGTTGCATCTCACCATTCAGAAGGATACCTATACTTGTTTAGGCTGATTTTTTTTTAATGTTATAAAATAGAATTTTTAAGGCAATATCATAATTCAAAAAAGTGTGAACAAATATATTTAGAACCAAAGTGTAAATAATTAAGACATCATTGTTGAGTATTATTTTTAAAGTGTGCATTCCTCATTGGTAAATGATGTAATCATCATAAAAAATTTTTATATTTTTTTATTATCAACAAAATGAAAGAAATGCATTTGGGTGCTAAAAAATCAAAAGCTTTTAAATTCTAGTATTAGTCTTCTAATTTCATTTCAAGAACTATGTTAGTCTCTCTTTCTCCCAAATTTACTCTGTACATTATACTCTACACTGTGTTTACTCCTTATATGAAACCATATACCACCAACTGCTTCCTTCACATTTTTATGTTCACATCACAGATCACATCTGGTATTGTTAATTAACACTTTATGTGTGCATATCATATAATACTATTATCCCGTAGTAGTTGATAAATCCACACGAAATAGGAGTTACCACACTGTTGCATTTTCATAGTTCTTATTCCATGTTACATTTAATTTATGCTTGATAAGTGAGAAAGTCTACCAAAAAAAGTTGGTGCCACTTGTGCTTTTGGATAATATGGGATTCTAAATTACAAGATTCCAGAAAGAAGATAAGTGTGTTTATAAATGTAGTGTATAACAAAAGTTAAAATTTCAATTCAACAAGAAAGAAAAATTTATTTAATAAACAATGCCAGCAATTCACTATCCATCTAGAAAAAATAATTTTTTTATTCTATACTATTTTTAAAAATTCTAGATTAAATTTAAAATATCAGTGTAGCTTGAACTGACATATATTGAATTGTACACTTGAAACTTACTTGATTTTATCAATCAATATTACCCCAATAATTTTTAATAAAAAAGATACATATAGCACTAAATATATGTATACATATATACATATATACACATATGTATATATAATATATATATATAATATATAACCTCCTATGACAACATAGGAGCAAAGAAACCTTTTTAACCAAGGCAGAACACAGGAATTTTAAAAAGGAAAGATAGGCTTATTTGACTAACTTAAATTTAAAATTTCCACCATCCTCCTCAAAAATAATCAGTATATAAATGATAGGCTTTTGTATAAAAGAAAACAAGCAAAATATATGTTCTCATTGAATAAAAGATTATCTAGAATATACAAAGAAAGCCTTATAGGACAAGAAAATAAACAATTCTATAAAAAATGAACAAAGACTTTAGTAGCCAAAAAGCTTGTGAAAAGATATACAAATACACTGGTAGGAAACGACATACAAATTAAAGTAATAGTGATATATTAGTTTATTCCCACTAACCTGATATTAATGCCGGAATGTGGAGGAAAGGGTGCCCTCATATACTGCAGCTGATAATGTGAAGAGTTATAAACTTCTTGGAAAACAATCTGACAATCTTGAAATTAATATTATACAGATGGTATCATATGAATTTGAGTCCTGAAGTGTCATTCAAAGAAATAAAAACACTAGCAAATAATATATATATATAGATGTTTATTTCTGCATTTGTAAATATCATAAACATATATATATGCAAATATATATAGATGTTTATTACTGCATTTATAAATATCATAAAATTGATAAACATAACGAACTGGAGAGTGTAATAGTTGGCTTGAAGGGGTTTGCTCTATGTATTGTTAAGTGAGAAAAGCAAAGTGGAAGAAAAGTAGAAATGATATGATCCAATATTTGTAAAGAAATATTTGTATGTCTTTCTATATTTTTAGGTATTATATGTAATGGTAAGTATAACTATTCATGTATGTATATATTTTATAAAACTATATGAATATGGAATGAATACAGAGGATAGTTACCAGGTCGTTAACATGGAACATTGCTCCCTGAAGAGAAGACAAGTAAAAGAGGGAGAGAATATCAAAAGAAATAATTTACTTCAAAAAGCCAACAACATATACTTCCAAGGGATGGAGAGTGAACATGGAGGAGTTTGCTGGTGAAGATAGGTGTCTGGATGAAAAGGAGTATTCTATTTATGTAATTATTCAAAATTATGTACGCATGCCTATCTGTAGATTTTTTTTAAATGATGTAAAATACAGTGAATTTTGTAAAATACCCCAGCAGTATCTTCATTGAATCACCATTGATTTCACTAACTATTCATACCAGACTCATTCATTCACCCATCTATCTTCTGAATAAGAATAAAGGAAAAGTAAGAATTCAGCCTAGTCATTTTTATTTTAAAAAATATATATAAAAGGAGAAGTACCTTGAATAGAAACTCCCGGAAACAGAATGATATAGTTGAAATACACTTTGAATTCAAACTCACAGAGGGTCCAAACCTAGCCTATTCACTAATTAGTTATATGGCCTTGAACAAGTTGCTTAATATTTTTTTGTCCTTAGGTTATTCTATAAAATGGTAATAGAGAAATTCATGTGGGCAGTCTGTGTCAGAGACTGAATTATATAATGTATGAGAGAGTGCCTAGTGAAGTATTTGGCACACTACAGGACTCAAGAGGTAACATGAAAAATAAAACAAAATAAACTAGAGACTTGGATAGATTGGGAGCCAGAAAATTCATGTAGTGCTGAATTTAATGGAAATTTCTGATGTGGAAGCCATTTGAAAAATGATTATGCACAATTAGTCGCTTTTATTTTCTATAACACCAAGGTGCAATAAATAATTTTGGAATTGTTTGCACAGGATTCAGGTTTGCACAGTGGGATCTCTCCTCACCCTGGCTGGCTTGCCCAGTTTATTTTGAGTTGTTTTTATATATTGTACAGATGGATCATGCTTTCAGATATACCAAGTTGTCCTCTACAAAGGAAGCATTTATGAAGTCCTGTGGTTTTCATTTCATGAAAAGTGGATGTAATTTTTTTAGATCATTCAGCTAAGATTATAGGTGCTTTTCCCTAATAGAATTTTGTTCTTATGTATTGGCCTCATTTTTAAGAAAATAAGTTTACTTGTACACTAAATCCATCCAAACTGGAGGTCTGGCTAGGGAGGAGCCAGATAAACAAGATAGCACTGAATTTAGGTGCTATGTTTGATATAGAAATCTCTATGGAACATGATTATGCACAATTCATTTTTGAAAAAAAAACTTTCACATTGAATTAAGCTGAGAACTATAAAAACTGATATTTGGAGACATTTTCAATATTATTTTGAAGTTTAACTTTTCTGAATACTGAAAGAAATTTAGTGTATTCTTTATGTATGTGGTTCCCTTGATTTTAATATATTTAAATATTTTACTATAATTTGTAATCCAGACATCTTTCTGATGTTCAGTTTTTCCACTTACAAAATGGAACCTACTTGTAAACACTTAGTGACTTTTAAATCAGTACATTACAAATTGTCAGTTAATCCTGTACCTTATTCCACTAACAATTATAATTTTCTTCCTCAGTTAGAATTCTTCATCTAGGAAAGCTCCTTCTTCATATTTATCTCATATGCTTTCTTTTAAAAATCTTTAAGTATCTCCTATAGAGCAAAATGTATTGAACCAAAGTATTTTATGAGGCAAAAACCAAAACAAAATTCTTCTATTCAAACCCACTCTGGCAATGCATGAAATTATTCTTTAGTTATTTAACTCTGGTCATTGTACCATTTTTGGTAAAAATTCAATCTACTCTGAATGGCCCTGTATGAATAGGACAGGCTGATTAACTCAGATTGCTATTAGATCCAGGTTGTATTGCTTACTGTAGACAAAAAAGCCCATGTTTATTCCTATACCATATGTGCTTGTTTTTGCACATCATTCTGGGTCTTTTAAATGGCTCCCAGGTTTGCTTTTAAAAAGAAGCTCTAAAATTCAGACTTTAAGAATAAGATTCATGTGTTATATTTATTTTTTCAGTTCTATAATTTTTAAATATGATTTTCAACATACAAAATTAATACTTCCTTATTGTAACTGATGAAAATTATAATAATATGTAATAAAATGCTAATTATCACAGAATCTTTTCACTCCTGTTCTCATAAAGTTACTAATTTTGCTTTCTATTTGTTCACACAAATGAATACAAGCACATAAATGCAAAAAAAAAGTGTAGTTTGTTTGGTTGGTCATTTTATTATTATAAGAATAGTAGCATAAAATACATATTTTCTTTCAACTTGCTGTTGTTCATTTGATATATTATGGATACCCTATATATCAGTAGATATTCATCTTTATTTCTGTTTTGATATACATATAAACAACTGTGTACAGAAATGAGAATAAATAGTACAAACTGGTTTGGTAGTTTTTAGAATAGCATATTTTTTCTATTTTTGTTTAGATGTATGTCCCTTACCTTAGCAATTAACCTGTCATATCCTTCCATTTCCTTTGATCTTTAAACATATTCTGCCTAGGGGTTTTTGGTCCCCACATTTTGGGAATGGTGGGCACACATAATATTTGGGCAATTGTGACAAGATTCGTCATCACTTTTAACAATACTTCATTGCCTGAAATCCCAATTAATATTAAACTTTAATATTTAACCACCCAAGAAAGGGAAACATCTTCCTCGATTTTCATATGACTTGCTTGGTTATTCTTCAGATTATACAGATGCTTGATTATAATCTCAGAGGTCAAACCTGAGTGAGCTATTAAGATAAAAAAAAAAAAAAGGGTTGATAGCTTGTATCCCCTATACTTCTCAAGCTGCTAGATGTGGAGGCTATGGTCTATGATTTTTCTCTGAAGAATATCATGCTTGTGAATTACATATAGTGTCAGCTCAGATGAAGGAAAGTTTAATTAATCCTAAAAAAATGGTTCAACTCACAAAATATTTATATTTTCTTTAGGTATTCTAAACATTTTTTCTCAATCTTTGTCTCCAATCTTCATATATGTTAAATTGCATATCTAGGCATCTGCAATTGCACGGATGCTGTGACGTAATGCTCATTCAGATGCCCCTTCAGAAAAGGACTCCTAGCCGCTGAGAGTATGCCGTCAGCGGTCAGCAGTCTTCAGGGATTGTCTCAGCCGAGAGAACCGCCTTACCCATGGTCACACCTTTTACAGATTTAAAGGCCCGCCTTCTCCTTCTAACTCAGTACAGCTCTGAGGGGTATCCATTATTCAGACTTTGCACAGGTCAGCGGAAGCTTCTCATGGGACTCCCTCGACTTTTCCAACTTTCTCATCTTGCTTCCTCCCTGTGCTTCTACCTAAAAGTACTCGTATATAAAACTGAACTAATCTTTCCCCCAATTGCTTACTCCTGGATATTTTCTTTTCTTTTAAGAGCAGCATCCTTTATACAATCTTGAAATCGCTTATCTTCAATATTTTTCTTTCTTTCACACCTTATGCCTATCAATTAGATTTTTCTCATTTATTCCTTCACAGGACCTCTCACTGTTGTGCTTCCTTTCTTTTCCCGAGTTCAGATTTTAATTGCCACATCTAGATGATTGTAATAACTGGCTTCCTTATCTCCAGCTCTACCCTTGCCATTGATTTTGCACTCCACAATCAAATATTCTTTCTCAGCAAATTTCTGATAATGTATGTAATCTACCTGATCCAAGCCATTAGACTGGTCATTAGTGCTCTTTCCCAATATTTCCAATTCTCCTGCCTCTTGCACAGTGGAAGATTGCCCTTTCCTACTTTTGTGAAATTAGACATGACCATGTACAATGAACAAGCAATAATAATTGCTGCCCCAAATATTTTCTTTGATTGATACACTTAGAATAAAACCTACGGTCTTTAGTTTTAATTGAAAATAATGAATCTAGAGTGTTTATTCTCAGATATTTACAGCATTTTGGTTTTAACTTTTTAAAAATTGTTTGAAGTGTTTTGCTTTAAACCATTTTAATATTCATTCACCAAACATTTATTGAGCACCAATTAAATTCCAGCCACTGTATCACTCACAAGCTAATGAGATCATTAGTGACTGTATTTGTATCCTTTCCTTCAAACATTGTGTGGGTTTAGGAGTACTTTTCTAGCTTAGACAATTTTCTGTAAACTGTCTATGAAGAAGCAGAACTCTACTTTTGCCCACTGTAGACAATTAGTAGCATAATACAAATGGTATAGAACTTGAAAAAAAGAGATTAAAATTTGCATTCTGGCTTAGCTACTCCTTAAATTGTTACCTTTGGCAAAGCAATTAGACTTTATGAGTATTTTTCATTCTCATATCACTGCGATATTTATCTCACAGGGTGTACAGAGGATTAGAAGTTAAGAGCTATGAAATAATCTGTACGTATTATTTAAAAATTTCTGATAATATCCATGCTAAGTGGTTTCTTTTTCTCTTGAGTTCTCTGGAGAAATAATTGCACTAGGCCAATTTCACTGTCTGAATTTTGTAGCTGAAATTTATGACCTTTATCATCATCATCATTATCATCATCGTTATCATTATTATCATCACATCACTATCCTAGTTACAACATTGACATGGCTTCTATATACCATGGAATGAGCTAGCCTATATGTTTAGATCATTGTTTCTCAACCTTAAATATATGTTAGAATCACACAAATAGCTTTTAAAAAACCAAACGCCCAGGTTCTATTCCAGACCAATTACAACAGAATCTCCTGGGGAAGGACCCAGGCACCAATACTTTCTAAATCTCCCCAGGTGATTCCAATTAGGTTGAGAAAAACTGCTTTGATTAATTATCTCATTAAATCTTAATAAAAACCCTGAAAGTAGAGATGTTCATTTTAATTTTGTATAGAAAAAAACCAGTCTCAGCAAAATCAAAGACTTTATTCAATGTCAAATACTCAGTTAGTGGCAGAGTTTGGATTCAAACTCAGGTCTGTCTGGTTTCAGAGTCCATGTTCTTTTTTCTAAGCTCTATTAATATAATATCAACTCTTTTTTGCCTGAACTCCAAAATGGAAAGTCTAAGATAAAAGGATTTTGAGCACAGCTTAGTTCTACTTTTTAAAGATATGGTAGTTTTTCTTTAGATAGGGATTAACACTTTAACTTAATTGAAGTGTTAGGCAAGTTTAGGAATAAAAATTTTCCTATTACAAGAATTCTCATTATTTGATATAAATTATGGATATAATAATTTGATGCAGTGTATAAAAATATGGGGCAGAGGTGAGGAATACAAATTTAGTAATTGCTTTTAGAAAGCAAGTAAAAATTCTGAGCTTTTAATTATAATTTTTTTATTATATATATTTTTTCCATTTCTTTATCTCCAGACTTTCTTTGTTATTTTGTGTTTGGTTGGAATCTTATAAGTGAAAATGGCATAAAGTTAAATTATAAAAAATCTTGTTTTTGAGTCAGACTCTTTTTCTTGAGTCTTAGACTTTTGATAGCTAGGGTTAACCCAGTCACATTTATTTTGCTTACTAATATATTTGGACATATTTTTGCCATATTACTAATCAGTGTTTTCTGATTATTGTTTTCTATCATTTTTTCTTTTTTCTTTTTTTTCTCTTTTCTTTTACATTTTTAAGATTTCTTTTTTTTTTTTTTTTTTTTTTTTTTTTTTTTTTTTTTTTTTTTTTTTTTTTTTTTTTTTTTTTTTTTTTTTTTTTTTTGTCTGTATAGTTTTGGAAATTACACTAAAGTCCCTATTTGCAAACACTGCACATTTTTGTGCCAGCCAGAATTATCATTTCTTTGTAACTTATTCAGTGTGGCAATTGCTTTTGATTCGGTGGATTGATAACGTGGTATATATAAATACATTCTAGGAAAAAAAAACAGAAACAAACTCTAGAAATGAACTCTAGGTGATCTTAGAAAAATCATTCATAAAAAATAATTGAGTGGCTACTAAAATTAGCTGACAAGATTGTGTGCAGTGGAGTAAACTATTGAGATAGTTTATGTCTGATTGCAAACTTAAAGTGACCAAAACATCATCATAAATTATCTAATAAATTAAAATACTTATTAGATGTTCCTATTTATGATTTATTTCAAATTAATTAGTTATAGTGCCAAAATGTGTTATATCAATTTTATTATATGAAAATAATGAATAGTAATTAGATAATTGTTACCTGGTTTAAGATAAAAGTTCAGTGGTAAAGTGTACTTTAAAATTAGATATAGATCACCTAGGTCATAGTTTTTGAGAAGTGATGGGTTTCCAGGTGGTTATTATGTTATCAAAAATAAATGAATGAGAGAAAGAAAGGAAGTAGGATGTGTATAGACCAATTACATATGGGCATGAATCAAAGATTTTGACTAATTCAATTTTATGTACTTGCAGCTTAAGAAAAAAAATAAACTAACAATAAACTAGTATTTCTAGACTATTCAAGGAACAAAAATTATGTGTAATTTGTTAACTAATTCACTTTAGATTTACTTTCTTTTTACAGTGATTAGATAATTCAGATTTTTTGAGACAATCAGATCTCAATAATTTACACCATTGTACAAAGTTAAACTTGTCAGCTAATTTTTATTTTTTGTATTAAAAAATATGCTGTTGTTACTACTTTTAAAAAAATCTAAGCACTGAGTTTCAACATTTATGCCATTATAGAGTTTTCTAGAGGTGAACACTGCCTGGGTCTTGACACAACCATTGCCCCACCAGGCATTCCTGAGCTGCATGTAATTCCTATGCTTTCCTGGCTGAATTTAACTCCAAAGTCTTTAACTTACATGCTACATTTTCTCCCCCTACACTGGCCTAAGTCCTTTGTATCCTGTCATTTTCCATTTACATGTCACCTGGGAAATTTTCCACAACCTTTCTACTACCCACCTTTTCCTAGGATAAGTTTATCTCTCTGTACTGTCTCTATTTATCTCTCCAATGTCTGTATATTGTAGAATCTAGAAAATTAAGTTTGTGAGATTTTTTTTTCTAGTAGACTTTGAGCTTTGAAAGAGCAAAAACTATGCTTTATTCATTTTGTATCTCTTTAACTCCATATTAGATATCTATTTTTGTTGTTGTTGTTTATAAATGTATTCCTTGTATGCAACTTATTGTGCTGGCTGGAAAATTACTGCTTGGCTATCACCCATGGGAACATAGGCTATCACCCATGAGAACATAACATTCTAACAATAAGCTTTCTGCTTCTGTACCCCCCACTTGCACAACCGACCTGTGAGATGTCAGTTAGTAAAAAGAAGAAAAATAGACTTGTGTGTTCAAACAAAATAAAGATTGGGGGTTAGGGCTTAAAAACCCTGCACCTTCGCATTTTGGGGCTGCTTAATTTGGGGTCTGTGTACCCCTGGCAGACCCAGCTGGCTAAATAAAGAGTGTGTTTCTTATAACTTACTGATTTCTGGTGGTCCGTCTTTGGGGGGCTGGTGACTACAACATTATGAGTCAAGTAGAAGAAAAACACTCAGCTTCTTTATACTTTTTATGCAACTATCTTTTACAACTTTAAAGAATTTCACAATTCTGTCTATTCAGAGAATGTTAAGTACTGTAAATCATTTGCATTTCAACAGCTGATTGCCAAACCCACCTTAGTCTGAGACACACATGTTATACCTATGGCTACTATTTTGTATGACAGCAAAGCTACCCATCTTCCTGGAAAGGAGCTCATTTTTCAATTGAACATAATGAATACTTAAGGAAGCGCTGTACTTAGAGGAAAGCATTACTTCATGAAGATTATGTCAACCCACTAACCATATGTAAATATTTATACTGATGCTTTCTGCCTCTGTTGTCACTAAGTGGGATTTTGCTTGATATTTCCGGGACTATGCTTTAGAATTGCTTCAAGATATTGGCTAACAAAAACAAATAAACAAACAAAACATTCCATTGGCAATTTAGCTTATAATCAATCAGTAAAAAATAACCCAAACTTCCAAAGAGAGCAACTATACCATGAGGAGTAATTGCTGCTGAGATTCATATGTCCTATATGTTGGCACAGAATATGAGTGATGACAGTGTAAGAAACCTAGCAAATAAAGAACACTATTAAAAAAATTCCTTTGGGTGGCTCCATAGTGTAGTGCTTAGCACATCTGCTTTACACAGAGAAGGTACTGGGTTCACACCCCAGGTGGAGCCATAGACCACACTCTGGGTGTGCTAGGCCCAGGGTGCATGCCAGGAGAGCGTGTGAAAAGAGACACCCCAATTTCAGAGATCCAGTTCTTAAGAGCAAACGGCAACATCCATAGATCAGGGATGAAAGTGTGTGTGTGTCCGGGTGGAGAATTAAAGAAGGGAAAAATTTCTTTCAGACTATTTTCCCTCTTTTTTCAAGATATACTTTATTCCATCTTAATAGATTTGTCTTGGAGAGATAATGTGGTTAGTGAAAAGAGAATGAGATTTCAGCTGAAACAGTTTAAACCTTGGCGTCAGTTTTTCACTTGAGCAAGTGAGCCCATCAGTAAAATGGAAGAAATGCTATGCTGATAATCATTGTGAGAGCTACAGAATAGTGCACCCGATAAACTGGGTGTAGAGTTCATGCTCAACGATTAGTAGCCATTATTATTAGACACAGCAAAAAAAAAAAAAAAAAAAAAAAAAACCTAAATCTTTGCATTTATTTTTTTTCTTCATTGTATAGGCTTTGGTTTTAGAGCTGCATGTATATCTCATTTTGCAATGAGCATTTTTGAATTAATGAAGTTCCTGGTAGACCATCATTCTCAAATAACGAAAATAACCTTTGTGTCACATGGGTGCTCACTGATTTCCTCTGAGTAACAGCTGGGGTTTATAACTGTTCTGATTGCAAGCAGTCTGCTCATTTTGTATAGAAGGTTACAGAATCAGTAAAAAAAAAAAAAGAAAGTGATTTGGCAATAAAGATGTTCCATAATTGCTTGAATGTTCATGTTGTCAAGTGAAAAAAAAAAAAAACCTGTCCGTTTTATTCAGAACTGGGCCCATTAAACACTGTACACAATAAACAATTCCAGATTTAATCTACGTTATTTTGTACTACTTTAGATATACATCTTTATTTCTGAGGCTAATAGTGAAACTTGATCTGTGTTCACTATGCATATGATAGAGGCAATGCGGGGAAACAGACCTAATGCTGGCGTGTACCTTACCCTGGCCCAGGACATGTATTGGCTTCTTTATGCAGATCTGTAATTCTTTCCCCAAGGCTAGAATTTCCAAGCAAAAATAATCCTTTAGGCTGTTTAGCTCCTACCTAATCACTTCAAATTTGTAAGTATTTTTTCCTTTAAAAACTTTCTTTCTGATTCTGGATGAGGATTTAGTTAAATGCCTGTTTAAGAATTGATGAGTAATTTAAAGGATTTAGGAGAACATTCTGTGCTATTATATGCAAATACATGCCATGCATGACTCCCTATGTCATTAACCTGGCAGTCATTTCATGCATGACTCCCCATCTTATTAAGCTAGCAGTATGGAATATTTGATTTACTAAACTGGTATGAACTACTTAGTGTGCTAATATAGGAATATAACTTTTAAATTTCTTTGGAATAACTCTCTTTGAAACAGATTCTTGAAGACGATATCATTATTTTGACAGCTGTGCTAGACAGTTTCTAAAAGTCTATTTTAGGAAGTGTCTTATAACTGTTGGAACTGTACCTGTGTGATTTGAATGAACCATACAATAATTGAAAATGAAAACCATCATAACAATAAGAGCCCTTAGAATTCGGTAGCAAGTGATTTGACAACATAGGTAAATAAATTTTGTAGAAGCATTTGCTTCTAGACAGGATGTTCCACAGTGCATGGTTGCCTGTGAGTCTGCCACTAGGCTCCCAGTTACCATGATGCTGTAAAAACACTTTTTATAGCCAAACCCCCCTGGCTTTCAGGGTTTTCGTTGCCATAGCAGCATTCATTGGCCATGGGATTTAAGGGGGGAGGTTGCATATTTGTAAAGTTGGTGCAGTGCCAAATGTAGCAGAAATTATAAATGCAGGATGCTGAATTTTTCCTTTAGTGTCCATTTCAGCTGGCGCCTAATGTCACCCACATAATCACAAACCACTCTGTCATCATTCAGACCAGCTGCATGAAATGAGACAAAGGGAAATTTAGCAGCAAAGAAGGGAATGGTAATTTAAAAGGCTTTTAAATGATGTTTTCTATGTTCCTCAATCAACAATATTTTAAAACCTTTAATTTTTTCCCCCTACAATAGAAATTCCTTTTTGTTTCTGGCTTGACTGATGACATTTTAGGACTAAGATGGCCAAAAAAATGTCAGAGACTAGAAAAGAGATGAAGTAGATGAACCTAAAAAAGAGTAAAAAAGAAATATTTATAGTAATCTTTATTTCTGCTAGATTTTTTTGCATTTAAATTATATAGATAAATTTGTCTTCACTCTTTGTCCAAGATTTAATTTTAAACCACAAATGTTTAATGTTTATCAGACATGTCATTTAATAAATATTTCCAGATTTGTGATATTATGTTCATCGTTTCTTTAGTCATGACACGTATTTCAGAGTTCACAGGCAACAGGAAAAATAAGGTTCATGAGGAGGAAGAAAACCAAGTGAATAATCCAGGAAAACCGGTGAACTGTGACATGTGTAGAACTCATGTGAGCCATGAATATGTAAGGGGACTGGCTAAGCCAGGAATAGGGGAGGGGAGAGAATGTTAGGTGGGGAATTTGTCTCCAAGAGAGAGGGAATATACATTGTGTTTTGCTTGCAGCAATTCCAGGATTTTGGCAAGTATACTAGGATATACAAATAAATGAGGTAATCTCTAAAAACTGGAATAGTTTATTGGTAGATGGTTAGAAATAGATAAATCTGCTATGAGAGGATCATTAATGTTTGGTTGAGTCTTTTTTTGTTAAAAAAATTTTTTTTATGAATACTTCATCCTACATAATAGTGCCTGTATATAAAGATAAGAAAGTACATAAATGGAATAAAATAGAGATTTCAGACATCTACCTACTATTATCTAGAAAATTAATAAACCATAGAGGTTGTATTATGGGGGAAGGAAAGACTGTCCAATGATTAGTTCTGGGACAATTAGTTTATCTATATGGAAAATATAATTAAAAGAAGATTCATATATCACACTATAGAAAAAGACTGGAATTTGAATAAAACTATCTAAAATCTTTAAGAAAAAATATAAAAGACTATTTCTATCAGTTTAAGGAAGACAAGGGGTTTTAAACAAGCTATAAAAGTACAGATTTTAAGGGAAAAATGACCTGGTTTGATAAAAAGCAACATAAACACTGCGTGAAAACAAATTGCTAGTAGACAGAAAAATGAAGACATTTTCAATGCTATAGCTAACCAAGATTGTTTTGCAGAATAAATAAAACATTCCTATAAATTAATAACAAAAATGTTTAAATGGCTAAACAATATGAACAGGTCATTCACAGAAGAAGAACCTTGAGCTGCTAACAAATATATCAAGGCACTCAATCTCATTAATAGGAAAATACAAAGGAAAGTAAAAATGATAAAACATTTTATAAATATCAAATTGGCAAAAATTGTAAATCTAACAATGCCAAGTATTGGCATAGATTTGGGAGAACAATGTTGGTGGGAGTTCAAAGTTGTATCAGGTCTCTTGAATGCCATCTGGCAAAATATGGGAAAGTTTAAAATGTGCCTCCTGTAGTAAGACTAAGCAATTCTATATCTAGGCATACATATATACACACAAGCTATTATAGAATGAATTAAATTGAAGACAAGTATATCATGCAATATTTATATTATGGAATATTATATGCATATTAAAATGAATTAAATAGATAAAAATTTTAATAGATGAGAAAAAAGTTGAGTGGAAAAAGTAAGTTTCAGTATCAGGCATAAAATATGACATTATTTATGATATCATAAATATGCTTTTATCTCAGTATAAAATAAGCTACTTAATAATATGTGACTATATTAAATAGAAAAGGCATTAAAACATGATTAGAAAGAATATACTATTGATAAAGGAAAAATGGGTAAAGAATTAAGCAAGGACAAAAAGAATATATAAAATGCTGCCTAATGAAAAAACATGTCACCACCTTTGAAGTGGGATTGCTCCCTGCCAAAAAAAAATCAGACCAGAATCTGATATCTTGAGATTCACCAATAAATTTATAGGAAATTGAAAAGATAGAAGACACAGGAACATGTCAAATCTAACCATGAGAATGTAAATTCAGATTCTGAAAAACTCTGTAGGTAACTAACTCAGTTTCTTCAACAAAAAAGTTGCAAGACAAAATTGTAAGCCAACAAACAAACAAACCAAAGGAAAAAACACAGATATAAGGGAAAGTTGAAAAGACATTTAAAAGTCTTATTGACTAATATCAGTGTAAAGGCTTCATTTGAATCTTGACTCAAAAAAACAAACAAATAAACAAACAAACAAACTATAAAGTTGCATTTAGGAGATAATTGGAAATGCAATATTTCATGTTATTTTAGATATAATATTGGTAATACAATCTATTTAGACTATATCATATATATGATTAAAGAAAATAGTGGAAAGGTGAACAGGCCCACTCCAGTTTTTATTTTACTACAAGTTAAGAGTAGGAAATAATCAGCTCTGAACATATCTCTAGAGTAGTCAGAAAAGATTCATCTATTCATTTGTTCATTGAACAAATATAATGAGGAGCTATTGTATATCAGATGCAATATTCTTTTATGCATTGGAGATATCAATGACTAAATAGAAAAATATCCTTACCATCATGAAGTTTACTTTCTTTGAGGGAAACAACAGACAGCAAACAAATAAACATTCATATAAATAATATGTCATTGGTATTAAGTAGTAGAAAAATGAAGCAGGCAAAGGAGCTGACAAAAAGAAGGGTTATTATTTTATATTGTGTCAAGGAAGGCCTCACTAATAATATGCTATTTAAACAGAAAGATCTGAAGGAAACACAAACATTCCAATACCTGAGGGTAGGGGTGAGGGGCCTTCCAGGCAGAGGGGGACAGCAAGGACAAAGGACCTGAGGTGAGAATATGACTGGGGTAACCTGTGAATAGTGAGGGGTCAAGTGCATTTGGAATGCATCAAGCTATATGAAGAAGAGTCAGAGATGAGGAGACAGGTTGTGTGGAGCCCTGCAGATCAAAGTAAAAACTTTACCTTTTACTCTGACTGAGATCGGGACTCAGTGGAGATTTTTGGTAGAAGTGTAAACACTCACACTTCCATATATAAGGAGATCTCTTTTTCTGTGTTGAGATTAGATCTTAAGACAGGGTAGAAATGGAAACAACAGTTAGGAGTCAATTATAGTTATATAGTTGCCTACTTCACATCAGTATCACATTCTTATAATTAAACTTCTGATTTTCTTTCCAGATTTCCAACTCTTAAAGTCTTCCCACTTATTTTACTGGACTGAACCCCAAATCTCTTTTTTTTTCATATTTACATAAAATCCCTCAGAGTTGAGGCTCATGCTTTAAAATATATTCAAAATGCAACGTAATTCTTTTTTTACCATTTTAAAATCTATTTTCCATGGTATTAAGTGCAATCATGTTGTTGTGAAACGATCACCACTGTCCATCTCTAGAATGTTTTACCCACCCCCACAGGAACTCTGTACCCATTAAACACTAACTCGTCATGCCCTCTCCCTCCCTAATACTGGGTAATAACTCTTCTATTTTCTGTATGAATTTGGCTGCTCTAGATACACAATGTAAGTGAAATCATGCAATTGTCCTTTTGTGACTGGCTTATTTCACCTCTCATAATGTTCTCAAAGTTTATTCATGTCATAGTATGTATCAGAATTTTTTTTAAGGCTTACTAATATTCCATTGCATGTATACACCAATATTTTTAGCCATTTATCCATCAGTAGACATTTGGGTTGCTCCATCTTTTGGCTATTATGAATAATGTTACTATGAATATGGATATACAAATATTTGTTTGAGTTCTGCTTTAATTTTTTTTTTATGGAACTGCTGGATCATGTGTTAATTCTATGATTAGTAATTCAATGCCATAAAAATGCAAAGGAGTAGATGTTTGGAAGAGAACTGAGAGAGTGTTGCCATGGGAGTAAAGTGAAGAAATGCTTCAAGAAGTAAAAAGTGAGAATAGTATCAAACATTGCTAAAACATTAATTAAAATGAGAACCAAATGTTGTTCATCAAATTTGGCAATGTAGGTGTCATTTGTTACTTGGATAAAAGGTATCTTGGTAGAGTGGTAGGAGTAAAATCTTGATTGGCATAGCTTCAAGTGACCACAAAGTAGAGGAACTGGAAGAACTGATAGTATGGGGATAGACAACTTATTTTAAGGGAGAAGAGCTATGGGGATGACTTAGAACTTAACTATGAAACTAGTTTTTAAGTGGTAATTGTGCAGTCAGGGAGGAAGTCAAGGAGGATACAGCTATGTTAGGAGGTACTAGTGTGAGGGGTATAACAGAACAAAAAAGTATGAGAAGAGCAAATTTGTTCTTTTTGTTGGAGTTGGGACATCCATCTTCTACCCTCAGACATCAATGTTCCTGGTTCAAAGGCGTTCAGATGTGATCTAGGACTTAAACCATCAGCTCTCTGATTTTTGTTTTTTGATGTAGACTGAATTATACCACTGCTTTTCTGATTCTCAAGCTTGGAGATGGCAGATGGTGGGACTTCTCTGCTTCCAGAATCTTGTGAGTCAATTCCTCTGATAAATCTCATATATACATATGTGTGTGTGTGTGTGTGTGTGTGTGTGTGTGTGTGTGTGTGTTTGTGTGTGTGTGTTTGGTCTGTTCCTCTGGAGAACCCTAAATAATACACTTACTGTCAAAGTTAAGGCTGGAATATGAAGTCACCACCATATACATAAGTGTATGTATACATACACATATACAAAAACTATTATTATCTTGTTATTATTATTTTCTACATATAATAACATATTATCTATGAGAGTGCCTATGAAATTTAGTTTCTGTTTTTAATCAATGTAAAGTCTAGTTTATTTCATTTGAAATATGAGGTTGGAGGAGAGCTCTAGAGATACTCTGGATCACCAAAAAGGGCAAGTAGACCCTAGAACAAATTAAACTTGAAACATCACTGAGATAAAAACAACAAAATTGAAGCTTTCTTACTTTAGGCACATCATGAGAAGGCAGGTTCTTTGGAAAAGACAATAATGCTGGGAAAAATAGAAAGCAGAGGAAAAGAGAAAAACCAAATATGAGATGGATTGACTCCATAAAAGAAGTCTAAGTATAAGTCTACAAAAGTGGATTAGGGCTATTGAGTATAGGATATTATGGATATCACTCATTCAGAGAAACAAGGAGTTTGAACATAAAAATGAATAGGAGAGACTGCCCAAGAAAATGACAGTAGTATCGTTCTATCTTGGAACAGAGATGGAGCAGTCCTAGGGCTTTCACATAGATTTTTTTTCTATGGTAGTCATTAGTAATATTTGACAAATGCTTTTGGTTCTCTACATCCAACCTCATGATAGGAATGTAATTTCTTGCTTCTTTGTGATTGGATGGAATCATGCTAGCAGTTCTGATCACTCAGTTGTGAGAGAATGTGATATGTGTTATGTCCATGCCAGAGCATTTACTGCTGCTGCAAGACCTTACGGCTCTCTGTTCTCTCTTATTTCATGATGTTGTGTACTCAGTCTGGGCCCTGAAAGCCAAATTATGCAAGTCTCCCTGCTAACCTGTGATGAACACATAGCTGAAGAAAGATATAATGTTTTATTTTCTAAATCACTGAGATTTGGGTATTGTTTGTTACTATCTGTACTGACTGATGCAATTACTAAGGCTGTGATGAATTAGCTGATGCCTACCTTTGGGAAAAAGTAAGAGGGAAAAGATTGGCAGGGTAGGGTAAATTACAAAAGCAGGGTAAAATTATATAATTTTCATCCTACATAAAATCACTTGCTTAAAGGAATGAAGGCCAAAATCCTTCCTATACCAGAGAATAAAGCTGGATTAGCCTAGAAGAAGGGAATCTTCTACTAATTTATTCACTCAGAACAGCTATGTTTTCTAATTCATACAAGATCTCTTTATGTGCTCACCCACATTGTGAAGAATGTCAAAGTGACTGATTTTTGTTACAATCATGTTAGAATGTAGTAAGGAATAAGCTGAAGTGTCATGTATGTGAGGAAGGGTGCTTGGTGAAGAATGGAAATAGAGAATAGAAAACACTCAAACTGTGCTTCTTCTATGCCAGGCACTTTACATATTTTAACTCATTCAACCTTCAAAAAAAAAAACCTTGAGGTATATAGTAGTATAATTATTAATTTACAAGGGAATAAACTGAGGAAAAAATGTTTAGATGATTTGCTCAAAGTAATCGCTAATAGCAGCAGTATAGAACTTAAACAAGGCCGTGTAACTTCAGAGACCAAACTCATAATCTCTATGCTATGCTGCCCCTCAGTCAATGACTACTAGTTTAAGGGTACAAAAGGTGACTCATTATTTGTTCATTCAAACAATATTATCGAGCACCTATTATGAGTCAGTCATCATTCTAGGTGTCAGAGATACAGCATAAAAAAAAAAACAATTCCTGCTTTCACAGATTACATTTTAAAAGATGATTGACAGTAAGCAAATAAATTAAGATACAACATGTTGGGTATGTTAAGCTCTATAAAGGAAAAGAAAGCAGGTGGTTGAGAGATGGAGGAGAGTTTGACCTAGACTGTTTTAGTGACATTTGAGCAGAGATGAATGAAAGAAAGGTATGAAATCTGTAAAGACTTAGAAGAACATTAAAATCAGATCCATCTGCAAGTGTGACGATCCTGAATGTGCAACAAGGAGTCAGTGTGGTTGGAGTAAAGTGGGTGCCACGGAAGCCTGGAGGAGGTGAGTTCACAGATAGCTGAGATGACAGAGGCAGGATACAAAGGCAAGATCAAGGAGCTGACTAAGGACTTACTGTACATTCTCCTAATGTATATTATTATTGTGTATAATATATTAGTATATATTATCATAATGACAGTGAGTTTGTGAAAAATGACTGGTTGCTTTATGTAGTTTAGATTTAAACAGAAATATTTTGGAGGAGGTGGATACAGTACTCAAGGATAGTGACTGAAACAGAGAAAAGAAATAAATTTCACTCCAGTTTTCCTTGCCAAGATCTCAATCTCACAGTTACAGGGCTAGCTTTCAAGTTTCTGGATGGTCACGCTGCTTCCTTCCTTAGACATGTCCTCATTCCAAGCTATTCCTATTTTCTTCAATTTCCCTGCTCCTTCCCAAACCAAGTTGGGCATCATCAATTATTGTATTATATGTTATGATGTATGCTTTTTCCTTCTCAGTTGTACTCATCACAATTATAATTAATTATCTAACTTTTTTTTTCTCTCTCTGCTAGACTATGAGATCTTTAGAAGAAGAAACCAGGTAATTCTTGTCACTCCTCATGCCACAAATTTATTATGTGTATAAAATTTAAACAAAAAGGGAAAATAAGATTTATTCTTTATGTTTTCCAAAACATATGTAATTGTAATTAAAGTAGGGGGAGATAATTTCATTTGGTGATCTACATAGTTATCGAAAATTTAAATGTTTTAAAACCCAAAAGCTATATACTGTGCTCATTTAATAAGCTAAAGATAGTACTACATGAAACCTCAACAATCATTAGCTTGACTAATAAAATAATGAGGATTATCTCATATTTTTACAAAAAAAGTAAAAGTTTCTACACAATGTCTTCATATTATACTGTTTACAAATCATATGCAGGTAGAAAACCTAGCAATTTGGAAGTGTATATTTGAAGGCCAACAAGGTCAATGTATTGAAGTATTGATTTATTTTTAATATTTTCAACTTGTGAAAAATTTTTTATATTTTTGCAATTAGTAACATAATTTAGCTGCATTTTGTATTTTAATAAAGATGTATTACTAAATTATACTGCATCATGTATGATTTTTTCAATCTCACTATTAAAAATATTACAAAATTCTAATCACTTTTGCCAAAACATTCACAACACCTTTACTATTCCACATGTAAGAGTTAACTGGTAATATTCATTCATTAACACTTTACAATTTTAATTTCTAAATAGAATGATTAGCATTTCTAAGCTTTTTATATTGAATCACAAAAATAAGCCTTTTTTAGGGGTCGCTGAAAGCAGATGATTTAAATCTAATACTTTGCTTAATTAATCACTGCACTATATAACTCCTTAAAATATTAACTCTGCCACTGTATTATTAAAATTTTGCTTATAATACAAAACAACTTATTGGACTAATAGTATTAGTGTGACACATATTGCAAAGTTCTCTTGTTTCTTTTAATTTTTATGTATGTTTTTTAAAAAAATTATTTATAAGAAAATACTAACACTATTGTGAGAACTAAATTGGAGTTTATCACTGTAATCATAATTCATATAATGCATTACTTCATTAGTTATTTTAATCCTTTTATTTCAGAAAGTAGTTTGAGAAAACATAAAATCAGGTACACTCTCATTAACAAAAGACATATTTAATATATTTAAACAATGTTAGGAGGAGAAGAGCAATAGAAAAACTAAAATACATTAATACCCTCATTTTGTTTAGGGGATTCATTTGTGGTCGTGTTAGCAGTTATTGGAAAAAGTCTTTTATAGGTCCTTGTAGTAAGGTCCTCATAGAGATTATTTTCTGCTAATGTTGTGAAGCCATGACTTGCTTTGGTCAGTCCTTACTGGTAGCAGTGTATTTATGTCACTCTTCGTAATATCAAAAAAATTTCATCAATCTCAATTAAAATGCAAAATATACCATTGAAAGTGTATATGATATAAATGGATATTTAAAAATAATAACCACAAGGTGAATTAATACCCACATATATGCTCCCTAGTTGAAGAAACAGTTGAAGCCTCCTCAGGGTCTTTTTTATTATATTTTTCTCCCTCCTACTTACATGGAACCAATTTTAATGTTGTATGAATCATTTATTTGCTTTTTAAAAAAACTGCAATCATATATAAATGTAGACTAAAAGTAGATATTGTTTAGCTTTTCCTTTATTGAGCATTTATATTAAATTGTACTGTATTTTTTTCTTGACTTGCTATAACAATATTTCTTAATCTAAACAGCTGTTGAGTACTGTGTTCTATTGTATAAATTTACTACCATTTATTTATCCATTTTAATTTCTAATCTTTTTGCTATTATGAACATGGCTAAAAGCATCTTCTGATGTTCACATGCAATTTCTTTAAGATATATACTTGAGGACTATAGATTACTGAATTGTATATATTATGTGTGTGTTGAACTTTACTAAGTAGTAAATAATTATTTTCTAAAGTTGTATCAGTTTACTTTTTTATTACTCATTTCTGCAAATTCTTTTTGTCATTTAGTATTGTCAGACTTTTACTTTGTTTTAATCTAGTAAGTGTGAAATTGTGGTTTTAATTTGCATTTCCTTTCTACTAATGAGGTTTAAAACATTTTTAATTGTATTTTTCTTCTGTAAATTTCTGTTCATGACCTGTTAGGAGATGACCTGTGTAATCTCTTCCTCTAAAGTGATTTCTAGACCTAGAGATTTGCTTGTAACAAATAAAAAGTGACAAAAATGATGGTTTGTTAATTCTGAGATTAGATTTCTAGAAGAATGTGGCTTCAGTTTTGCTCTCATTCTGAGCAAAGCCAAAGGCCTTGTTTTAAGCAACACTATGAAGAGGCCCACACGATAAAAAACTGAGGGGGACCTTAGCCAGAAGCTTCAGGGAATTGAGGCTTTTTGTCCAATGAACTGCCAAGAACTAAATCCTACCAACAACCAAAAACTATATGAGTGAGCATGGAAGTGGATCCTCCCCTGGCAGAGGCTGCAGATGAGACTGCATCACCTCCTGACACATTGGTTGTTGCTTTGTAGGAGATCCTGGGTGGGAGAAACCCAGCTATGCTTCCCCCAGTTTTCTGATCACCAGAAACTATAAGGCACTAAATGTTTTTTGTTTTATAACTGCTCAGTTTTAGGGTGATATTGTTATATAGCAAATAGATAACTAACATAATAACTTTGAAACTTTTATCTTTTTTATGGTTTCATAGAAATTATTTATATATTCTGATTATAACTGTGGTCAGTTCTATGTGTTGTGTTTTCTTCAAAATTGTAATTCTAACATTTTTTCTGTTGTGTCTTTTGAAGAATAACTTCTACGAAAGTCTTTCTTTTTATTATATATAATATATAATATAAATTCTATATATGTAGTATCTAATATCTCTCTATATAATTATATATGTATATTATACATACTAAACATATACATATTATGTATGATATATAACATATTAGTTATATATTACTATATCACATAAAAACATATAATATCTATAAAGTTATATATTATATCCTTTTTATCTTTTGTACTTTTGAAATAAGAAATATTTTTCTAACCTGAAGTCATGAAGATACCTATTCTATATTGTTTTTTTTTTAAGTTATACAAATTTTCCTTTAATATTTAACTTCTTTAATCTACTTGAAATTGCTTTTAATGTATTATGTAAGATAGAAACCATTTTAACTATTTTCCCATTTGGTTAACTGCAATCCAGGCACCATTTTTTGAACAGGTCATCCTTTCCCACTAATGCATTTGAAGATCTATTCTTATTTATACATGCAGATGCTTGTTTTGGTGTCTTCTATTTTGTTTCATTGCTTTATTTTTTCATTTCTGTGTCCACACCACAGTTTTAATAACTTATAATAATTTTATGGTAAGTCTTGATATCTGTTGAATCATCTCCTCTTATCTACTACTTCAAGAGTGTTTTGGCTAAACCTCTTTGCTCAATTATATAAAATTTAAGAGCAACTTGCAAGATTACATAAACAAAACACTTTATGATTTTTATTTAAATGTCACTGACTTTATAGAACAATTTGGGAAGAATTTAAAATCTTTATGGTATTAAGTAGTCCTATTCATAAACATGGCACATCTCTGCATCTAATATATTTTCTTTATAAAAGTCCCATTTTTATAAATTATGCATAATTCTAAATTGTATTTTCTAACCATTTGTTACTACATGAAATACAGCTTATACATAATGTAACATATACATATACAAAATGACTTTTGTATATCCAGCAACTACTTAACTAAATCCAAATCTTAATTTTCTATGTAGACAATCATTACATCTTTGAGTAATGACAGTTTTGTTTCTTTTTAATAATTGTAATTTAATTTGTATTTATTGTTTTATTACACTTATCTAAGTATAGTGATGAATAGAAATGGAGGTAACAGGTAACCTTGACTTGTTCCTAGTTAAAAAAAAATTAAAAAAAATATTTCACACCTAAGTATGATGTTAACTGTAGTGTGTAGGTATTTTGCTGAATTAAGTTGATAGGTATATTTATTTATAACTTATTAAGAATTTTTAGCATAAATCATTGTTGGATTTTATCAATGTTCTTTAAAACTGTATTGAGTAATCATATATTTTTCTGCCTTTAACTTATTATCCTTTTCAATTGAATTAATATCTTGCATAATATATTAATTTAATCTTATTTTACCTGTCAGAATTCATTTACATTGCCATGAACAAGAATTATTTGCACTATTATGAACAACAAACACCTGATACTCATCAGCCCTGTATAAGTTAAATCTCTACAGAGTAATAGTAAACTATTTAAAGATAATCAAACATGTACACTAACATGGAATTAGACAATACCTAGAGGTCTGGCTACACAATGCCCAGCATTCTATTGAAATGATACCTAGTAGTCTATTTTATTTATTTAAGAAGTCATCCACAAATTTTTCTGTGGCTGTCAGCATCTCCCCTTGTCATCAATAATCTGTCTCTTAAGATTATTATTAATCATAAAAAAGCATGTCTTAGGCTGTGGCGATTATTTACATAGGCGCAGCAAGAAGAGTAATTAACCATGTAGACATCTTTGAGTTGCTTTGCAAATGTAGGAGCATGCAAAGGAACTACAGAATTAACATCTGAAAACTTTCCTAAGATATCTTAGGTTGAACTTTTAAAAGTCTCTACTTTTGGTATCCCAAGGATAGTAAACCCCAATCCCTGGACAGACAGATACACACACACACATACACACACACACACACACACACACACACACACACACACACACACACACTTTCACCTACAGTATCTAGAAATTTGAGGGAATTTCTCCCTTATTGAAGTCCTCAAATTTTGCTAAGTCTTCTTAGCTTGATATGAGCTGACCTCCCTTACTACCTATAAGACTGGGAACCCATTAGTCAGGTACCTTGCCAGTATTTCTAGAAAGTAAGTGAAGTGTCATAACTGACTAAATGAGAATCAGTATCAAATATGCCACTGAAGGTAAGGTCTTCATTGTATAATCAATTTGTTCAATTATATTCTAACAAAAAAGGAGGACAGAATCTACATAAACCTATGCAAATGACTCTATCACCATAATAAGAAAAGATACCCAGTAAGAAATTCTGAATTCTGGGGTTTACTGAGAAGTAGATATCACTTTAAAATGTTCAATTTTAGTTTATAAAAGCAGTTTATTTAATTAAGCTAAAGGTAGTTTAAAAAGAGAAAATATTTCTTTATAACATCATAAAAAATAAAGTGCTAAAATAGAATCAACAATATTCTAAGCAAATAGTATTTTTAAATCAGTTTAATGAGAACTATCTAGAATTCTTGTCTTTTAGATTTGAGTCAGTAGTCTGATTTCATGAAGCTTTTGATCTCTGAACTAAAAAGCCTGATTTACTCAAATGATATAGTCTGAAAGCTATCTAAGCAAGGTCAACTCAGGAGCTTGCACCCAAGAATCTATTTGGTGTGTCAGTTGATTAGAGCATCTTGTACAATTCTTACCAATAGGCTCTCAGATTGGTCTTTTTGAAGACATAAACTCACTTGTAATTAACAGCAGGGCCTTTAGGCATGCATTGAAAAATATCAAAAGCTATCTATCTTTAGATGATAAACTTCTAATGACTCTGATTCATTTATTGCTGCAACTAGGAATAGAATAGAGGAGAATAATATTCTCAAATTGAGCATAATAAATGTCTATTTTATAAAGATTTTGATCAATCTTTAGCCTGAGGGTGAAACCATAATGTTCAGAGAGAACATTGAGAAAGCTTCTGGGCTTTCTTATAAAGCAAGCAAAGTTAACCTAAAGAAGGTTGAGTATCTTTTCTGATTTAGCAACTCTTCTCATGTAGCTCTTACACAGTGGAACCAATCAAGGAATATAGTCTAACTTTGGGTCCAATCTTGGAAAAACAAGTGTAAGTTATCATAGGGCAAATGGACATTTAATTAAGATAGATAAAATCATGTGTATCTGAAAAGCAACACAATTATCTACTTAAAGTGAGAATATAACATCTAAAAATAAATATTGAAGGAAGAATTAGTATTGTAAAGAATCATAGCTCTATATCAAAGAAGGAAACTATTTATTTCTTAATAGTCAAGGACATAGTTATGACAGCATAAAATACAGAAAATGCTTCTTGTAAGACACAGTATCCATTCTATGTGGATTACATAGAAGAGAAAGAATAACCTTTCATACCCCTTTAGGTAAGGATTGTCAAACTTTTTCTATAAATGTCACAGTAGCAAATAATTTAGGATTTGCAGACCAATCTCTGTTGCAACTACCCAACTCTATTGTTATAACATAACATCAGCCATGAACAATACATAAACGAATGAATTGGCCTGGGTTCAAATAAAACTTTATTTACAAAAACAAGTGACTGGCCAGATATGGCCCATGAGACATCATTTGTTGACCCTTGTTTTAGGCAAAGGCATTAATCAGAAAACCAAGGTGGCAAGCTTATCGAGAAAGTGTATGATTTTAACACATTTCATAGCTTTTTAGAGTCAGATATTATAAATCAAGGTAAATAAAATTATACTTAAAAGATATAAATTTTCTGTAGCATATTTCAAATCCATCCAAATGAGATGGATCAGTATTCCATTTCATTTAGAAAATATCTATATATTCAAGAATTATCTATTAATTTGCTCAGTTTATTATTAATTCAAGGTTTTAAAGATTAAATTTAAATTGACACACTACAAATCACTCATGTTATAAAAGTTCATGAGCATAATAATTTAATTTAGTTAAATACATACTTATATTTTTTATATTTTTAATATTAAAAGGCATCTTATCAGATTATTTAATCAGTAAATCTATATGTATGAGTTTAATATTTTCAGATGAACATTTTTTATGTGATAAAAACTCAAGTAAAACAAAACATATGCTTATGCAATATTTAACACTGATAAATCAAAAAAATTAATTAATTTTTAAATTAAAAATAGTAAACTTATTTTGTCAAGCTCATTTAAAGTATTAGCAATTTAATTATCTAATTTTCTGGGAATTTTTTTAAATACTAAATTTATAAAAGTGCTTATTTATCTCTATAAACCAATCACAACAGAATTCTGTTAACTTGAGACAAGTACTATAATTTATTGAAAGCTTCCAGAAGTAGAACAACAAAAAGACATAAAAGCATTGTTAAAAAAACATAGAGACAGACACATAGAAAGCACATATAATTAGTTGTATAACTTCAATCACAGGTCAAAAGCAAACACAAACAAACAAAAAAAATATACTGCTCCACACACCAAGAAGCTGTTCTTCCTAATGAATATAGAATTTTTAAATCAATTTAAACTCAAAATAGAAAATTAACTAGCAAGACTAATAAACTAGACTTCCTTTTCTCTCGTCTAATGGATAATAGATGTCTCTCATTTAACATTAATCGCCAAATATTTAGACAGGAGGTTGGCAAATTTCAATCTATGGGCCAAATCAACCCACTGTCTATTTTCAAATGACTCACAAAAAATAGATTTTATTTCTTCAGATGGTTAAAAAAATCAAAATAATAATATTTGCTAAAAATTCTAAGAAATTAACATTTTAGTGCCTATATATAAAGTTTTATTGGACAATCATTGTTATTCATTTACATAATGTCTATGGTTGCTTTCACACTATAATAGCAGAGTTGACTAATTGCACCAGAGTCTTTATGACTCTTGAAATCTAAAATTTTTACCTTCTGGTCTATTACAAAAGTAGGTTGCGGACTCTTGTGTAAGACTATAGAATAAATTCCTAGTCATTGCTACCATCAGTAAATCAGAAACAAAATCAGAACACATTGAAAACAAGAGAAAAAATTAGCAGTTAAGACTTCTATTGCTACTTGAAATTCACTCTGAGAGTCAATAAAAATGTTCTATGGTCTAAGAAGCCCATGAAGTTCACTTCTTTGTTGATGTAATTTATATGTCTCTATTAAGTGAACCTATTGGGCATATCTGTGAATGACCTCTAAACTATTAGAGGATAAACTATTAGAGGATAATTTTTAAAGAATAGAATGGATATATAAATATGTTTAAAAAATTTTATTAAACGCAACCAGTAAAGCATTAAAAAACAGTAACCTACAGGATCATTTTATATTAATATTCTATAAGATTGATCTATAGCTATTTTTGTTTGCATGTATGTGCAATTTTTATCAGATTTAGATATCAGTGTTTTATTTGGTTCATAAAAAGTCAGAAGGTTTTTTTGTTCTCTGAAACAATTCAAAATTAGTATTTGCATTAACAGTATAAACATTATTACTATTTTCTAATCTCTGAAGGTTTTATAGAATTCCCCTGTGAAACCTTCTTGGCCTGGTGCTTTTATGTAAATAAGTGCTTTAATAACTTTTTCTAGTACTTCTATAAAAATTGATCTACATAACCTTTTAATTTGAACTATGGTCAACTTTGTTAAATTGCATTTTATAAAAAATTACTCATTTCGTTGAATTTCATATTTATTTGCATTGAATTGTAGAAATTAGTCATACTCACATGTGTGTGTATGTATATACATATATACATATATATATATGTAAAATACATACCCTATTTCAATGCTTATTTCCCACCTGTTACTTCTTATTTTGTATTTTTGTTCATGCTCTTATCTTCTTATAATTAGGTTAGCTTATAACTTCTTATTTTGTTGGATGCTTTCAAAAACTGTTATTATTACTTTCAAAAACATTATTATTACTTCTACTATTTATTTGATTTAAACCTCATGAATGTCTGTTGTTATCTTTATAATTTTCCTGTGCTTTCTTTTGCTTAATTTTTGTTTTTTTTCCAAATTTGAGTTAGAAAATATTATATCATTTTTATTGATACACTTACATAAGATTGTGGATTTTCTTCAAATAACCATTTTTATATCATAGATTTTGATAAGTAGTATGTCCATTATAAGTATGTTCTAGAAATTCTGTGATTTCAGTTTTTTACTTTTTATCCAATAAACTCATAAAGAGTTTTTTTTTTTTTAATTACAGATGGAACAACCTTTTTGGTAGTCTTTTTTGGATTTGGGTATTTTGTTTTCTTTTGTTTTAATTTCTATTTTATTGCACTGTAGTCAGATAATGTTATTTGTCTTGATTTTATTTTATGACTTCAGAAATCATGGAACATAGAATACAAACCATACCCACTATTTCATATCTAAATTCCTGAGCCACAGAATTCATGAGCATAATAAATAGTTATTTAATACCAGTAAGTTTTAGAGCGGTTTGTTAATCTGTAATAGGTAACTGGAACATGGTAGAATGTCAAAAAATTTACTTTATTATTTTAAAGAATTTAAAAAAAACCCTCATTATTGGATGTGACACTATAGATCATCAAATTCAATCAGATTTCTGATGTTTGAATCTCCTTCAAACAAAATTGTCAATCATTATCATTTGATCCTATTTAGACACATCCAGTGACTGGTAGTTTACTGATTATAACATCTTTCATAATCAGACTAGAGTTAGTTTTTCTTGCTGGTTTTAGCAAGTAGGACATGATATAAAAGAAAAAAAAGTAGAGACCGAGAAATCATTCTTTGCTGCAGACTAGGACCATACCCAATTTTTCAAAAAGAGATAGTGTATGTAATTATTTCTCCACTTCAATTTTTCTAATACTTAATCGAGAAAAAGTAGTTGTGACAGTGTTTACAATTTCTGCTTTATAGTTCTTTTATCTATAAGACAGAGAAAATGTTAAATTGGTATTTTGTTCAGTATTCAGTTTATCAGATATTTGCCAAACATAACTGGTCAGATGTGTTTACTTTTTCACTGTTATGAAAGCATTTCTTTGGCTGACAAGAGAAAATATTAAGATTTTTATGATTGTTCTTTTGTCTTTGATAAGGTGCAAAAATGACATCTGTCTCTATTTTATGAGCCAATGGCTGACTACTCACCTCAATGTCCAAATATGAAATTTGTGAGCCATAGCTGTGGCTCTATGGACTTTTCCATTTGTTCAGTATGTAGCTATCTTTCTCTTGGCCATCTGACCACAGGAAAAAAAAAAAACTGTCCATCATTTAAAAATCTTGGTTAGTGTTGTATTGTGGGCTGTTATAGTTTCCAATATCCTGAAGGCTTTGAACTCTGTCCCTAAATTCATTTGAGCTCTCTATCTCCATATCATTTATAACAAACTTTAGAATGCACCCCCAAATACTTTCTGTACTTAAGGCCTTTGGAATTACTCTCAAATTCTCCTGGGATTGACCCAAACCTAATAGTTAAATTAGACGTGATCATATAGACAGAATTGACTTGTTATGCCAGAATTCCTGATGATATCTTGGACCAGAGAGTTCTTTTAAGCTGTATCACCTGAAGACTGACAAATACTGAAATGACATCTTGGGTTTGGAAGCATTCAACTTATGTCAACTGATGTTGATAAAAAAAATTTGGAGAATATATATATTAAGAATATAATGGTTAATACCATTATTACTTCATGATATGTTTTAAATTTTGCCAGCATAGAAAGAAAGAAAGAAGAAATAAGGATATAGTCACTGGGAAGATGAAAAAAATTATTTACAAATTGTAATTAGAAAATCCAAGAGAAACAACTGAAAACTTAAATAGGAGTTTAGTATTAACACTTTTATTTTTAAAACTTTTTAAAAATGTGCTACCCATAGCCAATAGGTAGATTCAGGCAAAAAAGTTTTCTATTTATAATAATACTTTTAAAAATATTCAGCAAAATACTTAGAACTACCTTGTTTGTTCAGGACCTATATGACAACTGTAAAATTTTTAAAAATATTTTTTTATTTTTAAATTATAGTTTGCATATAATATTATATTAGTTTCAGGTGTACAACATAGTGATTAGACATTTATATAACTTATAATTGATCAACCTGGTAAATCTAGTACTCATCTGACACCATACATAGTCATTACAATATTATTGACTATATTTCTTATACTATAATTTACATCTTCATGACTATTTTGTAACTACCAAATTGTACTGCTTAATCTCTTCCACTTTTTCACCCACATCTCCACCTTCTAACTGGTAACTTTCAAAATGTTCTCTGTATCTATAGGTTTGTTTTCGTTTTATTTGTTTATTTTATTCTTTAAATTCCACATGTGAGTGAAATCATATTGCATTTGCATTTACTTGACTTACTCCACTCAGCACAATACCCTCTAGGTCCATTCTTGTTGTTTCAAAAGGCAAGAAAAGATTTTATTTATTTATTTATCTATCTATTTATTTATTTATTTATTTACTTACTTACTTACTTGCTTACTTATTTACTTACTTACTTATTTATTTACTTCAGTTGAGAAATATTCCACTGTATATATGTACATCCTCTTCTTTCATTGTTAAACACCAAAGTTACCTCGATATCCTGGCTATTGTAAATAGTGCTACAATGGACATATGGATACACAAGTCCCTTCAAAGTAGTATTTTGGACTTCTTCTAATTACCAGAAGTGGGATTTCTGGTTCCTTCTTTGTCTCTTGTTATAGCCTTCATTTTAAAGACTATTTTGTCTGGTATAAGTGTTGCCACTACAGCTTTTTTGTTTTTTGTTTGTTTGTTTGTTTCATAAAACATCTTTTTCATCTCTTTATTTTTAGTCTCTTGTATCTTTTGATCTGAACTAACTCTCTAATCAGTATATATAAGGGTCTTGGTTTCTTATTCATTGAGCCACTCTATCTTTTGATTGGAGAATTTAATTCCTTTTCATTTGAAGTGCTCTCTAATGCACTCTTCATCTCAGATATTGTATTGTATTCTTCATTTCTGACTGGTTTTTCTGTTTTCCATCTCCATTTTTATGCTTTCTGTGTTAAAGTACTCACTGAGTTCATCTAAGTTCATTGATTGTCCTTATAACCAGTGTTTTGAACTCTGCATCTGGTAGATTGCTTCCTTCATTTTTTTTTCTTGGAGCTTGGTTTTCTTTTTTCATGTGGAACATGTTTCTTTGTCTCCCCATTTTGGCTATCTCCCTATGTTTGTATCTGTGTATTAGGTAAGGCTCCTAAGACTCTTGATCTTAGTGGAGTGGTATTACATAGTAGGCATCTTGAGGGACTCAGTGGCACAGTCTTCCCTGGTTGGTGCTGAGTGCTCAAGGTATGTCTCTTGTGCAAGTTATGTGTGCCCTCCTGTTGTAATTGAGCTGTGGTTGCTATTGCACATCAGTGAGAGGAATTGACCCATGAGCAGAATTGCTGTGAGGATTGGCTAGTTAGGGGTTGACACTACAGAGCAGGATTCACTTTAGCAGGGCTCTCGTATTTGCACAATTTACCCTTCAGGTATGTCTTCCTTAGATGCATCTCTGGGTGGTGCTGTGACACCATTTGAAGCAGACCATTGGGTATGCTGTCCCAATGGGCTTGTGGGAAGAGCTCAGCTGTAGGCCACGTTCAGCTGTAGCCTGTGCACTTCAGGGGGCCACCTTGGTGATAAGAATGACCAAGCAATCAACAGATGGTTGCCAACTGTTTTGGATGCAGAGGTGCCTCAAGAGGCCAAGCCTGGAACAGAGGACATCTGCTGCTAATGCTAGGCTTGGAGTTGCTCAGCATGAGGTATGGGTCATGCCAAGGCCAGTTGCTGCTTCTTTGGGTTTTGTGAGCCTTTGAGATATTTTAAGAAAGTCCACAACATGAGCCAAGACAGGTTATTTGTATGAAAAAAAAAAAAAAAAACAGAGACATCTTGGATGGTCCCACAAGTTAGGAGAGGCGAGGTATTAGGAAATCACTTGGGCAAAATGACCAGTGTTATCCAGTTTGTTGGAGCCTTAGATATTGCAGCTGTCTATGTTCATACACTAAGAGAGGTGAGGGCTCAACAAAGGAACAATGAACTCTTCCAACACTTCTCTCTGGGAGAAAGATGCCCCTCCAGCCCACTCCCTGAATCCAGACAACTCAGTTCCTCCACATATATTTTTGACATCTTTTGAGCCACTGCCCCAGTGGTGGAGCTCAGAGTGAGTGAGTCCATCATTGAGTAAGTCCATGAATGGGCCCCTTAAGAGGAGCATCTGCATCTGTTACTCTCACAGCCTTATGTCTCACTGAGCCACAATGTGTGCTGTTTTTCACAGCCAAAGGTTATAGGAACTTCTCTTTCCAGCACTTGAACCCTTGGCTGGGGAGCCCAGTTCAGACCTGAAACCACTTGCTTCTCCAGATATGCCTCCACAGCCAAGATAATTTTCTTAATTCTCAACCACCACAAGCGATTGTGGAACCAGCCCGTTTTGCATTTCTGCCCCTCCTACCATTCTCAAGGTGGTCTCTAATGTATGTCTCCAGTTGTAGAATTTCTGTTCAGCCAGTCTTCAGGTGACTTCTCATGATCATTGTTCTGTAGTTTAGTTGTGATTTTAATGTGTTTGTGAGAGGAAATGAGCACAGCATTTACCTTCTATACTATCTTGACTGGAATTCAGAATTGTAAAATTTTATTGAGAAATGGTTGGATGTTTTTTAATGATATGGGAAAATACATATTATATAATGGCTGAAAAATTGGCACTTACAGAGCAATCCAAATCATGTTTGCATTATGTCCATGAATAGGAATATGACCAAAAGGAATAAGAATTTAAAGTTGTTTTTTTTCCTGAGTTTTAAAATTATAACTATTTTTTTCTAAACTAATTCTATGTTTTCAAACATTTTGTCATGTGCACGTATTTTATAATTTCAATACAATTTTGGCTTAAAAATAATCTCCAGATTTTATTGAATACACACACACACACACACACAATTTAGAAAAATTGATCACTCTAAAGATGAATAAAGTTGTGACCATTTTATAAACACTTTGAGTGATGATTTGCAGACTCATCATTTTTAAGAACAAGAAATGAATCTTTTCCTTACCGCAGTCCTGCATTATTTTGAAGCAAATCCCAGATATAAAATATTTCAGGATACATTTCTAAAGTATAAGGATTTTTTTGAAACACATTATCCTAGATAAAAATTTAATATCAAATATCTGTCAATATTTAAATACAATAATTATCTCATAATTTTTTACATTGTTTGAGTCAGAATTTAAATAAGATACATACATTTTGATGTTCGATATTCCCCTTCAACCCTTTTAATATGTAAAGTCTCCTTATTTTTTGAACTTGAATTTTATTTGTTGGGGCAATGAGTCTTTTAAGTTTTAGGTCTGCCCATAATCTGGATTAATTAAATTTTCCTCATGAACTCTCTGTGTTTCATTTAATATATTTCCTGAATTTTTATAAATTTCTAGTTAGATCGATAAGGCTTTATCAGATCTACATTGGTTTTCATTTCTTTTTTTATGTTGGTGACCATTTGTGGTTATTTTAAAAGATGTTAAATATTTTGAACACTCCTGTCATAAAGAGCTGAAGTATATGTGCTTTTTTCTTGAAGTTCAGCTTACTCTAGTGATTTTCCTGTAACCAATAGAATGTTATTAGATTTTTGAAGCTAGGTCAGAAAAACCATGTTGGCTTATTTTGTATGCTCACTCCAGGGCAGTGGTTCTCTACCATTTTCTAATGCCAGAAGATAATTTTTGTTGTCACAATTGAGAGGATTGTACTACTGCCATCTAGTGGGTAGAGACAAAGATGCTGCTAGACATCCTACAATGCATAAGACAGCCCCCCTAAAGAATCATCCAACCCTAAACGTCAATAGTGCCAAAGATGATACACCCTCTGTAAGAGAACCAAGCTGCATGTAACTAGTCTACTTTGAGACTACTACACTGGAGAATCCCTTTGTTGATACTTCAGTCAAGTTTCATAAGAACTCTCAGTTGAAAGCCAACATCAATCGGCCATATAAGTGAACTACCTTGGATATTCAGTCCATTTAAGTTTTCAGATCATTGTAGCCTCTGCAAACCTTTGCTTTCAGATGCAAGAGAGACCCCAAGTGAGAAATGACCAGTTCAAGTCTGAACTGACTTGCCATATTTTGAGTAAAAGGTTATTTTAATCTATTAAAGATTGGGGTAATCTGTTAAACAATGATAGAAATAGGAAGTAATCATTGCTTAAATCAATTAATAGATTAGAAATTACAAAATAAATCATGTAATTCTATCATTCATTCTTCATTTATTAATTAGACTATTTCTACAAAGAGAGACTTCCCCTTGTTGACTATTAGATTACTGTATAGTTTATATAAGAACATCAGTATGAATGGTTGGCTTTACAACTAATAAAACAGCAAATATGTACATACATGTATACATAAAATAAAAGAGGTAGAAATTTTAGGAAAAAATCTTGAAAACAGGAAATAGGAGTTGATATATTATTTCAAAAAGGAATATTTAGACTGACATCTGACTGCTCAGTGGTCACAATGAAAGACAGATATCAATGGATGGTTTTTTAAATTACCTGAAAATAAATAACTATACTAGAATTCTATAATCTGAAAATATTTTTCAAGAATAAATCTAAAATAATGATCATACGCAAATAAGTAATCACAGTAAAAAATTAAAAGTGTTTATAGCAGCTATACAGCTATAACTATGTTATTTTGGTTTACTTTGTAGTCGAATAAGAAGATAATTATTCTCAGCTTCTTTGACATATGAGTAGAACTAAGTGACTGAATTGTGGCCAACAGGATGAGGACACAGATTATATACATATTATAGGCCTAGTCATAAAGTATTCTGTGGGATCTTCCATACTTTTTTTTTCTCTGTGATTAAAATTGAAGAACTAAATCTTGAGTCTCAAGTTTGACATTTTAGTTTAATAAAGTAATTCAGAAAACAGATGAGATTAAGATATAGTCTGAAACCTTTACATTCCAAATGACCATAAATGGTCACCGTAACTGCAATGAGAATGAAAATCATGGAGTTTAGATAACAAAACAAATTAGGGTAAAACAACTTTTCACGGTGACTGAAATATGAAAATGACTGGAAGCAAGCAGGACTAAGTTTCTGAAAAAAACAATTACATTACTGCCAGTATCATGGACCTTGAACTTAAAGAAGAAATAATGAATTTGACATAAAAAAAGATGAATGGGATTATATTAAACTAAAAAGCTTCTTTACAACAAAAGAAACCATCAACAAGGTAAAAAGACAACCATCCAAATGGGAAAAGATATCTACAAGCAATGCCTCTGATAAGAGCCTAATATCCAAAATATACAAAGAACTCATACAACTCAATAACAACAACAACAAAAAAACAAATAGTCCAATCAAAAAATAGGCAGAGGATCTGAAAAGACACTTCTTCCTAGAGGACATACAAATGGCCAACAAATGTATGAAAAGATGCTTAATCTACCATATGATACAGCAATCCCTCTACTGGATATTTACCCCAAAGACTTGAAAACCTATATCTAAAAAGATATTTGCACATCGATGTTCATAGCAGCATTATTCGTGAAGACCAGGACATGGAAGTAACTGAAGTATCCTACTATAGATGATTAGATAAAGAAGCTGTAGTAATGGAATATTACTCAGCCATAAGAAGAGATAAAATGCTGCCATTTGCTACAACTTGGATGGACTTGGAGATAAGCTTGCTAAGTGAAATAAGCCAGACAGAAAAAGTTGAAAACCACATAGTATCACTTACATTGAAATATAAAGCTAAAAGCAACAAATGAGCAGGACAAACCGAGACTAATGAACATGAACAATAGACTTATGGTTACCAGAAAGGAAGCAGGAGGGGAAGGGGGAATAGACAGGGTAAAAGAGGTCAAATATGTGGTGACAGAAAGAAACAAATCTAACTATAGGCAGTGAACACACAATACTATGTATGTATATATATATATATATATATATATATATATATATATGCACACACATATACATACATATATATATATATATATATATATGTAGGGTGTATATATGTGTGTGTATGTGTGTATACACATGTGTGTGACTTACTATATATGACTTACTGCTAAATTGTACACCTGAAACTTACTAGGTTTCATTAACCAATGTCACCATAATAAAAATAATGAAAAAAAGATGATTTAAGCTATATTACTTATCTGTGAAAATTTAAAATAAATAAATAAATAGAAGAATTAAAATTGTATTATCAGAGAAATCATGAGCCTTGACCAAAAGGCTTTAGACATTTTAGGCCTCAAAAGTATATTTGCATATTTGTACAAGTAGAAAATAAACAGCTCCATAGAGGCCATGTTTTCTAATATCCATTTTAAATATTTCAGGCAAGATAATTGAAAATGATGAATCTAGCAGAAGAAAAGGCAAGGGCCATAAAGAATAATGGACAAGAGTTTCCCAGTCAGAGAGCAGACCTTGGTCTAATTTGGGATTCCCAAACCAGAGTGGTGAACCTTCATAATACCCGATCCTGTAGGATTCCTGCATTGCTATTAACCACTGATTGGTGTTTCTTCTTTTGTTTCATTTTCTAAATGATAATCCCTTTGCAATTATTATATTACTGTTACACCATAGTATGTTGTATGTAGATAGAGAGGGGTAGATAACTCTTTTTTCAGGCTACAGTTTCCAGGAACAAGACAATCTTAATCAAAGCCCGATAAAGAAGTCTTTACATTACCCAGATCACAAAAACTTCATGATCAATGTCCGCCTTGAGTACGGAATTGAGTGTGGCGCTTTCTGTGCAGTTCTGATTTAAACATAGTTCCTCATTTTGCAGATGAGGAAACTGATTAAATAAGTACTTTTGCTAATTTTTAAAATAACTTTTTTTCCACTTCAGATATTCACAGAGTATTATTTTTGAGTTGTAATCAAATGAAAATTTGAGTATAGCTATGCTGATGCAGTTGATATCAATATATATTAAATTAATTAAAAATAATGTGAAAAATTGAATTTAATTATCATTAAGAAAGTTGACATTTTCTGTTTTCACTTTTCAGACTTTTGAGCTACGATTGAACTATTGTCACTGAGTCTTCATAAGCAAAGCAAATAGACTGCAGGTGTTAATGATCACAGTTTCAAAGATGCACTTTGTTACTTATTCTAGATTTAGCTATTTTTATTTTAATTGGTAGTTTTTGAGATTTGGTATTTAACCATCTGGCATAATCCAGCAGGTGAGGAGGAGAGATAGCATTTTTTGTCATGGTAAAAATGAAAGCAATTTTATTAACGTCTATCACTGATATTTGAAATATCCCACTGCTTCTCTGTTGACACATATATTCCTAAAATAATAGCTGAGGACACTGTCCTTTGGCAGAACTTGTACTCTTATCACACAAAGAGATATTAAAAACACCCACAGAAAAACATTAGGAGCAAATAAAAAACCCTAATACAGTATAAAACTTGTTGACTTTTACATTTTATCTATCATTTATGAAATGAACACTCGTTAGCAAATCATTAAAACAATACTTGAGGCTTAGATGGCAACATAGAAGTAATACACTAATTTTCTCATCATTGAAGAAACTCACACATTTATTTTGTATCTTTCTTCTTTTGACCCATACATAAGCTCTTAACATAGGTCATATACCTAAAATAATTATAATGTTTTATATAAGATCTTGACACATAGATCTTGCAGATAATAGGTATTTCATACATATTTATTGATGAAGTAAGATCTTTAATTTACAAATAGCTAATTTGTTATATTTTGCATATCTAGTGTATATACACACACATGCTATACTCCATAATGCATTTTCAGGTCATTCTAGTCATGAATTTCAACAGTCTTGTTTCCTAATTGGTTCATTTTTCTGTTGGGTGTACTAGAGTAGCTCTACTCCCTGATTTGTTTATTTACAACAAAATTTTGATATGCTGTAGAAAGTAAGTTTTTATGCCTTAATTAGAATAGAAAACTTATTTTTTAAACCAGCAATATTTATAAATCACAAGGAGATATTCTTAGTTATGAAAAAGAGCTCCATACTCTTTTTGTTTGTTATTTGTAAATTGTGTTGTAAGGTTATCCTTGTTAAGACATTTTGTTTCTAATAGAAAAAAATGCTTGGTTTGTTTCTGCTGACTGTCTGTTATGGACTAAATATCTCTGTCCCCTCAAAATTCATGATTTGAAATATGTTCCCCATTGCTGAAGATTCATAATTAACAATATCGTATGTTGGAAATTGGACCTGTGAGAGATTATTAGGTCATGCAGATGGATTCCTCATGAATGGATTGGTTAAAGAGACCCAGAAACCTCTCTAGCCCTCTTTCTGCCATGTGAAGACACAAAGAGAAGTCAGCAGTCTTCAGCTAAGAAGAGAATTCCCATCAGAACCTGACAATGCTGGCACTAGAATCTCAAACTTTCAGCCTCCAGAACTATGAGAAATAAATTTCTGTTGTTAATAAGACACTCAGCCTATGATACTTTACTACAGTAACCTGAGCTAAGACACTGCATTTTACTAAGTTATATAATAAAGATTACAGTTCAAATTCAAAAGAAGAATTTGCTATGTAGAATTAAGAGAAGAAAGCCAGAGTTAAATAAATGAATCAGTATTTGAGATGCTACAAAAAAATTAGAAAAATATGTGTAAACATGTATCTATCTATCTATCTATCTATCTATCTAATCTATCTGGATATACAAAGACATACACACACACACACACAATTTATATAAATTTAATATATAAATGATGGTTGCATATGCTTAGTGTTGTAGGTTGAATTGTCTCACAAAAAGATTTTTAAAGCCCTAACCCCTAGTAGCTGTGAATGCGACCTTACTTGGAAATAAGGTAATATGAAGATGTAACAAAATAAAAATGAAATCATCCTAATGGGCCCAAATCCCTATGACTGGTGTCCTCATAAGAGAAGAAGAGAGATACAGACAGGACAAAATCCTTGTGCAATATAGGAAAAGATTAAGGACCTGAAACTGCAAGGCAAAGAATGCTGGGCCTTGCTGATAAACCACCAGGAGCTAGAAAGAGGCTGGACAATTCTTTATAGAAAAAGTTAAATTAAATATTTTTAAACTTTTTAAGAAAAGTATAGAGTAATATCTTTATGACTTTCAGGTAAGGAAGGATTTATTAACACAAAACATAAAAGCATGAATCATAAAAGAAAATTCTGATATATTAGTTACATTATAACTAAAACTCACACAAAATGAATTTGTGAACAAAGGGGAAAAACTAGTCACATACAGAAAAGATAGTTGCAACACATGAATGACAAACATGAAGAGTGAAACCTGATATAAACGCTGGACTTTGGATGATTATAATGTGTTAATGTGGGTTCATCAGCTGTAACAAATATCTTATATATTACTCTGGTGAGGGAATGTTGATAATGAGGGAGGATCTACACATATGGGGGAAGGGAGCATATGGGAAATCTCTCTACCTTCGTCTCAATATTTTTTATGCCAAGGGTCCTCAACTCCCAGGCTTCAGAGTGGTACTAGTCCATGGCCTGTTAGAAACCGGGCTGCACAGCAGGAGGTGAGCAATGGGAGAGTGAAAAAAGCTTCATCTGTATTTGCAGCCTCTCCCCAGAGCTAGCATCACCACCTCAGCTTTACTTCAGATCATTGGGTATTAGATTTTCATAGAAGCATCTGTCTCCGGTGCCAAAAATGTAGGGAACCACAGTTTTACGCTATACTTTACATCCCCATAACTATTATGCAACTATCAAATCATACTTCTTAATCCTTTCCCTTTTTTCATCTGTCAGAACCCCCACCCATCTAGCAATCATCAAAATCTTCTCTGTAGCCATGAGTTTGTTTCTGTTTAGTTTGCTTGTTTGGTTTTCTTTTTAGATTTCACATGTAAGTAAAATCATATGAAATTTGTCTTTTTCTGTCTGAATTACTTCACTCAACAAAATACCATCTAGGTACATCCATGTTGTTGCAGATGACAAGATTTTATTCTTTTCTTACAGCTGAGTAATATTCCATTATATATATGTACCACCTCTTCTTTATCCATTCATTCATTGATGGACACTCATGTTATCACCATATCTTGGTTATTGTAAATAAGGCTGAAATAAACATATAAATACAAATGTTCCTTCAAAGTTGTATCTTAGGTTGCTCTAAATAAATACCCAGAAGTGAGATTTTTGAGTCCTTCTGTGTCTTTTGTTATCATCTTTGTTTTAAAGTCTATTTTGTCTCGTGTAAGTATTGCTACCCCTGTTTTTTTATTATTTGTTTCCATTTTCATAAAACATCTTTTTTATCTTTCCATCTCTGCGTGTCTTTTGAGCTTAAGTGAATCTCTTTTAGGCAGCATATGTAAGGGTTTCGGTTTCTTATCTTGGATAAGAAACTTATGTTTTGATTGGAACATTTAATTATTTTTCATTTGAAGTACTTATTGATAAATATGTCTGTATTGTCATTTTATTATTTATAACTTTAATACATATTTTTTCTTCTTAAAGAAATCCTTCCACATTTCTGTAATATTGGCTTGGTGGTGATGAACATTTTTACCTTTTTCTTGTCTGGGAAGCTCCTTATCTGTCCGATTTTAAATGGCTGCTTTGCTAGGTAGAGTAATCTTTGTTGTAGGTTCTTTCTCTTCATCACTTTGAATATTTTGTGCCAATCCCTACTGGCCTGCAAAGTTTCTGATGAGAAATCAGCTGACAGTTTTATGGGAGCTCCCTTGTAGGTAATTAATTGTTTTTCTCTTGCTATTCTTAAGATTCTCTCTGTGACTTTAACATTTGGCACTTTAATGATTATTTGTCTCTGTGAAGACTTCTTTGGTTGATGTTGTTTGGGACCTTCTGTTCTCCCCAAACTTGAATGTCTATTTCCTTCACCAGGTTAGGAAACTTTTCTGTCATTATTTCTTCAAACAGGTTTTTAATTCCATGCTCTCTTTCTTCCCCTTCTTGTACCCCTTGATGTGAATGTTGTTATGCTTGATGTTGTCCTAGAAGCCCCTTAAATTACCCTCAAGTTTTTGAATTTTTTTGCTTGTCATTCTGATGGGGTGTTTTTTGCTACCTTATCTTTTGAATCGCTGATTTGACCTTCTGCTTCATCTAATATACTGTTGGTTTCTTCTGGTGTAGTCTTCATTTCAGTTATTGTATTCTTCATTTCCAACTGGTAACCTTTTATGTTTATGGAGATGATATCCATCTCTATTTTTATATTTTCTAACTTTGTTAAGTACTCACTGAGTTTATCTACTCTCCCTAAGTTCATTGATCATCCTTATAACCAGTGTTTTGAATTCTGAATCTAGTATGTTGTCTTCATTTTGTTGAGTTTTTTTTTCTGGAACTTTGTTTTGTTTTTGCATGTGGAAAAACACATGTTTTTGTCTCCCCATTTTGGTTGACTCCTTGTGTTTATTTGTATGTATTAGGTAGAGCTGCTATGTCTCCTAGTCTTAGGACAGTAGCCTTATGTAATAGGTGTTCTATAGGGCCCTATGTCACAGTCTCCCTGGTTACCTGAGCTGAGTACTCCATGTGTGTCTTTGTATGAATTATTTGTGTGCTCTTGGTTTCTGTTTGCCTGTCATTGAGGGAGATACACCCTTAGGCTGATTGCTTGTGAGGACTGGTCAGTGAGGGGCCGATCTTACAAAGCTGGGTTCACTTTAACAGGATTTTTGTGCCAGCCCACTCTGCCCTTTGTGTGTGCTGTCTTTGGATTGCTGGGGCCAGCTGGCTAAGATTGAACAGCTCCTGAGAGGGGGAGTGAGGATTGAGAAAAAGAGAGAGAGAGAGAGAGAGAGAGAGACAGAAGATAGAGTCGGGAGGACTAACAGTGAATACTGAGCCCCGAGTTTATTAAGCACAGCATATTTATACCCTAGGATGTGCATGAGAAACAACACCCACAGATATGTAAACAATTGATGACCTTTACATAAGTTTTCTCAAAACATCCTTGTTCCTGTTTTCTGTCTCTTATTCCTTGGGGCAAGTAATGTTCAACTCTTTCCATTAAGCCAAACTTCCTTCTTCTGCAACAAACTATCCATTAAGCCAAACTTCTGCCTTCAGTAACGAGCTTATCCATTAAGCCAAACTTCCTCCTTCAGTAAGGAGCCTACCTGCTCTGCAAACTTCTAGCTTGCAAGCAACTTTAACCCTGTCTGTAGGACATTCAGCAAGAATGGCTCCCAATATTGGATGCAGCCCTGGGTGGTGCTCTGGCTTCAGAAGCTCACCCCTAGAATTGGGCCCTGCCACATGTCAAGTTCATCTACAGCCTTTTTCCTGCGTGGGGCCACTTGGCAAGAGTTATAAGCAATCCAGAGATAATCACCACCTGCACTGGGTTTAGATGCATCAAGAGGCCTAGATAGGAACTGAGGCTGGCCACCTCTAGTGCCAAGCTTGGAGCTGCTCAGCATAAGGTATAGGGCACATAAAGGGCAAATGCTTGTTTGGCTTTTGTAAACCTTTGGAAAGTCCATAGGATGAGACAAGATAGGCCATTTGTATGAAAAAGCCACTAGAATTGGCTTGGGTGGGACTGTAAGTTGGATGAGGCAAGTTCTCAGGGAATCACCAGGGCAGGGCGACCAGTGTTAGCCAGGTTGTTGCAGAGTCAAGATATATCAGCTCCTAAATCTGCAGACTGAGTAGAGGGAGGGCTCACCAAAGAAATAATGGCTTTTGTCAGCACTTCTGTATGGGAGAAAGCTGCTCCTCAAGCCCTCGACCTGAAGCCAGACAACCCAGTTTCTTCCAGTATGTCCCTGTCACCTTTTGAGTTGCTACCCCAGCACTAGAGCTCAAAGCTAATTACTCCATCAGCAAGTAAGTCCATGCACAAGCTCCTTTAGAGAAAAGTCTATGACTACCTCAGTCCTCCATCTCACTCAACTACAATCTTCGCTGGTTTTCATAGCCAGAAGTCATGGGGACTTCTTTTTCCAGTACTAGAACCATGAGCTGGGGAGTCTGCTGTGGGACCGGGACCCCTCGCTTTCCAGTGGAGTCCTTCACAGCTGATATATCCTTTCCAATTCTCTACCACTGCATGAGGTTGTGGTACAAACCCATTTTGTGTCTTTGCCTCTTGTACCGATTTCAAGGTGTCCTCTTCTCTATCTCTCCAGTTACAGGACTTCTTTTCAGTTAGACTTAGGTATCTCTCAGTGTTGTTTTTTCTGTATTGTAGTTGAAATTTTGATGTGGTTGTGAGAATAGCAAGCACAGCATTCATCTACTCTACCTTCCTGATCAGAATTCCTCACAGCATCTTTTGATCTAGTCTTTAGGAGTGAGGGGAAAAAAACACAATAAGCCCAATCTTTTTAGACATGAGAACTTGCAAATTTTGAGCATGGAAATAACTACTAATAGATAACATTAAATTCTCATTGTGTGTCAGATTCTATTCTAAACCATTTAGTCATGCAATCTCACATATCCAACAACTATATTTTATATGTGAGTAAATGAAGGCTCATAAAAGTTAGATAACTTCCTGGCAACAACTCTATTTTATATGTGAGGAAATGAAGGCTCATAAAAGTTAGATAACTTCCTGGCAATTATTTAGTTATCAACTTATAAAATTGGCATTTGAACTCAAAGAGTTTAGCTCAAGGGTTTGTCCTTACAACTAGTTGGTCTTAGTGGCAAGCTTAATATAAAACCATGGTGAAAACTTCAACTCTAGCTGCTATGGGTGGGTGGAAAGTGGAAGGAAGGTGTTTAAAATATGCTTTCTGGGTAAAAATTTAAAAAATCTATGAGTGTATAATGGGAGAAAACACACTAGTTAATATTTTAACATAGTATCTCCCTACAATAGATATCAACATTAAACATAGTAGGTCATATAGTGATTTCTCATATTAGATGTGATGTCTCTCTCTAGTTTATCAAGCAGGTAAATATATATTTTAAGAGCCTTATAGTCAAATCTCATTTGTGTGAATTTTTTATCAATTTGAATAACAAGCTCTCAAATTCAATGTCAAAATCAACTGATTTAACAAAAATAGTCACATCTTCATTTATCTAATTTAAATAACATATTAGCTCTTGTGAACGCTCAGAGTATAGCTTTTTTTCTCTTTCACTTTTATGTAATATCCCAACAGCCGTGTAGGAATGTTAATTTTTATTTTTTGGAAGAGAGTTAATTAACTCTAGTTCATTCTGTTAAATAGTCTCCTGTTTTTTAAAAGTCAACTTACAATTATGTGTGTAGCTGAGATGCTCTTTTTGAGCTAAATTTTAAATTCTCAGTTGAATTTTATATTATAGGCAATTAATAGGCTATGAATTTAAAAGTATCCTAGAGATAGCACATAAATCAATTTGGTAACAGTCTATTGCTTTGGGAATAATTGCATTACTATTTTGGTGTCAAAGGTTATACTGGTAAACAAGAGCCATCACATTGCCTATATATTTCAAGCATTAGTAAATGAATAACACAGTGTGGAGTATAAATTAGAAATGGATGAATTGGTTGTACAAAATTAGTGTTCCACTTTTACTACTCTGGCATATGAAATAGTATTTTATAATTCAGAGTCACTCTTCAGAACACTTCTTGCCATATTCATTTACCACTTTTATTTCTTTAAATAATTATTGAATATTGATTTTTCAAAGAGGAGATTATAGAATGCTCCTTAAAGTTATTTTATGACTTATTTGTTAATATTTCAGATAATATTTTAGAATTTTTTTCTCATTTTAAGTTTACTCATTCATCTTTAGACAATGGATTCTCAATAATATACTTCAGACAGTGGGAGTGAATATTTACTAATACACCCTTGAATAAATTTACTTTGGAATTTTAAAGCAATTGTCTTGATCATGTGTGGTTATCTCTAATTACATAATTATTCCTTGACTTATTTCTTAATCTTTGCTTTTTTTTTTACTAATTTTTTACCATTCCATAACTTATTAGATCATAACTTAAGTTTCAAAAACTTTCTGTGAATTTTGATTTAGTGATTAAATGTTATTTTTTTGCATCTAATTTTATAATTATAGAGCATAAAGGAAATGTCCCAACCTCTATGTTCTTATAAGTATAATGAACCATGTGTATTAGTCAAGGGTCTTAGTGGCAAGCACCAGAATCTACTCTGGTAGATTTAAACTGAAAAATAATTTATTAAAAGATATTACATAACTCAAAGAATCCTCAAAATGACTGCAGAAAAAAAAATCAAAACTAATTTTCAGAAGCAATGCTCATAACCAGGTCCATAAGTGGCCTGATGAAGAAACCCCAACTGGTGCCGCAGCGACCACCGAGAAGCAAAGACCAGAAACATGATTGTTCTGAAACCACTACTGCCACAATATGGATGTCACTTCTTTTTTAGGAACTCTGCTTTGCTAGACAGACACTTTTGTTCCAACTGCTCCAACAAAATGGGAGCTCTGTACAGTGCTTGGCCTTTTGTGGATCATTTTCAAAAGAGTCTTGTGTGGGTATGTCTGACTGACGTGGCTGAGGTCATATTTCTGAGCAATGTCTGTGAAGAATTTGGGTCCTGCCATCTATTTTGGGGAAAAGACACTCAATGTGATAATGTTCTCAAATACAAACATAGTATTCAAAATAATTGGCAGTTTGAAAATGATTAATTTACACCAAGAGATGTAAGTAAAATAAAATAAAATGTGTAATTATAACTATTACTTATTATCCTCTTATTTAATCAAAATAAATAGATGATCATCATAGGTCATCCAATATAAATTTGAAAGCAAGTTGTTCCTTCAATATGCTCTCACTGGCCTGTAAACTATGACTTGATTAATATAAGAAAATAATGCTTCTACTTTGGGTAAACCTAAATAGAATAAAGAAATATACTTATGTCTATCATAAAAATTAAATCTGATACTAACACTTTCTGATAATTTGAAATGGTGAATGGCTACCAAGATGTTTAAAAACAATAGTGACATAATATTAATTCACATCTAAACTTTAGGCCATTTATTTCAACATATACTCCGAGTCCTTGGAGGCTTATTAATATTTAATACCTTTTAAACTTTGTTCAATATTCACTTTGAGCTCACAGTTCATAAATAAGTACAAAGTAGAAAAGTAATGAGATGAATTCTGATGTCTACACATTATTTTAGAAACTGTAACATAAATGAGAACCTACTGAAGTTTTCTGTATATTAAATGAAACAAATTCCTCTCCATCTTGGGAGAGTTATGTAATAGTAAGACATTTAATGCAGTGTATTTGAGGCAGGACTGGACAAAGTTTCATGAAAGAAACAATTGTGGCTAAAACCCCAAAGGAAGGACTGAGGCTTTAATGGTTTTTTTTTATATCTCTAATTGCAGCAATTCTGTGGGTGAGAAGAACAAAACACAAAATTATAAGAAAGAAAACTTTAAGTACTTATGTGTCTAAAAACATCATTTAATAAATTATAAGAAGATTAAAAAGAAGTCAAGCAACTAGAGTGGAGCAGCATAGGTTTATTCTCCAGATAACCCTTAAAAAGAAGAGAGGAAGCCAAATGTGGACTGTAAATAAAATATTTACAAAATGAACCCTATAGGCAATAATAATTGAATATTGTATATTTTGACTTATTCAACTTTTATGATTTAATTTTTTTCTTCATTGAGTTTAATTAAGCTTGCCTTAGTGTCACAAGCCTTAAAAACTTTAAAAAAGTAAAGCTATTCTGTTTACCAGGTTTCCACAGCCCTCTTTTAAATAAGTATGGATTTTGTTAAAACCTTTTTCCATGGGCTGCTTTTCAGCACTTTTAAAGTTTATGCTTTGCCATTAAAAAAAAATTCTTGTTCAACAATGACAATGCCTTCTGGGCTAAAATGTTTCTCTAAGGTTTTCTGCACTATGTTAATGTTTTATCAAATACGAAAAGCATCTTCAGTACCTATGTATGGAAAACACATAAAGACATTTTTGTAAGTATTTTTCACTGTAAGTAAATGTATGTGTTTAATATAACAAGAAGGAAGGAAGGAAGGAAGAAAGAAAAAAAGAAAGGAAGAAAGAAAAAAAGATAGATGGACAGACAGACAGAAAGGAGTTAAATGTTTTCTACATCTTTTTCCTTAGAGTGAACTCCTTTCTGCTTCCACATGGCATAATGGGATGGCCTGTGTATACAGATGACAAGTTCATCATTGTATCTAGATAGGATCTGGGAGAGGAGTGAAGTAAAAGCAAAAGACACCACTTTTCAGCTCTTCTATTACCCCAGAATCCAAATATTTAGGCTCAGTAAGTCACAAAAAATAAGCAAACAAAAAATACCCTTATTTTTAAGATAAAACAGGTCACATTTATACCATCTGTATGAGTTACTATTTTACTTTTTTGGAACAAAACACACAGATCAAAAGGACATTATTAGAGGATGAGCAGTTATAGGTTTACTTCATTTTACATCACTACCAAGAACAATATCTTTCTAGTCACCTTGGTGCTGCCCAAAATTGTTTTTTAAAAAATAAGGTGATACCCACATTTATCTTTATGATAGTAATAAACTTTATTATCAGTGACCTCAGAGATGAAAAGCAGCTTATGAAAAATAAGTCATAGTGAGTTTGATATTAGTAAGAGTAGGCTATGATAAGCAATCTGAACATGATGATGCTATCAGTTATATATACTTTGGGTGTTCCTAAATACAAACAAACATCAAAGAATGAAAAATTTAGTTTATTTACTGGTTTGATTTTTTAAACTGAATCAACAGTTGTTTTTTCTTCCCCTTTTATAACTTCCGTGAGAATATCAAGACCTTTTTACATGGAGTCAAAAGTATTGAATACAGAGGTATAGAATCCAGTTTTCCAGGTAATTTAAAATATCTATTCAACAATATCATTCATTAAAATATCTACAACATTTTTTGTTTTTGTTTTTGATTTTAGTATTTTCTCAACCAATAGTTACTGACAGGGAGCTCTATGTAAAGTAACATATCACTTCCTAAGGGGACCACAGCAGTAATAAGGATGCTTAGTCTTGCCTTCATGATTATCTATGTTCACTCATTTATTTAACGAAATAATTCCAGTTTAATCTATTTGGTTATTGTTGAGACACAGACAAAAGTATATTTGATTTCGGTGAATGCAGTTTTTATTTTTTCTGATATAATGAGATAGGAGTAGCTGAAGCAACATTGGCAGGTGTAGCTGGTAATAAGCTTTGTCAGTTTAGCAGTCAAACACTATTATGTACACACACACACACACACACACACACACACACACACATATATATATATATGCAGAGACACATATGTATATGTACATATATATATGCAAAATATTTTTAAAATTATTATCATCACTTTTTTACCACTAATAACCAAGGCAGGAAATGTTAACTGTTTATAAAAAATAATTTATTTTATTCTCCTTTATTTAGATTAAGTGTTTTTAAACAAATTCCTACCTCCTCCATCATCCATGAATGTCTTTTAATTAAAAATAGAAAGAAATTAACTGTTTAAAGTACACAAGTTAATCTCCAGACAAAGGTAGCTCCCTGGTGAGTTTTAACACATTGAGTGTCATACGAATAATCACAAGAGGTTAATCTTTTACAAACACACACATACACACACACACACACACACACACAATCACAAACATGTATACCAGAAATACTTGTATCTGAAAAAAATATATATATATATATACATATATATATATTTATATTTTATATAACATTCCCTTTTGTTTTCCTGACACTCAACATTTCTAATATCCTGTAACTTCCTCATTGGACTCTGAAATTAAAGTACTATAAATTAAACAGCATAGACCTGAAACTTGATTTTTTTTTTTTGAGAGACAGCCGGCATCCCTCTATGGGAGCTGTTCTAAGGTCTTGTACTATAGCTCTGTTGAAAAATTGCGCTGGCTCACCAAATATCTTAATGACTTTTCTCTCAGCAGTTGGTAATGGTGAAATGTTATTCTAGTAACCATAATGTGTCTCATAAAACAATTGCATACAATATGTACTGTACTTCTATTTTAGTGAGCTCTTCTGTCAGAATAGTAGTGCCAGTAACCATTTAGCATTTCTTAGCAAACTGCTTACCAGTCTTTCAAGTATAATATTGCAGAAAGAATGAAGAAATGCGTGATTAAAAATGTTCACTGAGAGTGGTCCATTTAATACAACCCTATACTGCAAAATAAACCAGCCTTCACATATGTAGGCGCTCATCATATAAATGACAGTTCTATGTGGTCATTTAATTTTACGATCTCAATTCTCACATATATTGCTTACATAAATATAGTATTCTCCTGCAGGGAGGTCTGCTGAGTATTATAAAATTGGTGAGACCTCAGTGGGTTCAATGGACATCTTTTATAATTATTGCTATAAAATTTCTTGACAATGCATTTTGTTGTCCAATGGCTGAAGAAAACGATTTTCCAAAAGAATGGGTTTCAACAAAGAGAGCAGCAGAGCCTGGGAATTTGTTTCTGTATTCACCCATTTAAATGACTTTCATTACTCTTTTCTGTTGGAGACCTTTCTGCTCTTTGGAAGGTCTTACAACATGGTTGGCTTCTAGTTAGAGGTGGGTGGGGTTCGAATTGTTTTCTGGTTTCACCAGGTGATATGGACTATCTAGAAGAAAACAATAATTTGCTGTTAAGTGGAATTAAAATTTACTTACAGGGAATTCTTTCATGTATTTGGAAAGATGAGAAAAGGGTAGACAAAAGAGTTCTATAAACTCAAGATTAGAAATAATTTGGAGAATAGACACATCGGCTTTGAAACTATTGTTCCAATAGTACTGCCTATTCCTTGAAGGATTCTATTCCTTTTTTTCCACTTCTTCAAGGTCATATATTTGATATTACAAAAAATGAATATGGTAGATTTTCTCTATAACATATTGAGGTATTTTGATTACCTTTTGGTTTTTGTTTTTACTCTTGGATAATAAGTTGTAATCATTACTGATGCCTTGTGTGACAAGTGTTTAAATGTACACTAATTGGATTTGGGTATTTGTTTTCTATGATTGTCCTATAACCATAATAACAAACTTACTATATAAATGCCTTTGAAAATGCAATGAAATGCTTACTATTTATCGCAGAAAAGGAAACAAATTGCTTAATATGTTTTTAATGTTAAAATATTAATAAGTAGTCACATTTGTTGAACTAGAAGAAAAATAAGTGAGCTATATGTTATGGTTTGACTTTTGTGAAGAGAGCAAAAGCACAGAAAGTAGCATGGGTGAAAGAAGCATACTCCGAGTACATTCAGTCTCTGGGTTTACTTGTCTATGGGTTAGTTCTATGACTACCTGTAGGGGTCTTTTGTCCTTTATCTCTACTGCTTTTGTTGCTGATCTGGCAGTAGAACTAATATTGGGCTGAAAATTTAGCTCTCTCTCACTCTCACTTCTGAAGTTCAGGCATGGCTTCACCTCCACATGGGGCAGGGTGTTGATATGTAAAATAAGTTTAACCAAACAAGGAATTATATTCCTTTCTTCACAGAGATTGATTCAAAGTGTACACCTGACCTTGCTCAGCTGTAGAATTTCTAATCCAGTGAATTTCAAAACTTTTATAGAAACCACTGGTAAACAACAACAGCAAAAGCTTTTCATAAGAACAGCTTTTCATAAGAAAGCTGACCTTGGACCTTGGAGTTGAGAGGGTAGGGAGCTCTCAACTGTAACCATGAATGATGGGAATGAAGGCCCAGCTCTGTAACTATAGAAATGACAACACCAATAGTCCAACCCAAAGGCTTCCCCTAGGACAGCTCAAAAAACAAAATACAAAAAACAAAAAAATTCTCACTTTTCAAATAACAATACCTTACATCATGGGAAACAAGAAAATAAATGACCATAGCTTAGCAATCAGTTTAGGCCAGCCACAAATGCTTGTGCAGAAGGGAGTACTCTTTTTTTTTACCTTAGCCCCATTATACCACCATTATAATGTCATGTATATTCTCTGAAGTTTATGAATTTAATTATAACAGATTGAATTTGGGAAAGGTACATGCACAGTTGACAATAGGTTATATAACAGCCAACTGTCAATCAAAATGACCTCACACATCAATCAGTTAGCACCACTCTTGTAACCATCCATCATAATCCAGATATAAGACAGACCTCCCCACCTGTATGAGGCTACAGCACTCTCTGGTGTAGTCCATTTCTCTCTTGAAACATATTTCAATAAGTTTTACTTTTCCTATTTATCACTGATCTGTAATTCTTTACTGCATTGACAGAAAGGACCAAGGCCCCCCAATGCTACTGGGGCAGCAATGAACTCAGATCACCCCCAATGGTAACATTACCAACCAGTGAGATCTGAGTCTGAAGTTTTTACATGGTAAAGAACCAGAGATAATAAGAGGTCACATATTGTATCACCATTTGAACTCTTCAAATAAGCTTTGCCAAAATTAAACCTACCCCAGGAGGTTTTATCTAAAATGAGTTGAGTTTCCTGAAACTTTCTATTGAGAAACCCTAAATAATTCACATATATCTTATCTTAATTTTCTTATGAAAGCCTAACTTTCTTTTTGCCTAAGATAGTTCAAATTCGGTTTTTGTCTCTTGTAACTGAAATAAAACTAATACATTATTTTTTGTTAGAGGCAGGGTCTACTATTTTGATCTTTGCTTCTTTTGTGTCTATCATGAGCAATCAACTCATTCTTTTATTTAATTAATACAATTGCACTGATACAATTGATATTTATTGTCTTCCATGTGATAGATACTATTGGTGCAACAGTGAAAAGCATAAAACTTCTGTCTTTTGAGTTAGGAAGATCATTAGATAAGCAGTTATAGTAACAACATGAGAGGGAGAGTACACAAAGTTTTTAAAATGATTGAAAAGATGATCAAGCCCTCACATGAGAGAGCCACAAAGTTCTCCTGGATGAGAATATCAAACCTAATGCCAATAGATCAGCAAGATAAATCCAGAAAGGTTGAGGACAGAGGAAGAAAGGGAAGGGGAGAGTTGGAAAGTCTAAATTCCAGAGAAAGTATGATATCTCAAGGAACTGCAAGAACTTGTAAGATAGCTTGAAGTTAGAGAAAGGGGCATGGCAAGGAAAGTGGTTTGGTAGAAGAGACAAGATTAAAAAGATATAGGCATTGGATAAACTAGCCCAGGAAGGAACTTATAAACAGGGTAATTTGAGCTTTATCTTAAAAACAGTGAAAAGCCAATAAGGTTTTAAGTAGCAGAGCGGCATAAGAAGACTTTGGTTTGTCTAATAAAAATAAATTCAGACTTAGATAAGCAGCGACATATTATTCAAAAGAATAATTATACTAAAGGAGAAAGACTATTATAGTAGGAGTAGGGTAGCTATTGAAATAGAAAAAAAAATGCTCCTACTATGACATCTACAATATCTTTAAAGACAGGCAGTAAAGAAAGGGCTTTTCTTTTATAAGTGGGATAGAACAAGATGAAAAATTCAGATGTGTGAAAGTAAGGTAAATGGATAAAAGTCACATGATTAAATAGATAGATCAGAAGAAAGTTTTACTCTGAAGAGTCCTTAGAAGCATTATATGCTAGCTTATGTTGAGTTTAAGTCAAAATTCAGGAAACCAGGAGAAAAAGGGAAGTTTAATGAACAAAAGTTTGGTCAAATGAAATTAGTAGGTATTCTATCTAAATTTGTACAGAAAGTTCAGATAACTGTTTATGAAGCAAAGAATGGGAATTTGGAACATCTGAGTCTGGCTTTGTCATAGGTAAACAGGGAATATCTGTGAGTTTTAGCTACGTCATACAAGAAAGGGTGGCTTTTGCAGTAAGCCATATGCCAAAGCACAAAAAGATAGGCAACTTCTTAATCATTGTTGTTTTCCAGGATGATTGAGCTCAAGTAAAGTTTAACATGGCCAGGTTTTAGGAAGATCACTTTGGTTATACCATGAAAAAAAAAACTGAGAGGGCATGAGACTAAACAGAAAAAAGTATACAGTAATTCAAATGCAATTGCCCTGGACCAAGATAGAGATTCTAGGCACACAGAGAAACAGCAGATTGCAAAGATTTTCAAAATGTAAAAAAAAAAAAATAGGTCTTAGTATTTTATTAGATCTGAGGAGGTGAGGAAAACACCAAACTCTTAGGTCACTAGTGTGTCAGAAAGTTAATTCCTTTAGCTGAAATTTTGCTCTTGAATTCTCCAGGGATCTCTGATTTTTCAGTCTGCAAGGAGTATTCTGAATTATTCTTTTTCCAAAGAGATTTGCATTTATAGATTTAATTATTTTTATTTTTGGAAAATTTATCCTATGTTATCTTCAAGTATTTTTATCTATTTAATTTGTTTCTTTCTTCAGTGCAGAAATTTTATATACACTGGATCTTCTTTGTCTGTCTTCCATAGTTATTGTATCTCTAATACTTTTTAATTTGGTCCTAGTCTCTTTTTATAGATTTTTCTTTGTTTCATTTCATATTTGTACTTCAGCATGCCCATTTCTTCTGACTTAGCATCATTGTGATGGTAAGATCTACATTTAGGTTTAGGAGGCGAGGAACTCTTCTTAGATCTTGAGCTTAGGGCAAATGTTACAAGTACCATAAGCTAGTTTTATCAGGTGCAATAACATAAGCCTCTAAAAAGATAATCCTGAGTATAGCTCCCTCAAGAAACACATAAATTAAAGGTAATTAATAGTGAGTTTTCTAACCAGACATTATAATAGAGCCCAGTTCTCACCATTATTTTTACAACGTGCTGGTAATAAATAACACAGAAAAGAAGTTTATAATAACCTTAGAAACATATTATTCCAATGATTGATGACAAATGTTTCTGCCTTATCCACAATTATCCAAATCATTATTTTTTTATTTAATAAAAGAATTAGTTGTAAATCAGATATTTAACTTAAAACATTTTTTTAATTAAAAAACTCTCTTACTATGAACACATCTAATATTTCCCTTTGGTTAGATCACTTCAGTAAAGATTACATTAATCTCATCCTAGTCTGGTATCCTTTTTAATTGTTCTCAATATTGAGAAATTATATCTTGGATGATTAATTATAGAATTTTATATGTATTTTGTATTTAAGAATAAAATTAATAAAAATGTTTTGTATTTTTTTTTATTTCTCTAAGATATACAAACTTTTCCTAGAACATATTCTTTAATTGACTTTTATGTGAGCTGATAGTCCTCTTGTGTTTCTGTAAAATTAGCTTAGGTTGGTTTCCCCAGAAACAGACTCTGAGACAAAGGTTTGAGTGAAAGTAATTAGTTTGGCAAATGATCCAAGAAAATACAGGTAGGAAAGTAAGGAAGTGAGTCAGTGAAGGGAAGAAAGCAAATAAAGGTACATTAATTAGCAGATTGCTGTTCTTGTCAACTAAAGTTCAGTCCTGACAGGAACATCTTAGGACTGTGTAATTCATTCCTAAGAGTTTTCCTTCCAGAAGTACTAGAAACTGGGACATTTATCCTTCAACTCTCATCCATTATTGGTTGAACACTGTTACTGGGGGATTTAATTCTATAGCATTTCCAGCCTTACCCATGTTGTGGCTAAGTATGTTCCTCGGCACTGACACAGGGCTTTGAGATCTTGTATTAAGAACCCATATGAGAATAAAAAGCGCTAATGGGATATAAAAAGTACATGACAGAGTTTTCCATGGGCCTATCTTGTAACCTTCTGATTTACTCATGTTTCACTTTAATTTTACAATTTGGTCACTAATTTTTTAAGATAACAACAGCCAGTCATAGTTTCAAAAATAAAGCAAGCTCTCACTCTGGGCACCGTCTCAGATTTCACAGTGGCTACAGAGTCCAGTCAATTGTAGCTTGGCCTTTCTTTGGAAACATGGCTGAGTGACAGATATCCCCAACTCACAAAGCAGAGGGCCCCTCCCCCCATACCCTCTGAGACCGAATCATTGCAGAGTCCCAGGGGGAATCCCAGCAAACACTGCCAAAACTGTCGCTGAAACTGACAGAGACCGAAGCTGCGGGTAGCGAGTGTGATTACATATCTACAAGAAAATTTAAGAAGTGTTATTAAGGCTTTACATAAAGCAAGGATCCAAGAGGCTTAGTTGCCACCTACTGGAGACCAAAACAAAAGCACCTTCTTTGCAATGGAGCTTTATATAATAAACTCTCTTTCTGGAAAACATAATACACTTCCATTAATGCCCAGGCAGAGAAATAGTCCATTAAACACCATGAACAACCAAGAAGACAAGGCATCTCAGAAAGAAAGAGAAAAATTTCCAGAAAACAAGCTTACAGACATAGAAATATGTGACTTAAATGACAGAGAATTCAGGATGGTACTTCTGAAAAAAACTCAATGAGATAAAAAAAAAAAAAACAACCTAATGAGCAAAGCAAGGAGATTGAAATTCTCAAAAAGAACAAAGTAAAACGTTTGGAGATGAAGAACACACTGCAAGAGTGAAAAAATGAAATAGCAAGCTTAAAAAATAGAGTCGATCAAATGGAGAAAAGGATCATTGATATAAAAGACAGAAATTTAGCAATAAATCAGAAGGAAGAAGAGAAAAACCAAAGAATAAAAAATAATGAAAGAGAAATTCAAGAACTAGCAGATACCATCAGGAGAGGAAACAGAAGAATAATGGGCATTATCAAAGGTGAGGAAAAGGAACAGGGATTAGAAAGCATTTTCAAACAAATAGTTGAGGAGAATTTCATGAATCTAAGGAATGAGCTGGAGTTTGGAATTCAAGAGGTCAACAATTATCTCAACCCAAAAGGCCTTCACCAAGACACATTGTATTAAACTTATCAAAAATAAATGACAAAGACAGAATTCTCAAGGCAGCTAGGGAGAAAAATAAGGTAATTTATAAAGGGAAGCCCATTAGATTATCCTCGAACTTCTCAGAGCAAACCTTACAAGCTAGGAAGAAATGGAATCAAATATTTAAACTATTAAGTGAAAGGAACTACCAGCCTAGAATAATATAGCTAAGCTCTCCTTTAGATATGAAGGAGAAATTAAGACCTTTCCAGACGTACAAAAATTGAGGAAATTCTCCACTATGAGGCCTGCACTACAAGAAATGCTAACAGGGGTAAGCTCACCTAAAACAAAATGACAAAAAATAAAAAAATAAAAAAATAAAAACGTAATTAGGAGTAAAGTGACTATTGGGCAAATAGAAGCAGAGGAGTGCAACCCTTACTAAGTACAGAGCATTATAAGCTTAAACAATAAGAAGAGAATTGTTATAACATGATAGTAATGAATGTTCAGCATACATAGGGACAACTTGAGTTAACAACGACTAAAAAGCGGGAGATTCAAAGCCCAAATTCACAAAGGGGAATAGAGATAAGGCATGCAAAAGAAAATAGACTACTGTATACAAATAACTATCCTTTACCTAGTCATGATGATAACCACACATCAAAGATTCAGAACCGAAGTATATAACATTAAACAAGATGGAACAGAGGAAAAACCCACAAAACCAACCAAAATAAAACAAAAACACAAGGACAAGGAAGCGATAGAAATATCGAGCTACCAGTAAGCACAAGATAAAATAAGAAGAGCTCATATTTTAATAATAATCACCCTAAATGTTAATGGACTGAACTCACCAATAAAAAGGCACAGAGTTACAGAATGGATCGAAAAACAGAACCCAACCATATGCTGCCTCCAGGAGACACACTTCAGCTCCAAAGACAAATATAGACTCAAAGCGAAAGGGCAGAAAATAACATTAAAAAAATATGGCATTCAGAGGAAAGCAGGATTAGTGACACTAATCTCAAACAAAATAGATTTCAAAATAAAAGATAAAGGAAGATACCAAAGGACACTTTATAATGATAAAGGGAATAATGCAACCAAGAAGACATAATTATTAATACCTATGCTCTCTATCAGGAAGCCCCCTAAAATATAAAGCAATTACTAACAGAACTCAAGGAAAAAACAGGCCAAAACACTATCGTAGTAGGTAATCTAAAAATCCCACTGTTGGACAGATCATCCAAACAGAAAATTAATAAGGAAATAACACCCTTAAATGACACATTAGACCAACTGGACATAATTGGCATTTATAGAGCCTTTCATCCCAAAACATCTGCTTATACATTCTTCTCAAGTACACATGAAACATTTTCAAGGATTGACCACATACTGGGACAAAGAGATAGCCTCAACAACTATAATAGGGTTGAAATCATACCAAACATATTCTCTGATCATAGTGCTTTGTAAGTAGAGATCAACTGCAAAAAGAGAGCAGAAAGAATCTCAAATACATGGAAATTAAACAGCAAGCTACTGAAGAATAACTGGATCAGAGAAGAAATAAAAAGAGAGATCAAGAGATACTTAGAAACAAATGATAATAATAGTACAACATATCAAAACTTTTGGAACATGACAAAAGAGATCATAAGAGGAAAGTTCATCTCATTATAGGCCTATCTCCAAAAACAAGAATGAGCCCAAATAAACAACTTAACACTTCATCTTTAAAAACTAGAAAAGGAAAAACAAATGAAGCCTAAAGTCAGCAGGAAAAAATCAAAATTAGAGCAAAAATAAATGAAATTGAAAATAAAACAAACAAAAAAATGATAGAAAAAAATAAATGTGAAAAAGAGCTGGTTCTGCAAGAAGGTTAATAAAATTGACAAACCCCTGACTAGACTTACTCAAGAAAAAAAGAAAGGACACAAAAAAAATAAGGGATGAAAGAGAGAAAATTAAGACTGATATCACAGAAATGCAAAGGATCATAAAATAATACTATGAGAAAGTATATAACACCAAATTTAATAACCTAGAAGAAATGTACCAGTACTTAGAAAAATACAACCTTCCTAGACTGAATCAAGAACTGGAAAATCTAAATAGACTGATCAGCAGTATGGAAATTGAAATAATCATCAAAAAATCTACCAAAAAGTAGAAGGCCGGGACCAGATGGCTTCTCCAGTGAATTCTACCAAATATTCAAAGATTTAATACTATTCTCCTCAAACTCTTCCAAAAGATCTAAAAAGAGTCAGTACTTCCCAACTCATTCTATGAGGCCAGTATTACTCTGATACCAAACCTGGTAAAGATAACACAAGACTAGAAAACTACAGATCGGTATCTCTCATGAATACAGATGTAAAAATTCTACATAAGATACTAGCGAACTGAATAGAGCAACATATTAAAAAGATTACACACCAAGATCTAGTGGGCTTCATCCCAGAGGTACAAGAATGGTTCAACATATGCAAATAGATTAATGTGATACACCACATAAGCAAATTTAAAAAGAAGAATCATATGGCCATATCAATAGATGCAGAAAAAGCATTTGACAAGATACAGCATCCATGTATGAACAAAACACTTAACAAAATTGTCATAGAAGAAACGTATCTTAACATAATAAAGGCCATATATGACAAACCCTTAGCCAACATTATACTTAATGGTGAAAAACTAAAAACCTTCTCTCTAAGATCAGAATCATGGTAAGACTGTCCAATATCGCCACTGTTATTCAATAGAACATTGGAGGTCCCAGCAAGTGCAATCAGACAAGAGAAAGATATAAAAGACATTCAAATAGAAAATGAAGAAGTCATACTATCACTATTTGCTAATTACATGATTCTCTATATAGAAAACCCTAAAGAATCCACAACAACTCTACTAGAAAAAATAAGCAAATATAGTAAAGCCTCTGTATACAAAATCAATGTTCAAAATTCAGTTTTCTTATACTCTAATAATGAAGTGTTAGAAAAAGAAATGGTAAAAAATTCCTTTTGCAATTGCAACAAAAAGAATACAATACTTAGGAATAAGTTTAACAAAACAAGTGAAGAATCTATATAATGAAAACTGTGACTGTATTAAAAGAAATCAAAGCAGATACAAAGAAATAGAAAGATATTCCATGTTTTTGGATTGGAAGAATCAACGTAGTTAAAATGACCATATTACCCAAAGCATTATACACATTTAATGCAATCCCCATCAAAATCTTACTGACATTTAAAAAAAAAATAGAACAAAAATCATCAGATTTGTATGGAAGCACAAAAGACCCTGAATTGCCAAAGCCATACTGAGACTAAAGAACGATGCTGGAGGCATCACACTGAGCAACTTCAAATTATACTACAAAGTGACAGTAATCAAAACGGTATGGTATTGCCAACAAAATGCACACACGAACCAGTAGAACCGAGTCAAGAGTCCAGAACTAAACTCATATTTATATAGGCAAATAATTTTTAACAAAAAAGTCCAAAACATAGAGTGGAGAAAGAAAAGCCTCTTCAATAAATGGTGCTAGGAAAACTGGAAAGCCACCTGCAAAAGAACGAAACTAGACTATTTTCTATCACCACACACCAAAATTAACTCAAAAGGGATTAAAGACCTAAATATAAGACCTGAAACAATAAAATGCATAGAAGAAAACAAGAACAAAACTCAAGGACCTTGGACTTAAAGAGGATTTTATGAATTTGACTTCAAAAGCAAGGGAAATAAAAGTTAAAATAAATGAATGAGACTACATCAAAGAAGAAAGCTTCTGCTCAGCAAAAGAAATTGTCAACAAGGTAAAGAGACAACCATCTGAATGGGAAAATATTTGCAAGCAACGTCTCCGATATGGCCTAATATCTGAAATATGCAAAGAACTCATATGACTCGATAACAACAAAAACACAAATGATCCAATAAAAAAAATGGGCAGAAGATCTGAACAGACACTTCTCCCTCGAGGACATACAAATGGCCAACAAATATGTAAAAAGATACCCAACATCGCTATCTCTTAGGGAAATGCAAATCAAAACCACAATTAGATACCATCTCACACCTGTTACGATAGCTATAATCAACAGGACAAGTAATGACAAATGCTGGAGAGGATGTGGAGAAAAAAGAACCCTCATACACTGCTGGTCAGATTGAAAATTGGTATAGCCACTATTGAAAACATTATGGAGATTCCTCAAAAAACTAAGAATTGATCTACCATATGATCCAGCAATCCCTCAAAGACTTGAAAACCCATTTCTGAAAAGATATTTGCACGCCAATATTTATAGCAGCATTATTCACAGTGGCCAGGACATGGAAGAAGCTAAAGTGTCCTACAATAGAAGATTGGCTAAAGAAACTGTGGTACATAATACAATGGAATATTACTCAGCCATAAGATGAGATAAAATACAGCCATTCGTGACAACATGGATCAACCTCGAGATAATCATGCTAAGTGAAATAAGCCAGACAGAAAAAGTTGAAAATCACATGATATCATTTATATGTGGGATATAAACCTAAAAGCAACAAGTAAACAGGACAAACAGAGACTCATGGACATGGACTATAGACTAGTGGTTACCCATGAACTATAGAGTAGTAGTTATTAGCTGCGTGGGGGAGGATAGGGTAGGTAGACGGAGTAAAGGGGGTCAAATATATGGGGTAGGAGGAGGGTAGAGTGAGTAAAGGGAATGAAATATATGGTAGTTGAAGGATACTGGTCTTTGGATGGTAAACACACAATAGAACATGCAGATGTTAAATATAATTACACCTGAAAATTATATAATTGTATTAACCAATGTTACCCCAATACACTTAATTTTAAAAAAAGAAAGAAAGAAATACACTGGTTGTAAAATTTTTTCATTATTTCAATATTAAAATTTAAGAAATGTGTTACAAATGAGATGATAAAAAGATATTAACTTGACTTTTCTATCAAGAAATTGTGCAGTTCCAAAGGAAAATCATGTAATAATGTGACTTACTTTTAGTACTCTTTCACCTTTACTACTATAGGTTGTTCCAATTCACCACTGAACTTAATGATTTTTTGTTTGTTTTTTTCTCTTCTATTTTTATTTGATGTTTGTTAATCCGATTGCATTTTTATCATCATGTATTCATAGTTGACAGATTTATTAATTTGACATTTATTCATTATGTTATTTTAACATTAACATTATAATAGTTGTACTTAAATTGAGATCATCACATGCAGTTTTCCGAGTACAAGATTTTAAGGGTATAAACTCTTCACAGCTTCTATGGACAACAGCAGTGCTGATTACAGATCATTCAAACAAATGTTCTTTGATTTGGCTATTATAACCACGTCTGTCTCTGCTAAGGGGGGAAAATAAAGCAAGTAGTATAATTCCCTATGTGTTGAAACCTTTTAGTTGGGAACAGCTTTTTAATGGCTTTTTTTACAGTCAGCAAGAAATGTACATTTATTCAACTGAATGTAACAATGATGATAAGGAGAAAAAAATGTTTGCAACTCTTGTTTCAGTACGATTTTCAAGATGGTTTAGGGATGTTTCATTTACAGTCTTTAACAAAGCAAATCAAGAGATACATATATTATCTGAGTATAGAACACAATAAAAATATAAAGAGAAATAAAATGACTGCATCAGATAATATAACAATGTATCTGCCCTGACAAGGCCTATTTTATTCCCAATCATACAGAATTTGCTGGCAAATGTGAAGTAAGAAAAGTAAGAAAGGAAGTAAGAAAATCTTCCTGGTTCAATTCAATATAAGTAACCTAATGATCACAGCCTCTGTAACAAAAGAACTAGCAGGATGCTGCAAATGTGTCAGCACAAAACATAGGATAACATTACCATGCTCATCTGCAAGATGGCTTCTCTCTAATTAGGTGCTGCAACAATGTAAACTGAAGTCACAGCTTCATCACAAACATGAGAGAATGTTAAAATATAGTGTGTTGATTGTCATATTTAGGCATATCCAGAGACTATATTGATATTGACTATAATAGAATTTAACCACTTTTCTTAAGTGGGGACTCTAAAGAAGACTTGAAATTGAACTTGCACAACACATTTACAGAGAAGTTGCATTTAAAGAGGAATTGGGTTCTGGGTAACTCAATTAAGAAAAAATCTGGTAGTCAAAATTACCAATGAAAAGTCATTGTGCTGCCCTTAAATTTCTAGGGTTTTGATCCTTTAAAAATCAAAGGCCAAGAACTATTTTCTTCTGAATTCCTTTGCATTTTATTTATGGTCTCCCCTAGGATAGTGGAGATTAGTCTAATTTGAAAAAGAAAAAATCCTCTATTTTTGCAGAGCCTATATAATTGGATTCATGGAATTAAAATTAATAGAATACTATTACAGTCTCCTGAAACTTACTATACTATGCTGAGTATTTAAGTATATTATTTCTCCTTTAATCTTCGAGACAAATTTTGTGAAAGCATTAATGACTCCATTTTTAGATAAGAAAACTGAGGCTAATAGATGTGATATAATTTGCAAGTAAATGGCATAGTCTGAATTCAAACTATGTTGATTAACAGCTGGAGCCTTTTATATATATTATTACCTACCCTTCAAAATACAGGGAACTATTTAAACTATGGCTATAATTGTAATATTAATAATAGAACTGAAATGAACTGGGTCATTCAAATAATTTTTAATATGCTACAATAAAGTCTTTCTTAAATAATTATTAATAATAATAAAATAATAATAATAATAATAATAATAAACAGAATCTCTAGGTTAGAAAAAATATTAGTAGTTTGAGGCTTTCTAAGACAAGTTTATATAACACTCCTACCCTTCTCCTCAACCAGGCCCTTTTTAGCTCCTACCTATGGTGTAGCTAACATACCTTTGCCCATTGCTCGTTCACTTTAGTTTCCACCTTCTTTAAGCCAGAATGTAAAATATTTCTAAAAGAATCTTCCTAAACACATTTTTATCATCTCATTGATTTCTTCAAAACTTTCAATAGCTCTTGATTTTCAATCTCATCAACCTACTCTCTTTTTTTTTGCATTTCAGAACTCTCTGTCATTAGTATCTATTTGTCCAAATTCATTTTCTATTTCAACTTCTCACATACTTCCTCCCCTATAGTAAAAATTTCCTCATTTTTTCTTCTCTTCTCCCCAATTTTTGCCTAAAAAGTCAATAGAATTGGAAAAATATTTAAACAGTTTCTATTTTTTTTCATGTTTCCAACCCTGCATCAGCCCTCTTACACAGAAGAGTACAAATTTGATAGTAAATTTAGATCAATTGTAGTAAACAAGAAAATTAAATATGTTTTGCAATTTTATCTGTGGTGTTTTAACTTTGTCTCCTTCATACTTCTAGTTAGTGTTCTCTTCACTCTCCATGTTCCATTCTTACTCAAAATCACCATCTACCATTGAAGATTTATCCATTATTAAGAGTCTCATTTCAAGTCCATAAACCTCCATGAAGTCTCCTATGATCATATCAGTCTTCCAGTCTTCCTGTATTTGTCTTTTATAAATTCCTACATGGCCACCTCCTGTCACATCAGGAACTTGAGTACGTCCAATACTTCTTTATCCCTAATATCACCTAGAAAAATTCTGAGCATTTGAATATCACCAACTGACTAAAACCTATTAAGAAAACTTTCCTATAAAAACAATAAATAAAAGATTTTGATTTAAAATTGTAATTAATCTTATGAAAATAAAAATGTTATCAAAACACAGTAAAAATAAATATTCAAACTAGAAATGTCCAATAGAAATATAATGTGAGCCTTAGATGTAATTTTAAATTTAATAGGAACAAAATTTCAAATAATAAGAAATTATATTAGTTTTCTCCTGTTGCTGTAATAAATTAACACAAGCTATGGCTTAAAACAACAAAAATTCATTATTTTACAGTTTAAGGTCAGAAATCTTAAGAGTCTTACAGAGCCAAAGTCAAGGTGCTGACAGAGCTGAATCCTTCTGAAAAGCTCTGAGGAGAGAATGTTTTCTTGCCTCAGCTTTTAGAGGCTCTATGCATTCTTTGACTCATGGCTCCTTCCTTGCATCAATCTAGCTTCTTTCTTCCATGGTCATATCTCCTACTACTTGTTGTGATCTCCTGTTGCTTTCTTATAAAGCAGGGGTCCTCGTTCCCCAGACCACAGACCAGTACTAGTACATGACCTGTTAGGAACTGGGCCACACAGCAGAAGGTGAGTGTTGTGGCCAATATTGAATAAACCAAACCAACTATGCTCTCAAAGACTGTTTATTAACTGGCGGCTATCCTTGCTAGGAGTAGCCCGGAACAAGAATCATGTTCAGCTTATATACAATTGATTGTTTCTCATGACAGGCAAGCGAGCAGGGCGACACAAGCTAAAATTGGCAATTAGCTTATAAGCTCATTGTTACATTGTTACAAATTTCATGATTAACGGGAGGAGGTTAAAGGTTCCAGGAATTAGCCCTTTGGCTTTAGTTAAACATTACTAAGGTATAGATCTTTGTCTGGTTTTCAGAATTTTTAAAATTAACTCTTTCCTTATCACATTTCAGCAGGCTGTCACAGTGAGCAGTGGTCAAGAGAGTGAAGCTTCAGCTTTATTTGCATCCACCTGCCAGCACTAGCATCATTGCCTCGGTTCCACCTCAGATCATCAGGCATTAGATTCTCATAGGAGCACCAGTCCCTGGTGCCAAAAAGGTTGGAGACAACTGTTATAAAGGACTTTTTCAAGTATATCAGCCTTATTGGTCTTTTTGAAATAAAAGAATATGTAAATGTCGATTATGTCTACTTGGTCTAATTTGTCTCTAAGGTTGATATTTTCTTATTGATTTTCTGTTTGGATGATCTATCCACAGCTGACAGTGGGATATCTTGGATCCGCAACTATAATTGTGTTTTTGTCAGTTTCTTCCTTTAGTAGTTCTGTTAGCAGTTGCTTTATATATTTTGGTGCTCCCTGATTGAGATTATATATACTGATAAGCATTATATCTTCTTGATATATTGCCCCCTTTATCTTTATGAAGCATCCATCTTTGTATCTCATTACCTTTTTTATCTTGAAGTCTGTTTTGTCAGATATTAGTACAGCTAACCCCACTCCGACACTTTTATCTAAATATTTTTTGCTTGGAGCATCATTTTCCACCCTTACACTTTGAGTATATTTGTCCTTGCAGCTGAAACATGTCTCCTGAAGGCAGCATATGGTTGGGTTTTGTTTTTCAATCCAGTCTCCTACTCTGTGCCATTATATTGGCGAGTTCAGTTTATTTATATTTAGGGTGATTATTGAAATATGAAGTTTTTATGTAGCCATTTTATCTTTTGTTTTCTGGTAGCTCAGTATCTCTATCATTTTTTTGTCCTTATGTTTCTCTGTTATTTTAATTTGGTGGTAGTTTATGCTTTTTCCCTCTGTTCCTTCTTGTTTTATGTTATGTGTCTCAGTTCTGGATTTTGTGTGTGTTTACTACCACTAAATTTAGTCCTATCTCCATTCCCCAGCACAGATTCAGATCTTTACTTCCTCCCCTTTTTTATTTCTGTTGTCTCAAATTATCCCTATATAAGCTGTGAGTTCACTTCTAGGTTGAGTCTCACTGTTATAATTTTTCCTTTTAAAATTATTTTTGACTTTTAATCATTATGTAATATTTAAGTTTATAATACCCTGCTCTTAATAAAGGTTACATTTTCTTGTTTCTATTAGTCATCTTACTCATAGTTTTGTATTTCTTTTTTGTCCTTTCATTTAAGGTAGAATGATCCCCTTTAGTATTTTCTGTAACTCAGGCCTTGTGGTGGATAATTTACTCAGTTTCTATATGTCTGAAAAGGTCCTGATTTCCCCTTCATATCTAAAGGAGCACTTTGCTGGATATATTACTCTTAGATGGTAATTTTTCTCTTTCAATAGTTTGAATATTTGATTCTACTCCTTCCTAGATTATAAAGTCTGCTGAAAATCCAATGATAGTCTGATGGATTTTTCTTTATAAGTTACCATCTTCTTTTCCCTGGCTACCTTGAGAATTCTTTCTTAGTCATAAATTTCGGACAGTTTTAATATAGTATGACATGAAGAAGGCCTTTTTCAATTCAGATAATTGGGTGTTCTGTTTGCTTCATAGATTCAAAGATCTAGCTCTTTCCATAGGTTTGGGAAATTCACATCGACTAACTGTTCAAATAGGTCTCTGTTCCATTCTCTCTCTATTCTCCTTCTGGTATACCCATTATTCTTATATTGCTGTCTCTAATGGTGTCAGAAAGTTTTTGTAGAGTTATTTCATTTTTATCACTATCAAATCTCTCTCTTCATCATTCTTTGTCATTTCCACATTTTGTGTTCTATATCACTAATTCTTTTCTCCATCTGGTCTTCTATATTGCCTAAGCTTGCTATTTTATTCTTCATCTCTTTTATAGAGTTCTTCAGTTCCAGAAGTTCTATTTGGCTCTTTTATAGAGTTTCAATTTCCTTGTAAAGTATTCTTGTTATTCATTGATTTTGTTTCTGAGTTCACTGACTGTCAATTAAAAGTTTTTTCATCTTATTGAATTTTTTCAGAGTGCAATTTTGAATTCTCTGTCCTTTAAATCTCATATTTTTATATTTTTAAGTTTATTTTCTGGGGAATTTTTATTTTATTTCTGAGCTTCCTGTCACCTTGGTTGTTCATGGTGTTTGATGGATTATTTCTCTACCTAGGAATTAATAGGAATGTACTCTGCTTTAATATATATATATATATATATATATATATATATATATATATATATATATAGAGAGAGAGAGAGAGAGAGAGAGAGAGAGAGCGAAAGTGATCTCTCTTTAGAGGGCTGATAAAAAGAGTAGCACCCAAGTTTCCTGCATGGTCCAGGCCTCCTAGATCTCTGCTTTGTGTAAAAAAAAAAAAGTGAAATAAAAAAATATCTTTTATTCCATGGGGAGTTACGTGTCTCTTTTGTTTCCAGGTTATCTCAGTCCCAGGGATTCATCTCCATGGAATAATATTGAGGGCTCCTGAATGAAGAGCCCCTGAGGTCCTGGTAGTGCTCCAACAGCCAAATTCAGTGCTGGGGTCTGCCTCTAGCTTTGGGAAGATATGAGGAGGCACACTATGAAAGGTGGAGGGAAGCAGCTAGGCTCCATTACTCAGCTTTCTGCCTGGCAATGTGTTTGCTAATGCTGTTGCTCCCCTGTATTTTGCCTCTGTCCTGTTCTCTTTTTCACTAGGCTCTGCCATGTGAATATACTGATCACTTAGGAAGACTGTTCAGGGTTTCAAAGAGTGCTAAGCCCCACCTAATTCCTGCCTCCCCTGTGTCCTGCATGTAGTTTTGGGCTGTATCCACAGCACTGGTGTCCAGTACTGACTGGTCTTCACTCCTTTCCCTTTTCTCCAACCTTGCTCATCTGATTTACCCTTCAGATGCTCCGATGTGCAGATCTCTCAGATGTGTTTGTGTGCCAGACTGGGTGTTTTCTTTGGATTTTAGCTGTTCAGTTTGTTGTAATTTCAAGGGGAGATATCAAAGGGGATTCCTCATTTTGCCATGCTTCTAATACCACTTCTCAATATGGAATTTTCATAGTTTTTTTCTATGAAGTCATGGTTAGTACTGAGTTCTCAAAATCCATGTGTGACAATACACATGGAGTACTTCCACCCAGGAAGTTCAACCAAGCCTAGATGTCCAGACATTTTACTGGGGCTACATCACATAGACATAACTAATTGCCCATGTGGCTAATTTCAGTCTTCAGCCACTCTAGAGGTCAATTGACACCACATGAAATAAAAAACCCATCCTAAGTCACAAAGCTATCAGATGCTGGCCCAAGGCCCCCAGGCAAATTAAGATGCTCCTAGAAATCATGAATTTCCAATGGCTTAGAGATTAACTTCTAGAAGCCTAGGGCAAAGATTCTTTTCGTGCTAAGTTAAATTCATTACTACATACTCTCAAGCAACTGATATGAAATTTTATTTACTGAAATTGACTACTTTGATATTATATAGAAATAGTCAATGAACATCTATCATCTGCTATTTCAACAGAGAGCAAAGCATCAAATGGATTCTTAGACTGCAGTTACTGAATATTTTAATGCAACTACTAAAGAGCCTGCCCTTTAAGTAACTTAGGGATGTCCATTTCTTTGCTTTTGTGTGTCAAAGTGGCTGATTCACACAAAATAAGTACCTTTTAATCTAATTAACAAATCGATGTCCTATTCTTGAATTATGATACTCTATATCTAATTCAAATCAGAGATAAAAACATAACATCGCTTTTTTCAAGTGTATTTACCCTAATGGTACCTGTATGGCTGAAGGTATCCCATAAACCAGGGTTTTCAGCAAGAGCATCTCTAGTGTCCTTGGATCAGGAGGACCTGTTTTTAACCTGTTTGAAATACTTCACTTGGATATTTTAAATTTCATAAAATTTTAGAAGTGAAAGGAAACTAAGTTCATATGTGGATAGTCTAATTGAGACACAAAGTTGTATCCAAGATGATATAAAGAGTAGGTGGCAGCAGTATAACGTCACCCTTAGTCTTCTAATTTCTTGTTCAATGTGTGTATATGTGTATGTCTCTTTGTGCTATGTCATGAACCTTCTGAACATATGTTACTATGGGACACTAGTAAAAAGTATAGGCATTAACTTGTATATCAGTTTGTAGTAGATGCCTGAAACATTGCTGAGAAATATTCTCTGGCTGTCACTTGTCTCAACAGCAAAGGGTATTATAATTAATGAGCACTGCCATGGGACTGGGATAGGGAAGGAGTGGCCAAGTATTTGCTACATTTACTCTCTTCAATGTAATCATTATAACTCAAAAGTAGTACTAAAATATCAATTATTATCATAATTTGCCTCTGACATGGGAAATTATTTATGTTCTTCTGTGCTTCAGAGTTCTTATATGAGGAGGAAAACTATAATGATCACTGTTACTTCTGGTTTTAACATATGGAAATAATCACTTTGTGCATGGGACAAAATTTAAATTGCTTTCATTGATTTAAATAAAAGAGGAGAGAAGAAAAACTAATTTTACCTACTTTTTCCGCTAATAATGCCATCTTATAAGTAAGACTGTTACTGTTAGGGGCTGTCTAAACCCGTTGTTGCCCCAGTGGTGCTGGGGGACCTCAATCTTCTCCACTGATGCAGTAAAGAATTACAGATCAGTGATGATTAGGAAAAGTAAAAGGTATTTGAAGTTCTGAGAAAGAGGCATCTGGGTGAAATCTATTTGCCAGTCTTCTCCTGTAATTGCTGAATTAAGGAGGGTTTTGGGGATCCCTGAAGGTTATTAGTGAAACACGTAGTTTTAGAGAGTGCATTCTCCTTAAACACTCTGGATACCAAGGAGGAAAGAGTTTCACCTCCTATGTAGGAATATTATTACTTTCCATTGAAGACTCTCGGGAAAGAAGATTTTTTTCTTTTGCAACCATCCAGAAGGTATAGGTTGGAATCCTTTTTGGATTGCCCAAGTTTCTTCTTCCTTAGAGTATCCAGGAGTGGGAAGAGGACTGGGGATAGGTATTAGGGCTCCCCGGGAGATGATGTTCTTGTAAGGTTGCCTTTTTGGCAGCCACATCAGCATCTCGGTTTTCTTTGTAACCTCTAAGTCCCCTTTTTTGATGTCCTTGGCAGTGTACTACTGCCAGCTTTTAAAGTAATTGGAGATCCTCTAAGAGCTTGTTGATTTGAAAGGCATATTTGATGGGGCTGCCTCGAGAAGTTACTCCTGTTCTTTCCAACTGACTGCATTGGCATGAAGAACTAAGATAGTGTATTTGAGGTCTTTAGAAATAGTCACCCTTTTTCCTTTTGCTAGCTCTAAGGCTCTAGTAAGAGTGACTAATTCTGACAGCTGAGCAGAAGGTAATGGTTGATAGGTAATGGTTGTGCTTCTATGAGGTCATGGAAGGAGATAATTGAATATCCTGCTCCTCTCTTAGCATCAACCATGAAGCTACTCCCATCAATAAATCAGATAGAATCAGTGTTTTCTAGGGGTTGGTCAGTTGTCAGCCCTGGAGCTATAAGAGAGGAGGAGAGTTTCTGAACAAGAATGGAAAGGAGTATCCTCATTGGGAGAGGGCAAAAAGTTGCTGGGTTTAAAGTCCAATAAGTAGATATAGTTATATCAGGGTTTTCTAAAAGTAAGACCTGGTATCTTAGAAGTCTATTATCAGATAGTCAAAGATGGCTCTTGTTTTCTAGTAGACTTGAGACTTGATGGTTGATATAAACTTAGATAGAAGCTCCTGAAGTAAACTTATGTAACTCTTAAACAAGAATAGAAAGCTCTTAAGATCCTTAGGCAAGCAGGCCACCCTCAAGTGGTGGGGTCTAATTGCATCAATAATTAGCCAATAGGCAGATATGTGAGTCCTAATCATTGAATAAGAACCCTAAGAGCAATGCCATTCTTTTCATGGATGTATAGTTAAAATTGTTTAGATGGATTAGAAAGTCCCAAGGAAGTAACTCTGATAAGTAAATCTTCAAGTTTCTGAGTAGCCTTCTGCTGAGGCTGTCCTCAATGGAGGAAAATAAAGGTTGGGCTATCAGCTCACAGTTGGGAATGCAAAGCCTTCAGTACCCAGTGAGTCCTAAAAATACTTAGTTCTTTTCTAGTAATTGGGTCCAATAATTGTATAATTCTTTGTATCCTTTCTGAAGATAGATTCTGGGTGCTGGGAGTCAGTATGACACCTGAATAGGTGACTTTATGTTGGTCTAATTGGGCCTTGGAATAAGAACTTTATAGCCTTGGGTGGCTAATAAACTTAAAGTCTAAATAAAATGTTCTATAGCTTTGTCTCAAGTAGAGCAGAGGAGGTCATGTACATACTATAAAGTGAGTTCCCCTCAAGTTGTAAATCTTGTAAGTCATGAGCTAAAATTTGACCAAAGAGGTGAGGAATGTCTTGGAATCTATGGGGAAGTACTGTCCAAGTCAACTGTCGATGAACCCCATTAGGAGAGTCCCATTCAAAGGTAAAAGAACATTAGGATTATGGGCTGAGAGGAATAGAAAATAATGCATCTTTTAAATCTTAAGTAGTGAACCAATTAGTTTCTGGGGTTGTAGTTCTGAGTATAATATAGGAGTTGGGGACTATGGGGCATCAAATCCTGTACGAGGCCATAGATTCCATTCTTAAGTCCTGTACGAGGTCATAGATTTCATTCTTCTTCTTAATAGGTAAAATAGGGGTGTTACAAGGAGAATTAGTAGGGACACAAAGTTCAGGTTGTAAAAACTTTGTTATGAATTGAAGGCCTTATTTAGCTTTTAATGAAAACTGTTTCAGATTAGAGAATTGAGAAGACTCTTTTAGGTTGATTACAACTGGAATGGCTGTTTTAGCCTGTCCAGAAATGTCTTGATCCCAAACTATAGGGTTAATATGGGTCTCCCAAGTTTCTGAATTGGGGAGGATCTTAGATTCCTCTGATAATAAGAATATTTCTAATGCAGAGAAGTTTAAGATGCCTCCTAAATTAATCTTGGTTCTATTAGGATGTCCCGGCCTAAAAGAGAACTTGGGCATTTCAGAATAAGAAGGGAGGTTTGAATAAATGAATACCCATCCTATAGGCAACATAAAGGTGGAGTGAAAATATTGGGAAATTGCCTTTCTAGTGACTCCTAAGAAAGTGTAGTTTTGTGAGGAGAAGGATCCTGAGAAGGAAGTAAAAACAGAATAAGTGGTCTTGATATCCAAAAGGAAAGTAATAATCCTACTTGCCATGTCCATTTGTATTCTCAGCGTCAGTCCAGTGATAGAAATCTCTTGCAGGAGGGCTGACTGGAGGGGGCCTCTTCAGCCCTGTGTAACCATTTGGAATCCTGTGGCTGGCTCCGACCCTGAGGGTCTCTGACTCAAAAAGCAGAGAGTAGCCCAATGCCCCAGTTACTTACATTCATAGCAAGCAGATTTTAGAAGCTTTTCTTTCTTGGGACACTTTTTCATCCAGCAGCCTTGTTGGCAACAGATGGTACACTTAGACAAGTTCTTTGCTGTTGGGAGCTAGATATTCATGGACCTGGACTTACGAAAAGTAGGATTTATTAAAGTATGTTTCAAGAGAGAAACAGGCTACACCAGAGAGGGCTGTAGCCTCATACAGGTAGGGAGGTCTGTGTTATATCTGGGTCATGATAGGAAGTTACAAGGGTGGTGCTAGCTAATTGATGTGTGAGGTCCTTTTGATTGACAGTTGGCTTATATAAGCTGTTGTCAACTGCATGTGTACCTTCCAACAATTACACTAATGATAGTATAATGAGGCAGAGGTGAGAAGGTCAGAGTACTCCTTACTGCACAAGCATCTGTGGCTAGCCTAAACTGGCTGCTGTGCTATGTTCATTTATTTTCTTGTACTCCAGGTTGTATGGTTATTGTTATTTGAAAAATGAGGGTTTTTTTCTGGGAGGTCCTAGGGGTGGCCTTTGGATTGAGCAGTCAATGTTATCATTTTATGTCATTCCAACAGAATTACAAAGCTGGGTCTTCATTCCTGTTGCTCATAGCTACCTAACTATCAAATAACACATTTTTAAAAAATATATCTTTTTATGTAGTAATATAATTATAGCCACCATTTACTAAGTGAACCACACATTACATAAGTCAACTTTTTAAATACTCAATACTTTTAATGAAGTAATGTAAGGACTTAGTTCCAAAGTAGCCATCTCCAATCCTTCTCTTCATGTATGCTTAAGGCATTCTTTCATTGACAAGAAGTCTATTCTTCCCCTTCCTTGGACTCTGGGCTCACCTCGATAACTTGAACAGTAGAATGTGGTAAAAGTGGCATTCTGATACTTCTGAGGCTAGATCATAAGAAAACTAGTAGCTTTTTCTCAAGACTTCATAGACGGCTCCCTCTAGAGTCAGTCACCATTGAATAAATCTGACTACCTCCTTGAGACTGAAATTGCTGTAAGGAAACCCAAGCAAACCAAGTGAAGAGGTTACAGGAAGAAAGTGGCCCAGCTGCTGTTGTAGCTGTTTTAGCTCAAGCACCAAACGTAGGAGTGAAGAAATCATCTTGGATCCACCCCCAGCAGATGTAACATAAAGAAAAACAAAGGATTCAAATAACAGCCAGAACAAAGGCCCCAGAGGTATAGTCCCAGTCATGTCATCCCAGCCATCCCCAGCCATTCAAGTTTCCATAGCTATGCTGATCTGTAATGCTTTACTGCATCGAGAGACCTCCATGCCTACCTAAAATGTCATCATTCATTCTCTTTGCCTTATTTTTCTCAACAGTACATGTCCATTTCTGACACCACTTTACATGCTTATTTGTTTATCTATTTATTATCCATGTCTACAATTGGAATTCTTAAAGACTTGGACATTGTTGTTCGAGCTCACTGTTATGTGGTGGGACATCTAGAACAGTTCCTGGCACACAGGAGTGCTCTTTAACATCGGTTAACTGATTAAATGCAAGAAGCTAGGGGAAATAAGACAGAAAAGTGAACCAATATTCTTGACTAAGAATTCATCTGCAATGAATCTATAGAATCTTCCCAATTTAAACAAGAAAGATAGTACTCTGAGAAATTCAGATTTAGTATAGAGTTAGAGTACATCCTAGTAAAAAGGACCTTTTCTGACATTAATTTAAAATAGCAAATCAATCTCATGTGTAGGATTTTTATCCAATGCCTTTTGCATTATTTCAAAAACAATCAAGTGCCACTCAAGCCATTTTGAAAGAAATAAACTAAATCAAATAAAATTAAATGCAAACATCAATAAACTGTTAGATTTAAAATGCTGTTAATTCTTAAAAGAATAAAAATAACAAAATTAGCATGAAAATTAAGCAAAAACAGCTAAAATGAGTTGTTAAATGGGTCCATTAAGGAGACAAAGTACTGCTCAGGCTATTTTCTAATGAAATAACAATTTGTTAATATAAGCACATTGGTTGCAAATTAATTCCCTATAATGTAAAATGGGCACCAGTTTCACTCTCTTTACTGATGCAAACATCTACTCTCTAAAAACTAGCTTAAAGAAAAAAAAGGGCAAAGAGATGCATTTTTGTTGCAATCCTCAATTGCAAGTTAATACTACAAATCATGGTGCTTTTGTTTTTGCTGTTTTGTAAAATCTAGTGAATGTTACCAGAGATGGGGAGAAAACATCTTCAGGGGCACAGAGTTTGCTCTGTGGGTTTGACCTTGTCACTGTGACCATAAATAGCAATCTGTATTCATCTAATCCTAGTGATAGGAACTTAGTGACCTTTTCAAAGCAAATTATTCTAAAATCTAATTGACTCTACATTTAGAATTACTTTCCTAATGTCTAGTCTAATATCTAGTTTCAGGTTGCTGTACCTCGTTTTATTACCCTTAACCACTTTAAAGAATTTGTTTTCCTGTTGGCTGTAGCACCTCCCAAGTATCTATGTTCTATTATGAACAGTTCAGTTTATTCTCTAAACAGAATTGTACAAGTAATTAACCTCACTCCAAAGACCATGCCCTGCAAATCTCCTATCAACCATAGTACTGTGATCTAGATTTCATCCCTCTAAATAACCAGTGTGACTACATTTTTAAATGTACAAGTAATGATATAGTGTTTTTTTTTTTTCCTGGCACTATGCAAAGCTTTCTCCTAAATTTGGTCCTCTTGAGAATGGAAATGAATCGACTACTGTGATAATATTAGTAATAGTAACTGTCCAAGATAACCTTAATATTTCTCTCAGTTTGACTAATTTTAAATGGGTTTCTTCCAGACTATAGGTCTTTGACCTCTCTTAGAGCATTTACTTTAGAAAACTTGCATTAGATATTCTTTCTGTGCTCCTTCAAGATGTAAATTTTCTACAACCCAGGAATGTCTTTTGAAAGAACCTGGGAGCCATCCCTTTGAAATATAATCAAGAAAGACAACACCCTATCTCCCAGTCTCTATGGTAGGTTGGATTCTAACTTCCATAAGTGTCAACTAACAAACACAGATTACCTAATCACACTGGCCAATTTCCCCCCAATATCCTCTTGTACTTTTGAAGCTGAGTGTCCTTACAACTTTGATTAAATTTTATTTTAAATCCTAGCTTTAGAAATTCTCTCTCTGTCTCTGTCTCTGTCTCTGTGTCTCTGTCTCTGTGTCTCTGTCTCCCTGTTTCTCTGTCTCTCTCCCTACCGCCTTCTCCTCTCAAAAACCTAGTCTCTCTCTTGGATAATCAGCAACCCTGAAGCAGTACAAGACAGTAGCACAGACCTGACTAATGATTACACAGTCCAAACTTCTGACAGGCTAAAGATAACATCTTGACCTAAGTTATGTTTTAGCTCCTGAGCCATAGGTTAGAACAACTCCCTGGCTACTTCCCCTGAGACAGGATAGAGAGACTTGAATGATAAAAACCTTAGAACTGTACTCAAGATCTAAAAAAATGATTCATTACTCTTACCTCATCTCCCACCTATCAGCTCCCAAAATGACCCTGAACCCCTAACACACCTGATTTTGCCCTATATAATCTGTTTTGATCCATTCTGCAACTCTGTGCCTTTGTATTGATGAGTTCAGTCCATTAAGATTTAGGATGATTATTGAAATATGAGGTCTTCTTATAGGCATTTTATCTATTGCTTTCTGGTAGCTCAGTGTTTCCATTTCTTCCTTGTCCTCGTGTTTTTGTTTTCTTTATTTTGGTTGGCTTTTGTGGGTTTTTCCTCTGATTCTTATTATTTTATGTTATATACTTCAGATCTGAATCTTTGGTATGTGGTTACCATTATAAATATAAAAAGGATAGTGTATGTATATATATATATAGTTGTGCATTTTCTTCTGCATGTGCTTGATATCCATTCCACTTTGCAAATTTGGATCTTTTAGTTCTCCCCTGTTCAGTCATTGTTATCTTATTTTATTCCTATATATGCTTAACATTCATTGCTATCTTGCTATACCAATTCTCTTGTTGTTTAACTTTATAATGTCTTGTTCTTAGTAAGAGTTATACTCCTCCGCTTCTATTGACCCAATAGTCATTTTACTCCTAATTATGTTTTTATTTTTTATTTTTTGTCATTTTGTTTTAGGTGAGCTGACCCCTGTTAGCATTTCTTGTAGTGCAGGCCTCATAGTGGAGAATTTCCTCAATTTTTGTACATCTGGAAAGGTCTTAATTTCTCCTTCATATCTAAAGGAGAACTTAGCTGCATACATTATTCTAGACTGGTAGTTCCTTTCACTTAATAGTTTAAATATTTGATTCCATTTCTTCCTAGCTTGTAAGGTTTGCTCTGAGAAGTTCGAGGATAATCTAATGGGCTTCCCTTTATAAATTACCTTATTTTTCTCCCTAGCTGCCTTGAGAATTCTGTCTTTGTCATTTATTTTTGATAAGTTTAATACAATGTGTCTTGGTGAAGGCCTTTTGGGTTGAGATAATTGTTGACCTCTTGAATTCCAAACTCCAGCTCATTCTTTAGATTTGTGAAATTCTCCTCAACTTTTTGTTTGAAAATGCTTTCTAATCCCTGTTCCTTTTCTTCACCTTTGATAATGCCCATTATTCTTCTGTTTTCTCTCCTGGTGGTATCAGCTACTTCTTGTATTTCTCTTTCATTATTTTTCATTTTTGGTTTCTCTCTTCTTCCTTCTGATTTATTTCTAGATTTCTGTCTTCAATATCACTGATCCTTTCCTCCATTTGGTCAACTCTATTTCCCAAGCTTGCTATTTCATTTTTCCACTCTTGCAGTGTGTTCTTCATCTCCAAACGTTTTACTTGGTTCTTTTTGAGAGTTTCAATCTCCTTGCTCTGCTCATTCGGTTGTTTTTTTCCATTCCTGAAATTGTTAATATAATTTTTTTTATCTCATTTAATTTTTTCAGAAGTACCATCCTGAATTCTCTGTCATTTAAGTCACATATTTCTATGTTTGTAAGATTATTTTCTGGAGATTTTTCTCTTTCTTTCTGAGATGCCTTGTCTTCTTGGTTGTTCATGGTGTTTAAGGGACTATTTCTCTGCCTGGGCATTAATGGAAGTGTATTATGCTGTTTCCCAGAAATAGGATTTCTTATATAAAGGTTCATTGCAAAGAAGATGCTTTTGCTTTGGTTTCCAGTAAGTGGCAACTAAGCCTCTTGGATTCCTGCTTTATTTAATGCCTTAAAGTACCTGTGGTAGCTCTTACGTGCAGATTCTGCACTCAGATTTGCTGTTTTACTGTTTTAGTGTTTTTTGTTGAGTTTTAGATATTCAACTTATTGTTTTTTCAAGGAGATAGATATGGGGACAATTCTCATTCATCCATGTTTTCTGTTGAAATGTGGCTCATAGCACTGGTCACCCACTGGGAATTGAAATGTAGCTTACAAGTTGGGCCACTTATACTGTGATTGGAAAGGCCACTCACAAGGATAGCCACCCCTCTGTGAACACTTGGTTCTGAATCACTCTGAGCTGAGCTTTCCAGTAAGCCAATAATACCTGCTCTGGGCAGTCTACAGGTGGGATGGAGTGGGGTCTCAGAGAGACAATGGCTGTCAGATCAAAACAGCTTTAGTCTTGCTGGAAATGTGGTAACTATTCTAAGTTCCTATAGATGACCCAGATCATGGAAAGCCCAACTGCTGTCTGGGACTGGCCCATAATTTTCTGATATCTGCCCAAGTTCTTGTTGGCAGCAGCGATCTGTCTGACCTTATCTCTGAAATAGGGCTCACAGCACTGGCCGCTGTTGTTGAGATTAGAAATGCTGCTCACAACAATGGCCCCTCTGTGAATACTTCACTCTGAATCACTCAGCTCAGGGCTTGGCATCCAACCATAAATAACTTCCCTCGGCATTCTGCAGGTTAGGCTGGGTGGGCTGATCCCCTCAGACCAGCATCTCCTAATGGCTCTGTGGGATGGGTCTGCACAATCAAGTTGGTGTGGTCTATAAGAGGGCCAGACTAAGGTACAATGGTGGCTGCCTTTCCGGTCCTCTTTCTGATTCCCAGTAATGGAGACTTTTTCAGAATGAATCCCGCGCAAGCCTCAGACCCACTGCCAATGTCCCAGGTGGATGTCCACAGGTCAGAAAATCTTTGCGCGAGTTCTTCAAAGGGACATCTAGGGGCTTAATCACCCTTTATCTTACCCAGATGGCTAGAATCCCTCTAGTTTCTATGGTCAGCGTTATTGAAATCTCCTCTTTCCTGGGCTGGGGAGCCCCCAGATGTGACCAAGACCCTCTTCTCCTTGAGGAAAGTCTCTGAAGCCTCGCTCTCCTTCTCGGTTATTCTCTACCAACCATGGGTGCGGGTCCAGCTCAATTAAGGACTTTGCCCCTCCTTTATATTATCAGATGCAGGTGTTATAATCAGTTGGACTTCAGGTGATTTTCTGTGTTGATTATTTTATAATTTGGTTGTAATTTCTGTGTGTTCCTTGGAGAAGATGAACTCTGCTTTTACTGAGTCTGCCATCTTCCCCCTTTCCCAATCCCTCATGTATTTCTAATTGTAATGAATTTAGTCAGATTAAGGGAACATTTAACTTGGGTTGTCAGGCAACTTGTTTATTATTATATTGTTCTAGGTATTGACCCAATGTAAATTATTAAGAAATAACAATAATATTTGCATGGCACTTTAGAATTTACAAAATGCTTTTATTTAAATTCTTATTTTATCTTTACAATAATTTTGTGAGATAATGGTTGAGGTGGTCAGAGCCATTGCTTTCCAGAGAATAATGTATAATTGATTTATCATCCTATACTCTCTTTCTCTGCCAAATTGATTCCAAATTGAGTCATCCTTTTTTGTAAAATATAAAGACATTTCTGGAAAATAACATTCATTCTGTTGGGACAGTTTCCGCCTAGGTTATTTCCATGTGTGCAGTAACATCGATATATACATCTCTCTTAAAATACAACATAAGAAATTAAAACTGTAGGCCAGACCTCTAGGAAGAGTTGAATATACAAGGACAAGAAATACCCCAATCTTGTAGGTTTGGCAAGTGGGATGTGTTTCTATGCAAGGATGTGTTTCTGTGCGAACACCTTCTCATTCTCAGATATTATGGCTCCATTGAATTTAGAAATGGTAGGAGGAGAAAAACACAATATCCTCAATCTTTCACAAAACGTGTTTATCCTGTTATTAAAATGTGTTTTTAAAATTAAATTTTGTAGTAAGAAAATCAGCAGCTTAGAGTAAAAGCTATGTTGGTCTAGCTGAATACTTTTTCCCCCATAAAGTCAGAATGCTGACCACAATACTCCCCATTCTAGAAAAATAAAATAGAAAAATGTTAACTGATTAGGTTGCATAAAGATTAATGTGGGTGGAAACGAAGAATTTGGGATTCAATTTGGTTTAGGTAAGCAAAATTGTTTATCTTAAATCTCAAGAGTCAGCAAAATTTGTTTTTTTTTTACCTCCAATTCCATCTAGAATCATGAAATATAGAAATAAAGGGTTGTGTAATCACACATATACATGTATTTGAATTAATTACAAAAGAAAACAATGTTTTCTGAATGTTAGAAGTTTTAGCTTATTCTAGCTTTATTTAAAACTGCTTCTATAACACTATCGAGAAAAAAAGCAATGATTCAGGAAAAAGAGTTTAAAAGTAATTACATTTATCAAAATGTAAATAGTATTATTTTTCCTATTATAAAAATAATACATTATTTTTATAAATATTTCAAGGAATATTAAATTAGTATAAAAGAAGATATTAATAAAGTATAGAGAGGAAAATAAATCACCAATAATTCCAAAAATAACTTCTAGTAACATTTTATTATAATTCTTCCAAAATTTCTAAGACTTCTACATTTTGCGATTGACCCTCCAGCTTTAATACTCACAGGGCAATAAGAAATAGGAACTGAAGAAACAGAGGGGAAGCCAGGAGAAGTATCAGCATTTAAAGCCAAGAAAAGTTTTATGAGATAAATCAACTAAGAGTTTAAAAGCAGTTGGAAGTATGGTACCATTTGCTCTTATTCCAGATGTACCTAGGTAAGAAACAGAAAGCTTTATGTTGTAAACATAAAATGTCCAAGTACATATAAACCTTAAGTTAAAGAAAAGCACAAAATCTCACAGCATTTAAATAGGAATATTAGGGAAATATAGTGTTTATTATTGTGTATTTTTAAATTTACAAACCACACACCTAGTAAATTGTTAACTAATTTTACTTTCCAACAAAATACTTAAGTTTAGTTTATTAGCTTACGTAGGTAAAAGTATATTTTTCACAGACCCACAATAGTCTCCAACCTTATGATAAACTCCTAAGCAACTATTTAAATAGATGGTTTTATTCCTAGATATTTCATTTACCTATGGTAGTCACGTAGTCCTTTCTTAAATGTATGGAGTTCTACCATGATATGGGCATCATGCTTAGCATTCTCTGCAAATAGTACTAATAAAAGGAAAAATCACCATTCTATTATCAGGAAGATATCTTTTGCCATTGACATGTTTAAAACTACTACTTACTGATATATCTAAGAGAGATGAAGCAATTGGAAGATACTCTCAAACTTGAATCCTTCATATTGCAATTTAGTTGATCTCTTTTACACATTAAAAATACTATTTTCCCTATTTGTAAAAGATAAATTAGTCACAAAAAATTGTTCTGCTCTAAATAAAATGTACCCTCTTTTCTTTTTTGAAATTATTTCTTCCCTTGCACCATTATCCCAATACTACCAATATTCTTAAAGGCTTTGTTTTATTAAATATACTTTTTTCATTTGTATCTTTAACATCCTCATCACAGTTTTCATTTAATCTTCACATAAACATGTTAATTTCCTTTTTTCCCAACAAGCCTTTTCCCATGTTTTCTTCGCTACAGTTCAAGTTAGAATACCTGATGGTCAGTCATTACTTGTTGTTCCTTGTGGCTAAAGAATTACTTCTGGCTTTAAGACCTGGTATTACACTGAATTTGCTCCTCTGAAGGTCAATGATGCCCAGTAAGCACTAGAGACAATACTTAAAGGGGTAAATGCACCTAAAACAAAATGACAAAAAAAAAAACATAATTAGGAGTAAAGTTTGCTTGACCATCAGGCAAACAGAAACAGAAGAGTGCAACCCTTACTAAGAACAAGGCATTATAAGTGTAAATAATAATAAAATAATTGTTATAACAAGATAGTAATAAACATTCAGCATACATAGGGACAACTTGAGATAACAATGACTGAAAAGGGGGGTATGCAAAGATCTAAATTCAGAAAAGGAGAATGGAGATAAGGCACATGCAGAAGAAAATGCATGTATATAATATAGTTATTATATATATATATATATATATATATATATATATATATAACTATTCTTTACATATTCATAGTGGTAACCACACACCAAAGATCAGAACCAAAGTATATAACATAAAACAAGAAGGATTAGAAGCAAAACCCGTAAAAGCCAACCAAAATAAAGAAAACAGAAACACAAGGACAAGGAAGCAATAAAAACACTGAGCTACGAAAAAGCAGAAGATAAAATGGCTATAAGAAGACCTTATATTTCAATAATTACCATAAATGTTAATGGACTGAACTCATCAATATAAAGGCACAGAGTTGAAGAATGGATCAAAAACCAAAACCCATTCATATGCTGCCTCCAAGAGACACATCTCAGCTCCAAAGATAAATATAGATTCAAAGAGAAAAGGTGGAAATGATATTTCAAACAAATGGCATTTAGAGAAAAGCTAGATTACCAGTATAAATATTGAATGAAATAGATTTAAAAATAAACAAAGGTAAAGAAAGATACTGAGAGACACTTCATAATGATAAAGAGAATCATGCACCAAGAAGATATAACAATTATTAATATATGGTCTCAATCAGGGAGCCTTGAAATATAAAAAGCAATCACTAACAGAACTAAAGGGAGAAACAGACCAAAACGGTATCATTGTAGGGGACCTAACTACCCCACTGTTGGATATGGACAGATCATCCAAACAAAATCAATAAGGAAATAACATCCTTAAATGACACATTAGACCAAATGAACATAATTGACATTTACAGAGCCTTTCATCCCAAAACAGTTACTTATACATTCTTCTCTAGTGCCCATAAAACATTCTCAAGAATTTACCACATACTGGGACACAGAGATAGCCTCAACAAATATAAGAGGGTTGAAATTATACCAAACATATTCTCTGATCATAGTGCTTTGAAAGTAGAGATCAACTGCAAAAAGAAAACAGGAAAAACTACAAATAAATGGAGATCAAACAACATGCTACTGAAGAATAACTAAGTCAGAGAAAAAATTGAAAGAGAGATCAAGAGATACATAGAAACAAATGATAATGATGGTACAACATATCAAAACTTTTGGGACATGACAAAAGAGATCATGAGAGGAAAGTTCATCTCATTATAGGTTTATTTCAAAAAACAAGAATGAGCTCAAATAAACAACCTAATACTTCATTTTAAAAAACTAGAAAAGGAAGAAAAAATGAAGCCTAAAGTCAGCAAAAGGAAAAAAATAGTCAAAATTAGAGCAAAAATAAATGAAATTGAAAACCAAAAAAAGAATAGAAAAAAATAAATGCAAGAAAGAGCTGGTTCTTGAGAAGGTTAATAAAATTAACAGCCCCCTGACTAGACTTACTAAAGAAAAATAAGAAAGGGCACAAATAAACACAATCAGGGATGAAAGAGGGGAAATTATGAGTAATGTTGCAGAAATACAAAGGATCATACAAAAATACTATGAAAAAGTATATAACACAAATTGTAATAACCTAGAAGAAATGGACCAGTACTTGGAAAAATAAACTTTCCTAGACTGAATCAAGAACTGGAATATCTAAATAGACCAATCAGCAGTATAGAAGTTGAAACAATCATCAAAAACCTACAAAAAAGTAAAAGTCCAGGACCAGAAGGCTTCATCAGTGAATTCTACCAAACATTCAAAGATGATTTAATACCTATTCTCCTCAACTCTTTCAAAAAATTGAAGAGAAGGCAATACATCACAACTCATTTTATGAGTCCAATATTATCCTGATACCGAAACCTGGTAAACATAAAACAAAAAAAGAAAACTACAGACTTATATCTCTCACGAACAGAGATGTAAAAACCTTAAATAAGATCCTAGCAAACCGAATACAGCAACATATTAAAAATATTGTACACCACGATCAAGTGGGCTTCATCTCAGAGGCACAGGGATGGTACAACATACACAAATTGATTAATGTGATACATTACAAAAACAAATTTAAAAATGAGAATTAAATGATCATATCAATGGATACAGAAAAAAGCCTTCAATGAGATGCAGCATCCATTTATGATCGAAACACTTTACAAAATTGGCATAGAAAGAAAGTACCTTACCATAATAAAAGCCATCTATGACAAGCACTCAGCCAACATTATACTTAATGGTGAAAAACTAAAAACCTTCTAAGATCAGGAACAAGGTAAGGCTGTACACTATCGCCACTATTTGTCGACATAACTTTGGTGATCCTAGAAAGTGCAATTGGACAAGAGAAAGATATAAAAAGCATCCAAATAGGAAATGAAGTCAAACAGTCACTATTTTCCGATGACATGATTCTGTATATAGAAAACCCTAAAGACTCCACAAGAACACTACTGAAAACAATATGCAAATACAATAAAGTTTCTGCATACAAAATCAACGTTCAAAAATCTATAGTTTTTCTGTACTCTAATAATGAAGTGTCAGAAAACATAGTAAAAAAAATCCTTTTGTAATTGAAACAAAAAGAATAAAATACCTAGGAATAAATTTAATGAAACAAGTGAAGGACCTATATAATGAAAACTATAAGACTCTATTAAAAGAAATCACGGCAGATACATAGTAATGGAAAGATATTCCATCTTCTTGGATGGAAAGAATCAACATAGTTAAAATGACTGTATTCCCTAAAGCATTATACAGATTTTAATGGAATCCCCATCAAAATCTCATCGATATTTTTAAAGAAATAGAACAAAAAAATTCATCAGATTTGTATGGAAGCACAAAAGACCCCGAATTACCAAAGCCATCCTGAGCAAAAAGAACAAGGTTGGAGGCATCATGACTTCAAATTACATTACAAAGTGACAGTAGTCAAAAAGGCCTGGTATTGGCAGCAAAACACACACACACACAAACAAGTGGAACAGAATCGAGAGTCCAGAAGTAAATTCATATTTATATAGGCAGATAATTTTCAACAAAATAGCCAAAAACATACAGTGGGGAAAGGAAAGCCTCTTTAATGAGTGGTGCTTGGGAAACTGGAAAGAGACCTGCAAAAGAATGAAACTAGACTGTTGTCTATCACCATACACCAAAATTAACTCAAAATGAATTAAGGACCTAAATATAAGACCTGAAGGAATAAAATGTATAGAAGAAAACATAAGAACAACACTCAAGGACCTTAGACTTAAAGAAGATTTTATGAATTTGACCTCATAAGCAAGTGAAAGTAAAAGCTAAAATAAATGAATGGGACTACATCAAACTAGAAAGCTTCTGCTCAGCCAAAGAAACTGTTAACAAGCTAAAGAGACAACCATCTGAATGGGAAATTTTATTGGAGAGCAACACCTCTGATAAGGGTCTAATATCCAAAAAATACAAAAAACTCATACAACTAATAAAAGGAAAAACAAAAACAAATAATGTAATTTTAAAAAATGGACATAGGACTTGAACAGACACTTCTCCCTAGAGGACATACAAATGGTCAACAAATATTTTAAAAGATTCTCAACATCACTAGCTATTAGGGAAATGCAAATCAAAACCACAATGAGATACCATCTCACACCTGTTAGAATGGCTATAATCAACAGGACAAGTAATAACAAATGCTAGAGAAGAAGTGGAAGAAAAAGGAAACTTTATATACTGCTGGTGAGACTGCAAATTGGTACAGCCACTGTGGAAAACAGTATGGAGAGTCCTCAAAAAACTAAGAATGAATCTTTCATATGATCCAGCAATCTCTCTACTGAGTATTTGCCCCATAAGCTTAAAACCCCATATCCGAAAAGATATTTGCACACCGATGTTCATAACAGCAATATTCACAGTGGTCAGGACATGGAAGCAACCATACTGTCCTATGATAAATGATTGAATAAAGAAACTGTGATACATATATACAATGAAATATTACTCAGCCATGAGAAGAGATGAAATACTGTCATTTGAGACAACATGAATGGACCTCTAGATAATCATGCTAAGTGAAATAAGCCAGACAGAAAAAGTTGAAAAGCACATGATATCACTTATATGTGGGATATAAACCTAAAAGCAATAAATGAACAGGACAAACAAACAGAGACTTGTGGACATGAACTATAGACTATTGGTTCTTAGAGTATATAGGGGAAGGGGAGAAAAGAGATAAAAATGGTAAAGAAATCTAACTATGAGTGATGAACACTCAGTGCCTTACTGTTAAAGTGTACAGCTGAAACTTATTGAATTTTGATGACCAATGTCCCCATAAAAAATTCATTAATTAAAAAATAAAATAAAAATAGTATTTCTGAAAAAAAAAGATGAGAGGATATGGAAAAAAGAGAACTCTTGTACAATGTTGGTGGAATTATAAGTTTGTGCATTTACTATGGGAAATAGTATGAAGGAATTTCCTAAAAAAAAAAAATTAAAAACAGAACCTCCAGGTGACTCAGCAATCCCGCTTCTGAGTATATATTCGAAGGAAATAAAATTACTATCTTAAAGAAATATATAATCACCCCCATGTTTACCACAGCATTATTCACAATAGCCAAGATATAGAAACAACATAAGTGCCCATCAACAAATTAATAGATGAAGAATATGTGTTATGTATATACAATGGTATATTATTCAACCATAACAAAAGAAAATTCTATTTTTTTGTGACAACATGGATAGACCTTGGGGGCAACATGAAAAGTGAAATAAGTCAAACGTAAAGAAAAATACTGTATGATATCACATATATGTGGAATCTAAAAAAACCAAATTTCAAGAAATAAAGATTAGAATGATAGTTGCCAAAGTCTGAGTTGGGGAAATAGAGAGATGTTGGTCAAAGTATACAAACTTCTAACTATAAGATGAATATTAGATCTGGAGATCTAATATACAGCATGGTGACTGTTTTACTCTCTATAATTTGTACTTTTGCAGGCTTCTTTGAGGTTCTACATTTTCTTTTATTAATTTTACAATTTTCTTCTCTCACATTTATGTCTTTTATTTATATGGAGTACACCTTTATAAAAAATGTAAGAAATTAAAACTTTCCCTCCAATATATAGTGCACCAGTTTTTCCAATGATAACTTCTAAATAATTTATTCTTTCCACACTGGTTTGTGTTACCATCTCTACACAGGTATACACAGGTATATTTCTGGATATACACAGGTATATTTCTGAATCCTGTATTCTGGGGTTTTTTTATTTATTCTGTCCAGTATTGCATCTGTATTACAATGGTAATATGTTTTCCAAGGGTGAATCATGATATATTTATATTTCTTCAAATCATTCTCCCACAAACATTTGATTCATCATTTTGTTGTAGGTTACTTTTCTATCATAAATAATGTCATCTACTATGTTTTATTGCCATTGGAGAAATCTATTGATTTTTGTTAGCTTATTCTGTATTCAACAAACTTTGTCAGTTCTCTCACTAGATGTAATAGCTTCCCTGTTGATTGGGTTATCTACATAGCTGAACACATTACCAGAAAATAATGAAAGTTTTATCTCTTCTATTTTAATTCTTATGCTTTTATTCTTTCCTTTTCAATTTTGTATTACTGGAATTGTTATAATAGACATCCTGAAAGCTAAATGCTTAAGCTCAATCTCATTGTTTCCCCCCATAGAATACATTCATAGAAGTGAATTTTCTGATCAGAGCTTGTTTCTTTTTAAGGCATTTAAAAAGTATTGTATAGGGAAAAAGGTATAATTTACACAATAAATTCACTTCAAAACATTATTGGATACTGAACAAGAAAGAATTTTATGGGAGGCCAGAAAATATGCCAATAGCCTCCATCTATCTGATCCCACATATCCCAATGGAGAAACAACTGTCCCTCTTGTAAATTATGGGTGGAACTATAACATCTCTACTGAAAAATTGGAAAAAGATCATTTTATTAAATACATTAAGGCTGGGCTTAAGAATAAACAACAAAAAGCATCATGTGAAAGCAACAGCCAATTACTCAAGGCCCCACAGAAAATCCTACCGCCTTTTTAGAGATGTATTAAATTTCTTTTTTGTATAAGGCATGCTGCTAGATACAATAAGGGATCAACAAGCTTGAAAATCATAATCCTTTTCTTAAGAAACTTTCATTCTAGTAGGAAATATAAGAAACAGATATAAATAGTTATAAGGTGGTAGAACATGATATTTGTCATAGGAGTTTCATGAATAAATTATATGGGACGATAGACAATGAAATAAAAGAATTTTATAGAATTCAATGCGTAGTGAAGGACAGTTGAAATTTTTCAGTAGGTAAAATAAAGTAATTCCTGACACATTTAAGAAACTTTGATCTGCTGGTTATATTTAAAATGAATTGGGGAAGGTGTAAAAAGTGGCCTAAAGATTTATCAAGTGATTGATAAAGTATTTAGACCAGATAAGCAGTCATGAGGAACTTAATCAGGGAATACAAATAGGTTAGAAATCTAGAGAAAAATTAATTAGATCTGGTGAACTGGAAAAATAATATGTTTAATATGTAGCCAGAAGCTGGAAGTGTTTGTGTGTGTCTAATTCAGATGGAACTAAAAATATTGATTTGGAAGTCATCTGCATAAAACTAAAGGCAATTTCCTTTGACCAATTCCCCAGAGATAGAAGAGAGAGAAAAAGGTAAAAGAGAGTTAACATAGCATTACGGGTGCTAGACTGGCAAAGGAGTCAGTAAAACAAAAGAGGACCCACCAGAGAGGCAAGAAAAAAACCTCAAAGGTGATGCCATGAAAGCCAAGGAAGAATAGAAGCAGTGTTTATTAAACAGGGTTAAATGTCACAAATAAATAGTTCATGGATAGTGAGGGCCAATAACACATTTGGAACTGGTACTTATTGGGCATCAGTGACCTTTTGAGGAGCAAATCCAGGGTGATGTCAGGTCTTAAAGCCAGAAGAAATTCATTCTTTGTATCTTCTTTGATTTCTTTAATAGGGTCTTATATTTTTCTTTATATAGGTCCTTCACTTGTTTCATTAAATTTATTCCTAGGTATTTTACTCTTTTTGTTGCAATTACAAAAGGAATTACTTTTCCCACTTCTTTTTCTGATTCTTCATTATTAGTGTATAGGAATGCTATGGATTTTTGAATGTTGATTTTGTATCCAGAGACTTTTTTGTCTTTGAATATTGTTCCTAGTAGTGTTCTTGTGGAATCTTTAATGTTTTCTACATAGAGAATCATGTCATCGGCAAATAGTGACTGTTTGATTTCATTTCCTTTTTGGATGCATTTTATATCTTTCTCTTGCCTGATGGCACTCTCTAATATCTCCAATGTTATATTTAATAACAGTTGTGATATTAGACAGCCTTGCCTTGTTTCTGATCTTAGAGGGAAAGTTTTTAGATTTTCACCATTAAGTATAATGTTGGTTGAGGGTTTGTCACATATGGCCTTTATTATTTTAAGGTTATTTCCTTCTATACTGATTTTGTTAAGTGTTTTGATCATAAATGGATGCTGTATCTTGTCAAATGCTTTTTCTGCATCTATTAATATGATCATATAATTCTTATGTTTTAATTTGTTTATGTAGTGTATCACATTAAGTGATTTTGGATGTTGGACTATCCCTGTGCCTCTGGGATGAAGCCCACTTGATCGTGGTGTACAATATTTTTAACATGTTCTTGTGTTTGGTTCACTAATATCTTATTTAAGAATTTTTCATCTGTTTCTTGAGATTTACCATTCTGTAGTTCTCTTTTTTTGTGTTATGTTTACCAGGTTTTAGTATCAGGATAATATTGATCTCATAAAATGAGTTGGAAAGTATTGTCTCTTTTTTAATTTTTTGGAAGAGTTTGAGGAAAATAGGTATTAAATTTTCTTTGAATGTTTGGAGAAGACTTCTGGTCCTGTACTTTTATTTTTTGGTAATCATTTCAATTTTCATACTGCTGATTGGTCTAGATTTTCAAGTTCTTCTTGATTCAGTAGGAAGGCTATATTTTTCTAAGTACTAGTCCATTTCTTCTAGGTTTTAAATTTGGTGTTGCATACTTTTCATAGTATTCTTGCATGATCCTTTGTATTTCTGTGATGTCTGTCGTAATTTCTCCTCTTTCATCTCTGATTTTGTTTATTTGTGTCCTTTCTCTTCTTGAATGAGTCTAGCCAGGGGTTTGTCAATTTTATTAAACTTCTCAAAGAACCAGCTCTTTGTTGCATTTATTTTTTTCTATCTTTTTTTTTGTTTTCAATTTTATTTATTTATGCTCTAATTTTGATTATTTCTTTTCTTCTGCTGACTTTAGGCTTCATTTGTTTTTTCTTCTCTAGGTTTTTTAAGATAAAGCATTAACTTGTTTATTTAGGTGCATTTTTGTTATTTGAGATAGGCCTATAATGATATGAACTTTCCTCTCATGATCTCTTTTGTTGTTCCCAAAACTTTTGATATATTATACTATCATTATCATTTGTTTCTAAGTATCTCTTGATGTCTCTTTCTATTTCTTCTCTGATCCAGTTATCCTTCAGTAGCATGCTGTTTAATCTCCATATATTTGTGGTTCTTCCTGCTTTCTTTTTGCAGTTGATCTCTACTTTCAAAGCACTATGATCAGAGAATATGGTTAATATGGTTTTAAACCTCTTATATTTGTTGAGGCTATCTCTGTGTCCCAGTATGTGGTCAATTCTTGAGAATGTTCCATGTGCACTCGAGAAGAATGCATAAGCAGTGTTTGGGGATGCAAAGCTCTGTAAATGTCAATTATGTCCAGTTGGTCTAATGCGTCATTTAAGGATGTTATTTCCTTATTGATTTTCTGTTTGGATGATCTGTTTATATCCGACAGTGGGGTATTTAGATCCCCTACTATGATAGTGTTTTGGTCTGTTTCTCTTTTCAGTTCTGTTAGTAATTGCTTTACATATTTGGGGGCTCCCTGATTGAGAGCATAGATATTAATAATTATGTCTTCTTGGTACACGATTCCCTATATCATTTTGAAGTGTCCCTCAATATCTTTCTTTATCTTTTTTTTAATTTCGAAGTCTGTTTCGTCCTATATCAGTACTGCTACTCACACTTTTCTCTAAATTCAATTTGCTTGAAATATCATTTCCACTCTTTTACTTTGAGTCTATATTTGTCTTTGGAGCTGAGATGTGTCTACTAGAGGCAGCATATAGTTGAGTTTTGTTTTTTGATCCAATCTGCAATGCTGTGCCTTTTTATTAGTGAGTTCAGTCCATTTACATTTAGGGTGATTATTGAAACATGAGGACTTCTTATAGACATTTTATCTTTTACTTTCTGGTAGGTCAGTGTTTTCATTGCTTCCTTGTCGTTGTGTTTCTGTTTTCATTATTTTGGTTGTCTTTTGTTGTTTTTCCTTCTGGTCTTTATTTTTTATGTTATATACTTTAGTTCTGAATCTTTGGCTTGTGGTTTCTATTATAAATATATAATATTTTACACACACACACACACACACACACACACACATCCATTTTCTTCTGTTCATGCCTTATCTCCATTCCCCTTTTCTAAAATTGGATCTTTGAATGCTTCCATTTTCAGTCATTTTTGTCTCAATTTGTCTCTATGTATGCTGAATGTTATTATCTTGCTATAGCTAATCTCTTCTTACTACTTAAGCTTATAATGCTCTGTTCTTAATAACTGTTGCACTCCTCTGCTTCTATTTGCCTGATAGTAATCTTACTCCTAATTATTATTATTTTTTGTCATTTTATTTTAGGTGAACTGACCCTTTTCAGTATTTCCTATAGTGCAGGCCTCGTAGTGGATTATTTCTTCAGTTTTTGAATGTCTGGAAAGGTCTTTATTTCTCCTTTATATCTAAAGGATAGCTTTGTTGAATACATTATTCTTGGTTGGTAGTTCCTTTCACTTAATAGTTTGAATATTTGATTTCACTCCTTTCTGGCTTATAAATTTTGAGCTGAGAAGTTTGACAATAATCTAATGGGTTTTCTTTTATAAGTTGCCATCTTCTTTTCCCTGGCTGCTCTGAGAATTCTATCTTTGTCATTAATTTTTGGTAATTTTAATACAATGTGTCTTGAAGACGTACTTTTTGGGTTGAGATAATTAGGTGTTCCTTTGACTTGTTGAATTCCAAACTCCAGCTCATTCCTTAGATTCATGAAATTCTCCTCAACTATTTGTTTGAAAATGCTTTCTAATCCCTGTTTCTTTTCCTCACCTTTGATAATGCCCATTATTTTTCTGTTTCCTTTCCTGATGGTATCTGCTAGTTCTTAAATTTCTCTTTCATTATTTTTTATTCTCTGGTTTCTCTCTTCTTCCTTCTGATTTATTTCTAGATTTCTGTTTTTGATACACTGATCCTTTCCTCCATTTGGCTAGCTCTATTTCCTAAGCTTGCTATTTATTTTTTAACACTTGTAGTGTGTTTTTAATCTTCAGATGATCTATTCCATTCTTTTTAAGAGTTTCAATCTCCTTGTTAAAGAATAACCAGCATGAAAAGAATAGTCATGGATATAAAAATTCAGGCACATCTTATAACATCATTACAAATGATATGGATTCACCTGGGAAAGAGTGGTGTCAGTGTCTCAATTTCTTTGTTCTCTTTTTTGTATGCTATTTCCATTTAGACAGTTTCATTCTGTAGAAAATTTTTTTTAAAGCTAAATTTTAAGACATCAAATATGGAGTGTTTTCCTCCATTTTTTACCTTGAAGATAAACCTATTTCTTAAAGAATCTTCTTCACATGTAGCCAATTCTACTTTTGACCTTGTGAATAATTTCATTGCCTGATACACTAACAAACTTTCACACAGTTTTCCAAATGGTACTATTCTGTGGTTTTTATAGTATCAGGTTTAAGATATTCTCCAGCAATAAATGTTTTTGAATTGCAATGTTGAAAGATTCCATAGAACTCCTAACTATAGTGCTAATATTAATTATAATAGGACAAATATATGCACCTCATTTTCTTATCTCTAAGATATCACTTTTTAAATAAATTATATGAGAATACAGAGACTAAATGAGTGAACTTATGCTATAACTGGAAATTCTAGACCTTATTTCTGGCCCTTGTTTTAACAAATTGCAGCAGGAAAATAAAAGTTTTTAATAAGAAAATTACCCTTTGTTAGTTAATAAGCTATCAATGATAATGAACACTGTACTAGGTTCTGCAGGGTGTCACAAGAGATAAAATCTCATTGCCCACCTAGAAGGGGCAATGGTCATGGCTTAAATGCTTAGATAAATAGTTCCTTTTATATCTGCAAAGGATAAACTGTTGTAGTCTAAGTCCATAAAGGCACAGGAACTCTTTTTAATGGGAGATTTTTTCTTGTATGTTTCTTTCCTTTATGCACCACCACCCCAAATCCTGCCACACACCAAATACACTTCCTTTCCTATTCAATTAACTCTACTTCAGGAAGAGGTAGATGAAAAATGAAGGTTTGAAGAGGATGAAGCAACACATGAGAAAGTATACAAAGCTGTAGACTAATTTTTATATTACTAAGACTGTATTTGACCACAAATATTAACTTAATATTGTAGTTGTATATATTTTGCTTGATTTTTAAAAAATTCTTTAATATCCCCAATACCTCCAATCATTGATTCTACCACCTTTTCATTGCCACCTCTTTATCAACACTGGTTTCTACAGTTTACCATTAGAAACATTTCTTTCAATGAACTCCCTTGTATAGTTTCTTTACAAAAAATATCTGCCCAACGAAATCTTTCTTCTGGTTAAATCCAGTTCTTAAACTACTTAGTGCTTATATTACAAAGGTGAATATTGCTAGAGAAATACACATAACATGACTGACCTTCTTATATTAAATTATTGAGCATAACCTCAAGTGTACCATTAATTTTTTCTAATAGACAAGCCTATTATAGATTTCCTTAGACATCTTAATTTCCATGGACCCTTATAAAACAATTTCATAACTTTTATACTCTCTAAAACTTTAACATCTTCTACTTCTCTACTATATCAATGACTTATTTTTTATTTCACTAAGAAAATAAGCAACTAGAAAAACCTTCTACCTGCTGCCATTATTTTGTTTGTCAAGTGTTCAGCGTCTATACTCATGAATTCATCTTCTCTCTTATTGTATGTTTGAACTACTATCCCTCTTATCTAAAGACATCTCCACTGTATTTTCCCTTTACTTACTCAAAGACTTTACTAATGCATTGTTCCTCTTCTCTCCTAAGTCATCAGTTTCCCTTCACTACAGATATTAATAATTCCCATTAGTTTGCAAACATGTGACACTATCTTCCTTGAAATCATATCTCTTTATAGCCATTGCCCCATTTCTCTGCCTTCTCCATTTACTAAGAAACTTCTTTTAAAAAGTGTCTAAACCCTACATCCTATACCTTCTATTCACTCTTTAAAATTATTTTATTGTAAAAAACTGCACACATTTAAAACACAGCCAAAAACATGATGTAGATGAAAAATGTATATGGACAGTTAGTTATAAGGGGACCACTCCTGAATCATCACCAAAAACAAGAAATAGAATATCATCAACAACCCAGCAGTCCCCAGGTATTCTTTCTCAGTCACATTCCTTTCCTTTCTCCTAAGAGGTAACCATCATCTTGAGTTTTATGGTAATTGTTTTCTTGCTTTTATTTATGTTTTAACTATCAATGTATCCATCCATAAATAGTATTTGGTTCTGTTTAGTTTTGAACATTGAATATATGAATTATGTGGTAGGTACCCTTATGCCTTTTTTCCCCCTCAATATTATATTTATAAGAACCAACTATGTTCTTGTTTCTATCTCTTGTTTGTTCATTTGTATTTCTGTGTGTATGACTATACTCTAAATATTTATTTTATAATTCATACTTTTGACATTTGCTTTTCTCTTTATGCCACTGCATCAATCTGGCTTTTGTCTTCATTATGACCCCAAACTGTTCTGTTCAAGGTTTCAAGTTGCCAAAGCCAATGGTAAATTTCTATCTTTGTTTTACTGGATCTTATTGGCTTCACTTGACATAATTTATTAACTTCCTTTTTGGAACAGATTTTATTCTTGGCTCCTGGGATAGCACTCTATCAATTTTTTTTCTACTCTTGTGGCTGCTCTTTACTAGTGCACTTTGCTGGATCTTTCTAATATTCTAAATGTTTTAAGTGTTAGACTGTCCTTTTATTTATATTCATGCTTAAGTAATCTTATGCAGACTGTGACTTTAAATATTATCTATATGATCTATTCCAAATTTATTTCTTCAGCCTGGGTTTTTTTATCTGAATATCTGACTCTGCCAATGACTACACTGTAGAAAATGCATAAAATTAAACTCACTATTCTCACTCTTTCTGCTCCATTGTCATACTTTCTCAATTCAGAAAATAGTAACTACATTCTTTTGAATGCTTACACAATAATCACCATGTCATTCTTGACTTTTGTCTTTCTCTTACTCATGATAAAGTATAATTTTTCAAAGAGAAAAGCAAATATAAAATGAATGTGTCAAAGACCTTAATAACGAAAACAGTAAGATGTATTTATGAGCACATTAATAAGATATATTAGTAAAAGATTGCTGAATTAGATATAAAACTGATTACTATCTCACAGAACAACAAACCAAAACTTTTGGGGTTATATTTTTCTTTAGGAAAAGTTTATTTGCATCTCTACTGGATATATGTCTAAAAATTAATATGTAATTTCACTAAACCATTAATCCAGACAAAATTCATACTTACAGCTACATAACATGTAGGTGGGCTTTTCCCTCCAATAAAACATTGAAAGTATACACTATTACTTTTTGCCTTATTTTCAAGTTTTGCATAATTTTTAAAACCTAACATATAATCCATCACTAAGTCCTGTGAGTTCTAACATAAAAATATTTTTAGGATTTAAATACTTTTTATCACTTTTTTAGCTGCCAAACTGGCCCAGATCATTATCATCTCTTGCCTGGATTTTTGCAATTGTTGTCTAACTGATCTCTATGCTTCTGCCTTTGTCATTCTAGTTTTTTTTTTAATTTTTTCTCCATGCCAAAGGCAGAGTGATCCTGATCTGCTCAAAATATGTTTTATATCTCATTCAGAATAAAATTCAAAGTCTTTACCTTGGTTTACAAGACAAGATACCTTTTTTCCCCTTGGCTAATTTCCTGGTCTTAACTGATTACTCAACGGAACAAGAAGCCTTCAATTATTTTTACATTATTTCAGAAACTTCTTAAATATCATAATTGTTAATAAGTCTCAACCATTACTTATATAAATATAGACAAGTCACACAAATAGTGAGTCATTTGTAGCCTAATTATTTGAATTGTATAGAATTTCTGTGCACCCATATATATCTCATTTATTTGTTACAGAGCAAAAAATTGTCAATGTTAAGTCAAATTATCTGTAAATGATGTAAAGAATATGTTAATAATCTTGATTCAAATAAATAATTATAAAGCAGGTGCACTTGAGATCTGATTATTTAACTGAGAGCAAACATTCTAATAGCTTCAATAACCCAAATAATGGTGATATCAGATAAGTCTGTTAAGCTCATTGTTCATACCATACATTTAATACACAAGAGAGCTTCAGCTGGAATCTCCCTGTAGACCCATTCACCTGCCTTTTTAAATAGCAGCTAATTTAAACACATGTACAAAAGTCAAACTCCATTATTTCTAACATACCTCTTTCTAATAAACTGTATTTTCCTATAGTAAAACCCTGGCTGAAAAAAACATGTATATTTATACAGATGTTATCTTTTGCCATTGAGATTTATCTCCCCCATTTATAGTATCATTAGTGGTTAAAGACACAAGAAATGAGAGACTGAAAGTACAAGTTTTTGACCAAGACTCTGTGACGTAGCTGCTACAATGTCCCTCAGGTTTCTGAAGGAAAAGAAACTAATGGGTATAAGCAAAGTTGACAAAATTTTGATTTACTATGTTTAGGACCTTTACCTGAGGTAACATGACTCACACCTCTAAAAACAAACTAAATCTAAAACCAGTGGTTACAAACATAAATATAAGGAAAAGAAATTGATGTTGGTTTCTAGATCATTTCATTTGAACTCCGGACTTTTCTCAGCAGAACCGTGGCTACAGTTTGGAGAAATCAAACTCCAAGTGGCTTCAACAGACAAGAAAATTTACTGGCTCAAATATCTGAAAAGTCTAGAGTCAGGTCAAATTTCAGCCATAGCTAGCCCCAGGTCTCAACACTTTTCTTGCCACTTGCTTTTCTTACAGACAGGCTCTCTCATAAATGGAGCAAGATGGCCAAGTGTGTACTACCCATCACCCCAAATACCCACATCAAATCAGCTTAACAACCTAGCTGAAAAATGGTTTTTTCCATGTTTAATCTGGCAGAGAATTTCTGGTGGAGAATCTGATTGGCCTAAATTGGATTGTGTCTCCATGCAAGAGTGCATGAAAATTGGGCAATCCCTTTTGAACTTAAAAATATAATCAGGACACTACATGAAAGCAGGGTTTTCTTTACTAAAATAAATGAAAAAGATTACCTGGTATCTCAAAACAGTAGATTCCCTTGCATTTCACTGTGGACTGTCTTGCATATATGTGCCCCCAACTATTTTTTTACATATACACTTTAAAAAACATAATACATAGCAACTATCATATAGACTATGAAATACACACATTCCTTCTCTGGTGTTCAAAGTCTGCATCTATTTCCAAGTATGAAATTTTTCTAGTTTATCTGCATTTGTCATCTTGTCAAGATATGGCTCCTTTTGGTATGGTCAAGCATAGCTAATTATTTAAACCTCATTTTAGAGCCTGTTACTTGCAATTTAACATTCACAATGCCAGGATTCCTAACTCTCTTTGTTCTCAAAGAATATCATCAGAGATCCATCTCTTTGATAGACTCTATTCATAGTAGAAAAGGAGTTGAAGATTAAATGAGACTTATATACGTGAGGAGCTGATCACAGTGTTCAGCATATAGGAAGTACTCAATAAATTATTTTTTTAATATTACAACTTATTATTATTTGATCATTATCATTATCATTCTCTGATAGCTTCTAGAAGGTAAGTCTTGTCACTGGCTTGACTTAGGTCATGCAATCACACTTGTGTAAAGAGGAGAGGCCAATGGAGTCACACTCCCTCTCAATTAAACCTAGAGAATGGGTTACCTCAGGCTAAGAAGGTTTATTTCTAGAAGAATAACAAATGTCAGGAAAGCAAGAATAGTGTATAGTGAGTACAGTTTCTTTATAACTATTTAAAATTATACATATATAATTTTTCTAAATTTTATTTTATTATTAGTTTTAAGTATACAGTCCATTGATTAAACACTTACATAGTTTATAAAACCATTCCCCTAATTGTACTTTTTCTCCTCTGGCTCTCCACCTAAACATTATATTAAGGCTAACTGCATTCCCTATACCATGCTTCCCAGCCCTGCAACCATCTATCAACTACTAGTTTGTACTACTTTAACCCTTCACCCCATTATCCCAGTCCCCTAAACGCCTCCCCTCTGGTTGTCACCAGATTGTCTCCTGTATTTGTGAGTTTTGATTAGTTTGTTCTTTTTATTTCTTAGATTACACATATAAGTGAAATCAGATGGTATTTATCTTTCTATTCTGACTTATTTCACTCAGCATAATAACCTCTAGATCATTGCAAATTGTAGGATTTCATTTTTTTAATGGCTGAGGAATATTCCATTGTATATATGAACCATAACTTCTTTATCCAATTGTCTGTTGATGAACATTTAGATTGCTTCCATATCTTGGCTATTGTAAATTGTGCTGCCATGAACATAGGGGTGCATAGATTTTTATGAATTATTGTTTTGGTTTTCTTTGGATAAACACCCAGAAGTATAATTACTAGGTCAAAAGGTAAATACATTTTTAATTTTTTGAGAAACCTCCAGACTCTTTTCCATGGTGGCTGTAGCAATTTGCATTCCCCCCACAGCAGTGTATGAGAGTTCCCGTGCCTCTACATCCTCACCAACACTTGTTCTTAGATTTATTGGTGATAGCCATTCTGACAGATGTGAGGTGATATCTAATTGTGGTTTTAATTTGCATTTCTCTGATGATCAGTGACCTTGAGCATCTTTTCATATGTCTATTGACCATCTATATTTCCTCTTTGGAGAAATATCTGTTTAGGTCTTCTGCCTATTTTTTAATTGAATTGTTTGCTTTCTTTTGTTGTTGAATTGTATGAGTTCTTTATATATTTTGGGTCTTAACCTTTTATCATATGTATCGTAAGCAAATATCTTCTCTCATTCAGTCAGTTGTCTTTTTGTTTTGTTGATGGTTTCCTGTGATGTACAAACTTTCATTTGATGTAATTCCATTTGTTTATTTTTTTTATTTCTTTTACCCAAGGAAATACAGCAAAAAAAAAATTACTGTTAGCAATATCAGAGAGTTTACTGCCTATGTTTTCTTCTAAACTTTTATGGTTTTTGATCTTAAGTTTAAATCTTTAATCCATTTTGAGTTTATTCTTTATATGGTATAAGAATGTAGTCCAGTTTCTTTTTCTTTTTCTTTTTCTTTTTTTGCATCCATCTGTCCAATTTTCCCAGCAGCATTTATTAAAGAGACTGTCTTTACACCATTATATGTTATTGCCTCCTATTATATATTTGTCATATATTAAGTGAGCATATAGTTGTGGATTTATTTCTGGGCTCTCTATTCTGTTCCATTGATCAATGTATCTGTTTTTATGTCAGTACCATGCTGTTTTGATTACTATAGCTTTGTAGTATAGTTTGCTTTCAGGTAGTATGATACTTCCAACTTGATCTTCTTTCTCAAGATTGCTGTGGTTATTTGGGATCTTTTATGGTTTCCTATAAATTTTAGGTTTGTCCTTGCTCTCTGAAAAAATGCCTTAGGTATTTTGATAAGAAGTGCATTAAATCTATAGGTCACTTTGGGTAATATGGCCATTTTAATGATGTTGATTCTTCCTACTGATGAGCAAAGTGTATATTTTTTTATTTTATACATTAATGCTAAATTAATGTATATAATTTTACATTTAAAAATGTATAATTGTGCATATGTATGTATGTGTGTGTATATATATATATATATATATATATATATATATATATATATAGGCTAATGATGCTTAAACTTGTGAAAATTCCTAAAAGTTGTCTGATGTCAAAATTTGAAGTTCTGATTAATTGATCTCAGCTAGATTATTTTAAGGAATGAATAAGAATATTAATGATAGTCATAAATACTGTAAAATTATTAGATTCAAAGACTTGATGGGATTAAAGTTATATTTCCAAGTTTGCAAACTTCAGCTACATTATATACTCTTATGCTGTTTAGTGAAGGAAATACATACTAAGAAATGCATCATTAGGTGATTTTGTAGTGTATAAACATCATAGAGTATGCTTTCACAAACCTAGATGGTATAACCTTTTGTTCCTAGGCTACAAGCCTATGCACTATGTTACTGTACAAAATCAAGCACAAGAGAAAATGATGCAATCAAGACATCCAGTAAATAGAAGTTATATGATGAGGCTGCTGCAGTCTAATGTTGCATACTGTTTTGCAATGTTTTTTTTTTATAAGTAAAAAGAGTACATTAAAATAATGATATAAAAGTATAACATATTAAATACATAACCAGAAACATAGTCATTTATTAACATTATCAATTACTCTGTACTGTACATAACTATATGTGCTATACTTTTATATGACTGAAAGTGTTAATGCCGGAGTGATAAGAAATTCGATATCACCCCAACAACATTGGTGGGTGGGAGGGGTGGCACTTGGTTCTGCCCCACTGACACAGAAAGAATTACAGGTCAGCAAGATTTATAAAAAGTAGTATTTATTGAAAATACAATTCAGAAGGAGATGGGCTGCACTAAGGAAGCCTGCAGCCCTGTGAAATTTGGGAGGTATAAAGATAAAAGAGAAAAGAGAAAAGACAGAGTATGCTTCAAGGGAAGTGAAGAGAGTTTAACAGCTCAGAAGTGGCAAGGTTTGTTTATATTTGGGCCAATATGAGAGGTCCTAGATGATCCTTATGTGAGGTTACCTTGACTGACAATTGGCTACTATGTAACTTTGCCTACTATGCATGTGCTTATCCAGAATTCAGACTGATATAATTAGATTCATGAACTTCTGGGCATAGTCATAATATTCTAATGATAGTATAAATCAGGCTAAGGTTATGGTCATTTTGGGGTAAGTACTTTCTGTGCATGTGTTTGTGGAGACTTGGTGGTTTAGCAGCAGCTTTTATGGCCTTTGTGCTCTAGGCTTTGTGTTAAATTATAACTCTAAATGGAGAGGTGTTTCTGAGAGATCCTTACGGAAGGTCTTCATGGGAAGTTTCTATAGTTACAGAGCTGGGGCTCCTGTCACTCATACCTGCCTAACTACCTAAAACAGTAGTTTTGTTTATGCCAGCATCATTACAAAACCATGAGTAATGCATTGCACTACAACATTATAACTGCTACAACATCACTAGATAATATAAATTTTTGAGTTCGCTTATATATACTCTTATGGGGCCACTGGTGTATATGCTGTCCATTATTGACCAAAATGTTATGTGACACAGGACTGTATATCAAAATATTATTATTTAAAAGCTGATTTTGAAGTCAATTTTAAGATAGAGACACTAGTTTAACTTATATAAAATTTAATACTATTTTTATAGGTAAATTAATATAGGTAATATGATTTATATATATATATATATATATATATATATATATTCTATTGTTTGTTTCCAATATTTTAAAAAAAGTTACTTAAACTGTGATACTACAAAGAAGAGGGGAGGAAACAGCAGTGTTGTAAAGATATTTGCTCTAAGCATAACAAAACAGGTGTACCTTAATAGGTCTACAAGGAATGTTTAGTTGTTAGCATCTTTTAAATGCTTCTGCTGAGAAACCATGTTTTTATTACAAGGTGGGTGAGTATTAAACCTGTGATAATTCTTTCTGGGATCACTATAATTTACAAAAACAATAAAAATCTGCTAAAAACATTTATGTATTTTTAAATGTTGTAATCTGGGGATATCACTAATATTTGTGGTGAAAAATTTGCCCAAGGCTACATAACCCTGCTTGTACATTGCCAGGACTGCAATCTGTTTTATGACAAAATAGATTCATTTATCTCCAAATAAATAAATTACTTTTGTGAACATTTAGAAACATTTGCATAATTAGGCTGTAAGATCTTAGCAGCCTTTTTCATAATAATTAAACTAATCTAATCTTGGACAGAGTAAACAGACTTACTAGGATGAGAGCAGCCTTCAGGCAAGGAACTTACCACATTCTGCAGGAACTGTAAGGCTGATGATGTTTGTTAATTATGCAGAGCTTTTACTCCCCAGTAATAGCAGCGTTTGTATTGCCTGAAGCTTAGATAGCTACTCCCAGGCACATAAAATTAGACTCTGCTTTTTTGACATTCTCTTAAAAAAAAAAAACAAAGAAGATACTTCAAAATGATTATATGCTTTCAACAAGGAGGGCATTAGCTTTTTACTGATGGATCCTGGATCTGCGTATAATTGGCCCATTCTTCAGACATGTGATCTTGATTATCTTTAGATCTGAAGATTTCAGAATATATAGATACACAAAGCTGAGGCTTAATAAAAGAGCCACAAAATGAATGATTCCATTTCAATTCTAAGAACCTCTTAGAACTCCAAGTTTGAAAAAAAGACACTTTTGTAAATAATTCATTTTAAAGAAATCTCATTTTACTTAATATTAACAATAGGGAATATTTAAAAAATATATTAAATGAAAATGCATGTTTTACAAAATTTCTGTTCTATTCTGCCCAGTCTATTGGGCAGTTTGGCTCATATAGTGGTTTTAATGATTTAACTGGAAGGAATCAATATTTGTTTTCTGGTTATAACTAGTATATTTACCTTAAAAACACAAAGCTTAAAAAACATCTTTCAAAGAGATAAAAAATGACTTTTACCAAATTAATTGACAAAACTTTTATGTAATACTTAACATATTTGTCATTGTAAAAGAAAACTACTCCTGTACAAGTTTTCCAAAAGAAATCTAATAAGTGATAGTTCCAAAAGTAAGTCTTAAGAAATAATGAATAAAGAATTTATAAGTGGAATATATGTTCATTGGAGTCAGAGATGATACAGCAGTTTTTAATGCATTTATTCTTGTTCATATGAAATGTTAAATAAATGTGGTTACGATAACATTAGTTATCAGAAAAGTGACAGTATTATCTATCCTTTACATGTTGTCTCATTTTTGTCAATAATTTATTTATTTATGCACAATATATTTTATCTTCACCTGTATTTAAATGGGATCTTTGGATGACTATTCTTGAAATGTTCAAACCTCACAGTGCATTTAATTAAGACATTACAAGTTGCTATCTCTATGGGAAAAGATTTGTGATGTCATAAGCATGGGGCATATAGGCTGTCAATTAGGAACTAGAAATTAAAGATAAAAAAGTTTGATGCAAATGTTTTGGGAGGAGAGTTGGAATGATAAGGCAAAAGGAAGCAATTCATCTGCCTCAAAGAAACTTTTCCACAATGAATGTATAAACAATGGTTTCTGTTCAGTCTTTTATAAATTACATTTTTGATAAGTTGGAAGTTCATTAAATATTTATTAAAACTTTGAGATTATTCTCACACATTTAGCCATGAAACATGGTTTTAACTAAAGTATTCTTTTTGTATTATGTTTAAAGTTTTAAAAATCTCTCACATATTCTAGGAAGTTTATGTTTTTCTTTGTCACTTTTTAAATTTTTCTTTTGCTAAGTTCAGAAATCATGGACAAAACAGAGCATATAGCCTGTATTCTCTTTTTGTTTTAATTAAAAGAATGTTTAGATAAAATTAATATTAAAATTAAAACTAATATTTTTCTAATCATTTTATTTGCTGTCTACAATTGTGATTTTATAGTATTCTTAAAAACACTAATTTTAGGCCTTGTTTTAACACCAGTAATATATGCTTTTTATTTTTAAATAATTATATTTTTCTAGAAGTTAAGGTAGTTGAGGCATAAAGAAATTAGTTTACCTGCCTTTATTACACAGGAGAACTGGGAATGGGACCCAGATCTACTTAACTCCAAAGCCTAGTATCTTATTGATGGGGAACTTAGCCATGTTCTCCTGAATTCTTTTACAACCTACTAGTTGGTTAAAATCATAAATATCTCCAAATTTTTGTAGATCTGTTAGTAAAACTTTTTCAGAGTTTTAACATATATATGTTTATTTTTAACATATATATGTTTATTTTTAAATTAAGCACATGTATTACTATTACTAAATATGATTAATAATATATACTTAATTTTAAGAATTTAAATCTTAAGACTCCTTTGAACAAAAAGAGACAGAATAAATTATTAACTTTTGCTGTTACTTTTCCCATCCCCAAATTAGGAACTTATATGTATGAACTACTGAATATTGGAGAGACAATTCTCTCTGGATCTCTAATATTTTGCACATTGTATAAGCAGTAGAACTGACTGTCTTTTGTTCTGGACTATCTTTTAAAGGATACTTTTATAATGAATCACCTTGCAAGATACATGATTTCATTATAAAAGTATCCTTTAAAAGATAGTATTTCTGGCACAAAATGCTGATTTGCTGTTGTCCAGTTAAAGAAAGATTTTTACTTCCAGGCCAAAGGTCAGGCAATTTTACTTATTGTTCATTTTAAAAGACTTCAACTGTGATGCAAACCACTGATATACAAATTCTCCCTACACTGCTCTAAATTATCCCAGTGGGATTTGGGGAGCAAGGAAGAACTGATGTAAATATGAAGCTTGTGCTGCCTGCCTCTGTACCGTAAGTAGAAGTTCTTTTTCTCTGAACCAGGTGTCTCATGTCTATTGCCAGTATCTAAAAAACATGGGTAGGCCAAGTTTCTATGTTGCAAGTAGGAAAAAATTCTCAGACTCCTCACTGCTTTTGACATTGACCCAAGAACCAATGAAGTTTTGTTAGGTAGTTAGGTAGACATGAGTGACTGGGGAATGAAAGCCTCTCCTAAAGATCTCCGTTAGTACCTTCCTGGAAACCATTTTATGGTTATAAATTACTTCTATATCCTGAGGAACAAAAGAGTGAAAAGCCATAACATAGTTGTCAGTTTTGGTCCAGCCACAAGTGCTTACACACTCAGTCCTACATTAACCTCCCCATGACCTTAGATCATCATTATAATATCAAGCCTATGCCCACAAGTTTATGAATCTAATTATAACTGACTGGATTCTGGGTAACCACATGCATAGTAGACAAAGAGTATATAACAGCCAAATGTCAATCAAAATAACCTCATGTGCAAACATTTAGCACCACCCTTGTAACCTCTCATCATGGCCTGAAAATAATACAGACCTCCCACTTCTGTGCATGTATAGCCCTTTTTGGCATGACCTGCATCCTTCTTAAAGTATACTTTAATAACTTCTACTTATTATTTCTGCATGGCTACAGCTTTCTTTGGTGTAGCTCGTTTCTCTCTTGAAATGTACTTTAATAAATCTTACTTTTTCTAAAGCTCGCTGATCTGTAATTCTTTACTGTGTCATTGAAAGAATTGAGGACTCCTCAGTGCTACTGGGGCAAAGACAGATTTTAGATTGCCCCAACAGTAACAGCTTTACATTGCTAATTAATTGGACTTGAAGATTGATAGTTATAAGTTCATAGTAAATAACTAATCTTTAGACTCCAAGTGTATACACAAAATTCTTACAAATAACAACAAAAGATATTTAAAAACCATAGAAAATAACCTGGTGGGATATGAAACATAATACATGTATAAATCTGAAATTCAGTCTTTTTAAAGATGGATCTGGATTTATTTATTTACAGAAATTTTCATTCTAATTTGTTTTGAAATCAATTATCTTGAAGTCAATCAGCCTTCAGCTTCATCATAAAAGCTATTAAATTTTAGCACTTTTTAAAAATAAAATTCTGAGTGATTTAACTTTATCACAAAAAAAATTACTTTGCACAAATACTATTAATCATAGACTCACAATCTCTCACTGCAATTAGGACCTATTAGTCATTACTATATATATATATATATATATATATATATATATATATATATATATATATAATTTTTATACAACAAAAATGTAAGGCTTATAATCTTGTCTCTACAACACTATATTTTGCTAATTTGCAAAGTTCAATATACACTTAAGGGAAAATTTACTTTTTATGAATAAAGTACATATATATTTCAAATTTTTACATAATTTGAAAGTTTGGGCAAATTTCTTATTTATTCTGATTAAATCACCATTGTTTACCTTACAAAATGGCTGGTAAAGGCTTTTAGCAGCACTGCCATTTCCTATTGTCTGCATGTGCTTGCATTATTAGTATTATTGTCAATCTTTTTATATCAGTGTCTGCTATGTACAGTAGTCAAAATTAGCTCTTATAACTCATAAATCCACATAGTCCAGTGAAACACACAGAAAAATGATGAAGTACGCTAAAAATGCACAAAGCAGTATGGCCTCTAACTTCACATCATCCTGCCTCTGGGTGTTCTGTGTGCTTCACACTAACTGATCACATTATGTAAAGGATAGATTCCCATCTGACTTAGAAACTGACTGATAGTGTTAATGCCAATCCCAAAATTACATAATGATAAAGTTTAATTTTTTTTAGATATGAATAACAAAAGAAGGTCTCATATATCTTCCTGTAACCCATATTATTATATTTTATACACTTTGGTTCTGCATCTTATTTGGAAACCACTAAAATGTGAGTGTGCCAGTCATCACTTTATTTTATACTTAGTTTCATTACTTCTCTCTTTTCTCTTTTTTTTGCCACATTGAAATGTATTTGCAAGGCCCCTTAATTCTTCTGTGACTCCAAGACTTACCAGATAGTCTTGACCATGAGAAGATGAGAGAAGTCAAGATATCACCATCTCTTCCCATCCCATCCCCTTCTTTTGGTGTCTTTGTAATGGCTAAGTTTTTTTCTGTACCACTAGATCATGTTGCTTCTACCTCCTTAGTTGTACCTCCTGTAAGAGAGTCCCTCCTACTTCCAGCCATGCAGTCATCCATTAGTCAAGCCTCTGTATTCCAACAGCACCATTACTTCCTATTGCCCTCCAGCCCAAGAGGTTGTAGTGACTTTTTGCTGTTGCTAATCTCTGGGTTGCTTTTCAGCTTGTGTTTACAATCCTTCATGTTAAGATTTTATAAAATTTAGGGTGCTTTCTGTTTTCCTGACTGACCCCTGATTGATAAAACAGGTATAGTAATAAAAGATTGCACATCTAGCAGGTCTGTTTATCTAACATGGTATGTCTCTAAAAAGAACATGACCAGCTGAGTCAAAGATGAAAGGATTAAGAATGTTAAAAGAAGTGGATAAAATAAATTAGTCCCTACTCAGATGGCCAAATTGGCTTAATTGCATAACCAAAAGGTTTATGTAGTGATCTTCTGATACCAAGCCTAGAAGGGCTTCCAAAATTTCTTCACTATCAAACCATAATTTCCTAAGATGGAATGATGCCAAGATTTCACTTCTGTTCTCATAATCTAGAAGTCTTAAACCTAGTGAAGTACCACTGAAAGGCCACTAATGAGGCACTAATATTTTTGTACAAAACACACTGATCATCTCATTTATGTGAACTAAAGAAAGCAAACCAGGAGTGAAGAAAACAGAAAATAATTGAGAAAATATATACTGAACCTGAATAAAAATAATACTGAATAAAAAAAGAAAGTCATATTTATGGATAAACTAAATAGCTATTCTCTATTGTTTTCAAAGGTACTGCAGAGCAAATTGTCAGAGGCTCCCCTAAAGGGCTCTTTAAATGTAAAAAAATAAATAAATAAATAAAAAATAAAATTTAAAACTCACAAAAAAACACAAAACTATCTTAGTCAGATAATCACTGAACACTATAGATGTTGTAAACAGATCTCTGCTATTGATTCAACCCTTTTTAATTTCTTCTCAGGCACTCGGTCAAGGCAATAAGCTGTTTATGGCTGTGCGACAAATGTCTCTTGTGATCTTCATTAAAATCAGCGGCAGGTAATAGCATACTGAATGCATTAGGGACAACTTTGCTTTGACATCATGGTAATTCTCTTTAGCACACTCATTCTGAAATCTTATTTGAGATCTTCTCAGTGCAAGACTGTGTCCGGTGTGCTGGAAACATAATTGCTACAGCAGATGTGTTATATTATGTTCTCTTAAAAGGAACATTGTTTTACCAATATAAATTACCTTGTAATTTGTCTTGTTTTTGTATGGGCAGCACCTCTGAAAATGCCAATGTTTTCATTGTTCCAAAGGTACATTATACCTTTTAGCAGTTTGACAAAGCCATTAGCATTATGGTTTTCTGCACATTTTAGTATTGATTTTGGTCCTAGAGTCTTTTTAGAGATACTGGAGACATTTTCAAATTATCCCTAACTTTTACCAATACAAGACTATTCCTTTTCATGGATAAAAGATTCTAAAAGAAAGATTATACTACTCTGATGCTTGATTTTCTTGGAGAATATCCTAGCAAATTTATTCTGATCTATATTAACTAATGCTTCTGCATTTTAATAGTTATTTTCAGATGCACCTACATTTCTGTCCATACTAATTGAGTGTGTGAGCCATACATATTAGTTTCCAACCCCGTATATGTTTGTTGTGTTTTTATAATAATTGCATTATATAAACATTATATAAATTTAAAAAGATATATGGGAAAACATTTATTGTTCCTATAAAACACTAAATTGGAACACCATGGAAAGACTTTATAAATGTGAACTGTTAAAATTTTACTTTGGAATAAGATACAATGAAGACAAGAATATTTTGTTGATGAAAGTGAATGAAGATTACAAAAATCTGAAATGATTCTGTTCTCAGATTTCTTTATAAGTGTTTTCAAATTCTTATTTTAAAAGTGTTTTAAAGTTTTTTAAAGAAAACATGATTTTGATCACCAAGTCTTCTACCCTGAGGAAATACCTTGTTTTTTAATCAAAAGGTTGGCAAATAAGGTTATTTGAAAATTTTTAAAGCACAATAACATTAGTAATGCCAAAACATGCATATCTAAGAAGTTGTTTATACAAAATTCAAGTGTGATTTTACCTATTTCAACACCTGCCATCACCCCTCATGGAAATTTACTTTCTAAAAAGTCATTTTTGCAAGGTTTCCACATACCAATTCACTTAAAATAAATGAAAATCTTGGAAAACAGGTCTATGAATACGGAATGCTAATCAAAATGTACTTCTTGGCACTTTTCCTATGGTCACCCAAGAGAAAATATGTCTACCATTCCACAGCAAGCATAAAATTTCATACTGACTTTCAGGCAAGCCACCAATGTAATTGATATGTACTACTAATCAGATGAGTATAACACATGATAATATTTTTTCCTCTGTGACTAAGAGTGATATGCTTCAGTGGTTATCACAGCATGCATGAGGCTACCACTCTCTTTATAAGCACATAGGTGTTCAAGTGATACATTTTGAAAACCAGCATGAAGCACTCTATCCATATGTGGTTAAATAATTGAAGCAATTGCCATGTGAGTTGTTGGCCACCACATCTGCACATTTCTCCAGGCTGTAATAAGCACCAGATGTTTTACCAGATGATGGTTTATGATACCACAAGGTGTTTTTGACAATCCTAGTGGAGGTGTGGACCCTGTATTAACTTCATTCTGCAGCATGACATTGAGAACCAAGAGGAGACAGCATGGTGACCAGACACTTACCTGAAGAACTCAACTCATTCTTGCTACGTTGGTAGATACACAGGAAGAAGAAATAAGTGCACTTCTCCCCAATAACCATAGAACTTATTAGACTTAAAAAATTCTCTAATGTCATACCATTTTTCAAATTCTTTATAATCGAACTGCTCATTGGTGACTATCTTAAAAATTATGCTTAAGTATGTTGCTTTTTTTACCTAAGTGCTCTTAATTTTATAATAAACAAACATTTTATTTATTGCAGAAGATCATTGTACTTTTCACTCAGAATGCACTTCTATAAATTTATAAAATTCTTATGTCTATATATTTTTAGAGTAAATATGTGATCTACCTATTGGTATAATTCTAAGTAACATTTTTATAAAATCATTTTTTAATCATTCATTTTTATAAATATTTATTATGTAGTATTATGTATCAGATATTGTTCTAGGCCTTAAGGATATAACACAAATAAAACATAAAATCTCCGTCTTCATACAGTTAAAATTATAGTAAGATTATATTCTCTTGAGCATGCCCATGAAAAGCTTCTCAGGTCATAGGTAGAGTCAGGTAGCTCCCTCCTCAGCTCCAATGAGACTGACTTACATATTGAATAGACATCCCAGTTCTTCTCTGTCCAACTCCAGTAAACTCCCTGGCTCCAGGTCCTCCATGCCCAGGATGAACTTTGTTCTCAAGTCCCAGAATAGCAAAGCAACTGATGAACAGAGGTCTTACGCCTTACCTGGCTTGCAGTACCCAGAGAAAGTAGGAATGGTTGGAGGGCATCAGTGAGCCAGGCTTGGAATTTCATCAGTGTTAAGGTGCAAGGCCTGTAACAGGCCAGATTGTTGGCATTGTATCTATAGTGATGGGCTCTGGTAGGCCCTGCTGTGGTCCTGTTGAAGATAAGTCATGAGACTGTTTAAATGCTCCTCAAGGTTATAGAATAGTAGGATTTGACTAACTGAGAGTAGCTCAGGGCTGGGAAGTGACCAGAGCTGTACCTAGAGGAAGACATGCTTTCCTAAATAAGAGAGAAATTTCAAAAGGTCCTTGGAAGAGAATGGGTTAACGACTGGTGAAATGATTTAGATGGCTTTAGGGTTAAGATGAAAAAGAATCTCAGCAACTCAACCAGAATTATATCACACGGAGCATACAGAGGACCCCACCCCTGATCTAGAAGGGTTCATGATTCTCAGTTCTTTTAAACTTTATAGTCCTCATCCTAAAGAACAAGTCATGGACAATTAGGTGACTTTCTAACACTCTTTACCTCTTTGGATTTCTTCTTTTTTGAAGCATAAATCCATTTATTTATTACCTTGTTACTGGAAACATGGCATAAGAAATGGAATTCAGAGAAATAAAGGCTACTTCTAGCCTGGGGCCATGGGCTGTCAGGAAGTTGAGACATATCTATATCTTCCATTTGTGAAGCAGAGTATCAATCTTTGGAGAGAGGGGGCTGCTACGGACTTACATTTTACTGATCCAAGTAGTCTAGGGCTTAGTCAGAGTTACCTAACCAAGGATACAGTGGAACTTCCCTGGATTTGCAAGGAGTTACTGTACTCTCTTCCTTGATCTTCTCCATTAGAGAGAAAAGTTCTAATACTTTTTGGAACTCTAGTTTTACACTTGTGATAAAGCAAAAGATCTTCATATTTGTAGATAACAATAATATAAGAATCAAGGTTTTTGAAAAGCGTTTCCTTATCTAACTACCTAGAGGTAGGCCTTAATATTTTGACATTCTTTCTTTTTTTTCTGTATATTTTTCATTATTTAAACCTTAATAAATATACAATTTCACAGTCCACTTTTTCAATTTGCCATTATTACAGAAATATTTTCTCATGTTACAAAAAGAATTACATATTCAACATTTTAATAACTCTATTAGATTCCATGTACTAAGCTTTACTTCCTAATTCATTCATTGTTCAAAATTTATATTGTTTCAAATTTTTCTACTCTAACTGATATTACAATGAGCATTCTTGTATTTTATATATGTCCAATCTCTCTCTCTCTCATACACACACAAGAAGTGAATTATTTTATAAAATAGTTTTTTAAGAATACTGTGACAATTTCTTTTTCAAAAATTTTAAAACTCTAGACATTATTATTATAGAATAACTATGCCAAATATAAAAATGAAAAAGTATCTTATTTCAGCTTACATTTATTTGATTGCTAATGAGGGCAAATTTTTACAGAATTTCATTAGAAATTTGTACTTCCTATTTTGTAAATTAAGCTGTCTATTAAAGCTAATTAAGAGAATGGACACTGAAACAAAACTTTCTGGATTTGTATCTTGTTCTTCTACTTAGTACCTGTACAGCCTCAGTCTCTTTATCTGCGAAATGGGAATGGTGATAATCATAATATAACTGCTACTTCATAAAATTGTTGTATTAAATGGGTTAATATCTACAAAGTGCGTAGAACTCTGAGATACAGAATCAGTTTTTTTTTTAAGTTTTGGCTATTATTTTTTTATTATAGTGTTATTAATTTTTTACTCTTTAATGGTTTCATCTTTACCCTTTAAATCTTCCTAGATTTACTTACTTGTCTCTTTTCTCTTTTTATGCCACTGAAAATAAAACTTTGTGACCTTAATCATACCATGATTTTAATCACTACCTAAAAACACTTGCCTTTCCAGTCTATGCCTCTAGTTTAGATCTCTCCCTTTAGCTCAAGACTCATTTTTCTCTCCTCAATACATCCCTAGTGAAGATCTCACAGTCACATTTGGCCAATATAGCTCAAAATGAATTTATCATTCTCTGTCTAAATTTGGCTCCTCTTCCCAAGTTCTCTTTTTTTTGGTGACCTCGCAATGTGCCAGGGACACAGGCAGGAACCCAGCGAAGGAGATCAGACTATGCTATCCCATAATATGCAACTATTACTTAAGAATTTAAGAATTATTTTAATCCTTTCTGCCTAAAAGCAAAGTATAACTTTCCCTTTTGTAAAGTAAATTTTCATTCTTAAAGGTGTCCTCTTCTCTCACACCAGGAAGAGAATGACTCTTAATCATGGACTCTTAATCACTGAAGTCAATTCATATTATCTGAGAAAGGTGTTTTTATAATTAACCTTACTAAACAACCTTGTTTGTCATACATTTCTTAGTCATCTTCCCATAAGTCACCCACCTAGAATCTCAACACCCCCATCCTCTGTCTAATCACTTCACAATTTCTTGCCCTTTGTGAAAATGGTATATAAATCTCTGAGTCTAATTGCCTATTTGAGTTTTCATTTCTTTTCTGTGGAACCCTTGTACACATAAAATTAAAAATAAAAAGTGTATGTTTTCTCTTGTTAACCTATCTTGTAAATTTAATTTTCAGGCTTCAGGGACAGAATTTAAGAGATTAGAGAAAATGTTTTATTTTCCCTACACTTGGAAGAATCTTGATTTCTCTCCTCTTTCTCTCTAACCAATAGATAACTTTTTTTTTTTAATTTAACATGTTTCTTTTTTAGCCTCCTTCCCTACAGTCCTACTTCTAGAACTTCTACTCTATACATCTTACTCCTCTGTAAGCCTGGACATTATTTTCCTGCATAATACCTAAATGACTTCCAAGTTCAGCCCTTTTAACCTGGTATACAAACCACATAACTCTGTCCTTGCCAGTATTTTCTTCTCTAGTCTCATCTTCAACTTCTTACTTTCTTGGATTTGTTCTACATTAGTTCCAAATTATTTTGCCTTTACCAGTGAACATCTCTTGCTCTTCCCTCAGTTTGATGTGCCCTTATTTAGTCTCACTCTCATTTTTCTTGCCTATTTAACCCTTACTAATTCTTTAAGACATAGCTTATTGTCTTCTCCTCTAAGCGACCTTTTCTTAATCCCCAAATTGTATAAATGAGATTTCTCTTTTTTTTTTATCATAAACTATGCACATCCTTGTCATGGATTCACTATACAGTATTATATTTATCTGCTTATGTGCCAACCTTCTACATAAGAGTGTGAGTTTCACAAATTCAGGAACTGTGCCTAGTTCCTTGTTTTATCCCAGTACCTATCAGTGTCTGTTTGATAGTAATTCTCAGAAACATTTGTGAAGTTGAAAGATGAAATCAATCATATAAAGAAGACATGGAATATAGAAGATGCCTGGAATCAGGGCAGTACTCATAGCATGTCATAAATGTGGGGATGCATGAGCATCTAGAAACTGGTTCTCATGTTTGTAAGACCAAAATGTTGCTTGGTGATACTTTTGGTTGTCTATTTAATATGAAGTTTCCCTTTCTTCTTCCTTAATGAGGGTTCCATTTCTTATCTATGCATCCCCATGCCTGGAACTCCCACATAAAGAGGTAGGTATAGTGCTGTTAATCTAACTCTTTTGCCAATGGTTGATTCAAGAATGTTTAGAGGCTCATTTGAGATCACTGAGATTGGAAGAGAGAGGTATTCAGGGTGGCTTTCAAAAACTGATTCCCCCTGTATGTTGTCATGGGTGGATATAAGGATCTTCTTTCTTTTAAAGCCATGTTATTCTCTTATATCAGCTTAGGGATAAAGTTAATACACAGAGGAAAGATTAAACTTGAGAATCCTGAAGAAATAGAATTGAAATTATATTCTACCTCTGTTCTTCCAGATATACAAGCCAATTTGATGCCTTATTGCTTAAATCAATTAGATATATTTTTGATATTTGTAATTGAAAATGTCATAATTACATGCATAAAATTACCAGAGGACCAGATTTATCTATACCTCTTTTGTCTCCCTGGATTTCTTGTCTTTCCTACAATACACTGTTCTGGGATAAATTGCATCCCCTCAACATTCCTATGTTAAAGTCTTTACCTCCAGGATCTTAGAATGTCACCTTATTTTGAAATGTGGTCATTGAAGATGTAATTAATTAAGCTAAGATAAAGTCATCTGGAGTAGAGTGATCCCCTAGTTAATTATGACTGGTGTCCTTATAAAAAGGAGAAACTTAGACACACACATGGACATATGCCATTTGAAGATAAAGGCAGGAATCAGGATGATGTTTCTATAAGCCTAGGAATGCCAAATATTAACAAAAACTTACCAGAAACCATTAGACAGAAACATAATAGATTCTTTCTCAGAATCTTCAAAAGAAAGCAACCCTACTGACAGTTTACCTTAGAGGTATAACCTCCAAAACTACAGAACAATAAATTCCTGTTATTTAAGCTACCCAGTTTGTGGAATTTTGTTACAGCAGCCCTAACAACCTAACACACCAATATCATTTCTGAGTTAGGGCTTTTGCACTAGCTCTTGCTGTGCTTAGAATGCTGTAACACGTGATCTTCCCATTTCTGATCCTTTCTTCATTTTCTGATCTTAGCTGAAGGATCTCCTCCTCACAGAGGGCTTTTAGCACCACTTAATCAAAAGCAGCCCTACTAGTTTACTTTTTGTCATCACTCAGATTTTATTTTCTTGTTCAGCACTCACCACTCTAATATTTTTTTTTCTTGCAGATTTAATTGCATGTTTGTGGTCTGTAACCCTCCCCACAACACACACACTAAAATTTAAACTTCACTAGTAAAACAGTTCAGGAATGTATCATCCCGAATTATGTAGCTTTGATATATTAATTATTTTGAGTAACAAGCACTTGAAAAATAGCACATACAATGAGGGACTTTCTCTGCACTCCTCTTATCTGCCTACAAAAAGATATTTCAAAAGGAACCCCATTGTCATAGATCTCCTCTCTGGAATTTTCATCAACCAGGGAGAGTAGACTAGAAGGTGACACCACAACTAGACAAATTTTGTTAAAAATTTCCTAACTTTCATCTATTCTTCTAAGGACCCATTTATCACTCCTAAAGCTCATTTACTCTCCCCTAAATTCCCCACATCCCTCTTCATCTTTCCCTATTATTCCAGTGCCAAAACCACTAAATGGAGCCACTTTAAAATAGATCCAAGGCTGCCATGCCAGAGGAATTGACTTGCAAATTTTATGCCTGAAATGTTTGAAATGGCCATGTTACCCTGAACAAGCCCTATCTCATCTGATCTCAGAAGCTAAGCAGGGTCAGGCCTAGTTAGGACTTGGATGGGAGACCACCTAGGAAGACCAGGTACTGAAGGCATAAAAAACAAAATAAAATAAAATAAAAAATAAGGGATTGTAAGCTGACAAGGTCCTTGCAATCTGTGAGGTCAACCAAAGGTTGCCTCACCTAAAAAAACAGGAATAATAATAATAATAAAATGAAATACTAAAATAGGGCAAAATAAACTCTGGACAGGAATCTAGTACACTTGCCCTGTCAGTTAATATTGCCAAGTGGCTAATGAACTCAGCTCAAGTTTCACTTGATCAAAGAGTCTTCTTATCTGCGAAGTCACCTATAATAAAGTTTAATTTATAAGTTAGGCATAGTAGAAGATTAATAACAATAACTAATAATAAAATAGAACAATTATTACAATATACTGTTATAAGAGTTATGTGAATGTGGCCTTTTACTCTCAAAATATCTTACTGTACTGTATGTACAGATGAATATGCTGAACAAAGAGATCATTCACTCTAAGGGAGAGACAGAGTGAGACAGCACATGATTTTATCATGTTACTCAGAATGCTATGCAATTTAAAACTTTTGAATTGTTTATTTATGGAATTTTTTATTTAATATTTTTGGACATTAAATGCAGTTGACCAAGGCAACTGAAACCATAGAAAGCACAACTGCAATTAGGGAAGACTTTAGTCATGTACCATGTAACCTTCTGTTCAATGAAGAACTGCATGTATAATAGTGGTCTCATAAAATTATACTGGAGCTTAAAAATTTCTATTGCCTAGTGACATCATAAAAGTCATAATGTAATGCAATGCATTGTTCATGTGTTTGTGATGATGCTGGATGCTGGTGTAAACAAACCTACTGTGCTTCCAGTTGTATAGCACATACATTTATGTACAGTACAGAGTATTTGACAATAATAATAAGCAATTATGTAACTGGTTTATGTATATACCTCACTATACTTATGCTATAACATATTATTATTTTAGAGTACCTTTTCTAAAGTATACTTATATAAAAAGGTTTGATGTAAAACAATATGCTGTGTTATGCGAGCAACAGTCTCATATATCAAGTGTTTATCCAGAGTCTTGATCACATCATTTTCTCTTGTGTTTGATTGAACCAAGTGTTGTTTTGTTCATTATGGCCCCTAAGCATACAAAATTCACTGCTAATCTTGTCAGTAAGAGTCCACATTAAGTGACTGACCTGGAGACAAAATTAAGAGTGATTAAGGACTACAGAGGTGGAAAATCAATGATGGTTATTGCTTACCAGTCAGGCATATCCCATTTCACCATAGCTGTAAGTTTGAAGAACAAGAACAAAATGGTGGTGCTGCCAAAGAATCTGTTTCACTGAAGGCAATGAAACTAACAAAAATGCAAGAAGGGCCTATATCAGATATGGAGAAACTTCTAATGACTTAGCTTGAAGACTAGACATAGATTCATACCCCTCTTAACACCATGATGATCATGGCTAAAGTAAAAAGTTTGCTTGCAATGTTTAAAGAAAAGGCCGGCCCTGACTATAATGTTAAGTTTACTGCTAGTTTTGGGAGGTTTAAACAAATCAAGAATTGTTATTGTTAAATAATGTGAAAGTGAATAGTGAGTTTATGAGTGCTGATGTAAAAGATGTTAGGACTTTTCTCTCTACACGGCCTTTCATCTTCCTGTAGGCTAGCCTGCGCTTGTTCATATGGTGACAGAAGGCTTCCTAGCAGGAAAAAAAGGATAATTCTCAATAAGCAAACACTATTCATGTATCTCCTAAGATTCCATTGACCAGAACAAGTTACAAAGCCAAGCTCAGATGAAAGAGGTAGGAAAAAAAGACTACCTCTATTGGAGAAGCTTCCAAATAGTATCACAAAAACCATATATAGGGAGAGAAAGAATTATACTCATTATTTTGTTTACAAAAGCCAATGAAAAATAAAGCTGATAGATATGAACTAACTCTCTAATTTAGGTTGACCGCTACAAAATTGTAAATATATGTGTGTGTATAAATTTCATATGATTCATATCAAAATCTATAAATCACCATCAGTAACGCATTTAGGGAAAGACTGTTTGAGAGTCATCTTATTTATATGAATGTACACCGAGAATTCTAATGTTAATCGGACTCTTGTGTGTTCATCCAAGAGCAGAATTTAGCCCACTGTGTATGTCACTCACTACCTTTATTTACATTATAAACTACCACATTTTATTATGTGTACTCCCATAACATTTCCATTATAGTCTATTATTTTAAATATAATATTTTAAAATAGAATGAGGAATTAAATTACTATGACATTATTCATACAACCTAAAGTGTTTGACCTCAATCTCTAGAAGCAGGGGGATTTGTAATTGACTAAATTTCTATCTATGTATGTATGGACTATTTTAATTGTACATGATATTTTCTTGGTGTTGATATGATCAGAAATTCTGCTTTAATTCTACTCATTTCTCATGAGGAAGACTAAGTTATATTTGGGACACCATTTGAATTCTTATTTAGATTATCAGAGTTGAAGGTGTTTGTTCCATATGGTCTCTGTACCTCATTTAAATTTAATTATCTCCAATGTGTCTTCTAATTTGTTATTTTATATAACTATTTTAAATTTTTACCACATATTAATTGAAAAGTAATATGTTCTTCATTATCCTCAAGTAAGTTTGTATACATATATATTAGAAGCTCTTATGAGGCAAGGAGCACATTTTTTATGTCATTGAATTTTTTGTAGTGTCAGTCAAGCTACTAAGTGCCCAGAATAGTGTCTGATTCTATTCTTTAGGGCTGTTATAATAAAGCACCACAAACTGGTGGCTTAAAACAACAGAAACATATCGCTTCATAATTCTAGAGGTGAGCAGTCCAAAATCAAGGTGTTGGTGTACACCAGTAAATTTCAATTTAACCAATTATGTCTGAAATGGTCTTATTTCCAAATAAGATCACATTCTGAAGTATTTGGAGTTAGAATTTCAATGTATCTTCTTGCAGTGCACACAAATTTAACCTATAATTGTAGGTAAATAAGTGCTTTTGGAATAATAAATAAGCATGCAACTTTGCTAGATAGTATTCTTCATGCATTTCTATTGTCTATAAAAGAAGTATTGGCCCAGTAAGGTGTGTGAGAAAAGAACATTATCAGAAAAAATAAAATAATTTATGATGTTCAACTCATTAAAAAAGCCTATACTAAAATGTTCAACCTCAATAGCAGAAAAAAAAATGTATAAATTATTGGCAATATCTTGGGGTCAGAAATTGCAGCATATAACATGAAGGATAAGAAATAGGACATTCCTACATTTTTTTACCATTTTGGTTTCACTTCCTTAGATAAGTTTGTTATGAAATCTCCTCATGGGTCGTATTACTCTACTATCATGGTTTATCAACCATCATATACTTTTCTTTGATTTAAAACTTGCTATAATTGTGATTCTACATTTATTTGTGTGAATATTTGATTACTACTTGGACTTTAAGGTCCAAGATGATTGTTCCTATTTTTATTCTTCATTATAGCTGCAATATTTAGCATAACATTCAATAGCAGGTGCGCAGTAATTATTTGGTGATTGATTGACTAAGTGAATAAAAGAATTGGTGAGATGGGCTAACATTTTACCTTTTCAATGTCTGTAGAAAATATTTATTATTATATTTTTATAAAGAGTTATATATTTAAATATGTTACTGTATTATAAATATATAAGTATTATATATTTTAAATGCTTATTTAATATAAATAAGATAAAATACAAGCAAGATTACAGAGCAATATTTATCTACTTAGATGAACAAACTATTTTTGTTTACTAGCACTCAGTGCATACAAACATTTAGTATGCTAATTACAGTTAGTAGTTATGTACCCATTGTATAAACTTTTTCTGTTGGATAGAGTAAAAGTAATCTCAATTCAAATGACTAGATACACTTGAAAATCACAATGCTAAATTTCGTATACATATTTTATATCAGTTTTAAATTTATGTTAGCTTGTCTTTTTCACATTTAGTCTAATTTAGTGTTTCCTGTATACCCTGAAATTAAAATAGGATGCATTTTATAGACACACGTACATGCTATAGTGACACTAATTATTCTTCTTCAATTTCAAGTGACTCATATTCTCTTTAGGATTTATGAAATCACCTTTCTAATCCATGCTGTTAAAAATGAATTAACTTGCTCTGATATTTTAGAGAATGTCTAATTATTTAATTATCTCTGTTATGTGAATAAAGCTGTGGTGAATTCCCTTCCTAGCATCATCATGTTTTTCCTTAGGGATAAGCCTCATTTGAATGTACAGCAAATTCATACACACACACACGCAAACACACACACATCATAATGATATAATGTTGCAGAGCAATTTTAATTAAAACTATTGAGAACATGTTGCCATTGTATTTTAAAATCATCTTCCTCTGAGAATGATATAAAATGGTGATGTGTATACTCCAGTGGGAGACCCAGCAAATGTTAGCTTTCAGTCACTTTCCTGAGACCATGCAGAGTTCAATTCCAGTCCCTGGTTGGGTACTTGTGGGAATAGAAATATCACTCTCTTGGCTTGACATCACTGCTATTTCCAAATGTTACCATGGTGATCACCTATGCAGTATCACTAACCCTTCTCACAACAGCTCAATTTGAGAATCAAGTTTCATGTTTCCATGATTATGGGAGGGTAATTATTTCATTACTCAAGGGAAGAAGATTTAGGAAGTAAATAGCTCTTCATTAAATCTTAAAAGATTCAAGTCTTTTTAGGCCACAGAAATGCCAAATATTAAAGTGATGAAATTCAAAAGGGTAAAACATGACCTAGAGTTGGATAAATTTAAATTTTGTGTATTATACTATAAATATTTTTCTGTAGTGAAAACATTTTGCATAAAGTATAAGTATATTATGTCAGTAATTCATAATTTAAAATAATTTTTGTGTAAAATAAATGTATGGAAATGTTTGTGTATATATTTAACTAGAAATGCCTATAAAATAAAGGTATGTTATAAATAGACCCGGTTTGGGAGAAAATGTAATATTTTATAATGCATACTTTTTAAAAAGCATTTAAATAAAAATTTTATTGTAAAAAAAGATTTTCACCGTATGGATGATTCTTTAATACAGAATTATTTTTTCTTTTATGTACTATTGATGTTTGAAGATTATGCTGTTAAAATAAATATTAATGTGCAATATTTCAAAATATATTTGTTTTTACGAAAAGCCATGGAATAGTTAGGAATGAAAGATATTTGGAGAATATTTAAAATATAAAAATTAGCTTTTCATGCCATGTTGCCCAACTATAGTACAAGAAGGTGCCATGATGCAGCTTAACTGTACAAACCACAATTCTCCTAGAAGGAACCGAGAAATACTATAAAATTTTTAAACCAAAAATGTTTGGCTGACCTATACTGTATATTACTTAAGTTATGTTCACTACAAGACAAACATTTTTAAACACACTGTTTTCTTTCTAAAGCTGTTTTACTTTTTTTCTGTTTCCTTTTTTCTGCATTGCCTCTGACAAAAAAGTCCATTAAAATTTTTAAAAGAGAATTAAAGAAACATGGAAGATTAACTCCTATATGTGACAGAGGTTTTGCAATTCAATAATGATTTAATTTTGATTTCTCTGAGATCTTGTTATATGATGTACAGACTTAGAAAAGGCAAGGAGGAATTCAGTTGTAATCATGTTCCAGAAGAAAGACGATATGTTTTAAGTCCATTTTATCCTTTCTTGGTCTTTAATATTTCCCACCACTGCATTAATTTACCTGTAGTAGTAACAGTTTTTTTCCTGCTTTTTAATTTTAGTTTAGTGAAAGGAAAATTAGTCATAATTGATTGTTGGAAGGCTCACTGATTTAGTAATTAATTAATTAAACATTATTCATTCATAAATCTCAGGAGAGGTGAAATAGGAAGGTTAAGAGGTTCAGAGTGTAGTTTTCAGTGCCTTTTTGCTTATTATTTATATGTAATGCACTAAAAACTCACCTAAGTTATTCTAGTTTACACACCTCTCAAAATATAGACTGGAAGATGGACACACAAAAAAATAACTCTCTACTACCAACATAATTGCATAAGTCATAGAAACACTCAATGGATATTTGGGTTTTAAAAGCTAAATCCAATGTCTTAATACAAATAGAGTCTTCTTGTAGTTTGTAGAACACTGAAGGGGATCATAGTCCAGCACAAAACTGCTTAAACAGAATGTATTCTAATGAACTGACTATTCTGATATTCCTCATGCCTCGTCTCCACTGGAGTTTTCTGTGGCCTGCAGTCTTCTCATTGATCTTCTCTCCATGTCACTCACTAAAGTCTCTTCCCCACCACTCCCATTCTTCCAATTCCAGGATCTTACTGAAGGAACATGCAAGACTCCAGTCAGTTTTTAAGCAAAACAATTTAGATATCATCTGTCCAAATGCTGTAAATAGGTGTGTATGTACATGGGAGAGAGTTCAAGAGTGCGTTCATAACAAAAAGGCCCATGAAGTTGTTTACCTTCAAATAAAAGCTGTTATTTCTTTTAAAAAATATTTAACTATAGTTGACACATAATATTATAATAGTTTCAGGTGCATAACATAGTGATTCAACATTTATATACCTTAAGTGATCACTGTGATAAGTCTAGTAATCATTTGTCATGCAATTATTTAAAATTTCTCTGCTTTATTGTACAGCCAGGTCAAACTCCAGTCAGCTTTTAAAAGCATATGTTTTTCCTGCTTTAAATTTTCTATCAATAAATTTTAGTTAAAAATATTTATTACTAGTATATCAAATCATCACGATATACACTTGAAGTATATAACAGTTTTGTCAAATATTCTTCAATGAAGCTGAAAAAAATTTCTGTTGCCATTTATCTGAATTGCAACAGACCTTTGAGGCCCATGAACAGTGTTGTTAGTGTTGGAAATATGAATGGATGAGGCCTCTGAGTAAGTAACTGAGAAAGCACCCATCTCAGTACTTCTTGCTACAAGTTCTTTTCAAGGTGTGCTACTAAGGTAAGCTCAATTGTGCTACAATGTTAAACTATCTCTGTGGCTTCACAAAGCAAAAATTATTTCTCACTAGGGCAAAGCCCCCTGTGAGTCTGGAGGACTCTTGCTGGAGGTTTTACTATGATATGCTTCTGTGGAATGGAATCTGTAATGAGATAAGAGAATGCTTCCTGAAAAAGAGAAAGCAGTCAGTGTGCCTAGCCAGTGTTCCATAGCTTGGAAAGGAAAGCAAGAAAAACATGACAGTAGTTTGAAGGATACCAAAACATCATACTTTGAATTTAAAGGGAGAAAAATCTACCAAATAATTTAGTGCCTACTAAATAAAGTACTATGAAGGAATAACAACATTATTCATTCAGTGTGGATTAATGGCTACTATCATGTCTCCTGAGAGAAAGATTTACTAAAATAACCTCTTAGTTTCATTTTGTGCTAACAATTCTATTGACTACACTAATTAATTGCCAAAAAACTGTTAATAACCATGCCATCACAGACCATCATGTAAATGAGCTTTAAAAAGTAAAATCTGAAGAGCAATCTTGTCATTCATTTATCTGAACTAATTATAATGTAGGAATGATTCTCACAGCAGGTGAATACCTAGAAAAAGCATGCTTTTGCAGGAAAGCAAAACATTTTAGATTTGACATCAAAATTTTGGAAGAAACAAAGAGCTTCCTTTTTTTGCAAGATAGCAATTTGTTTTATTTTCATTTTTGTTACAATCACAGTTTTAATGAAGTATTTGTAAAATTATCAAAAAGCTATGGAAAGTTGTGTTACTAAGCTGTTTTAATGGTGGTGAAATAAATGATTCTCATTTTATTTTCTTGAAGAATTATTTCAAGATTCAACAAGGCAGAGGTGTTACATTAGAAAATTAATTGTTTTAGTGCCACTATAATTTATAGCTATAAAATATAGAATATATTAGTTCTTAGGAAGGTAGCCTGGTGTAGAGGTTCACATCCTGATGCATACTTTTAGCTGGATGAGTTCAGGTTTGCTACTTTTTATCTCATGGAGCCACAGGTTGCAAAACTGGTGTTCAGACAAGCCATTATGGTATGTAATAGATCTATCTCCATTGTCTTTATATGGTATTTATTGAAGCCCTTTACATTTAAGAGAAAAAAGCTGTAAATATAAACTGATTTGTCCTATTATGTTAAAAAGTGTTCAAAAAGAATTCCAAAAGAAATATATTTGGAAACTTTTAAGAATAGTCTGAATAAGAAGGAACTATAAAACTCTTTCTAGTAGTAGGTGTTAGTTTTAAATTCTGTGTCTAGTGAAATTAATTTTTTAAAATTTAATTTGCCTTTTGGGAGAAAAGTTGCAGAGTCAGTATAGATGGAAGAAAAGCAATATACACTGGTAATTTATCCATGGGAATGTATCTAAAAGAAAGTCATTAAAATTATTTAGAAGAGGAAGAATCCCATGAACTTCATTTATAATGCCCACCTGATGTGGAATAGTCAGTTGAGAGAAATAGAAGGGCACCAAGAATCCTAAGTTACAGAAAGTCTTATTTTATTTTTAATAAACTATCAATGGACATTTTACTATGATATGCTCCTTTAGGATTTTGTCTTCATTTTGATTTTAGTAAATGAAAATTTTAGAGGGTGGTACAAGCTTGCCAATAACTTTGTCCAGCACAGACTCCTGTATCCATAAAGTGTTAATGTCTTTTGTTTAAAAATATCTCCAAAACTTGTAAATAAAGCAGAGAATGACTGAATGACTGGTGACTCAAAGTCATTGTTTAATAGACTCACCAGAGAATTATTTAATTTTATAGAAAAATACACCGGTATTGACTTAAGTATTCATAACTTAATTAATTATTTTTTACTATTTTCCATTTACATGTTAACTTGTATGTATCTGGCTGGTAGAAAAGATGATGTCAAATGTTATAATTTTATTTCTCTATAGGACATTAAGCAATTTTGTATCTATTAGCAAATCCATTTCAGGATTCTTTGACTATTATTAAAATAAATTATTCTGACACTTGTTAAAGAACAGTAAGGAAGATTGTGTTCACGGGACTACTGCCAGGGGGTTTTGCAGTAGGTTGGAGAAAGATTGGACTCAACACTGAATACAACAAAGAAAAGTGGGAATTTATAGCTAAGGAGCAGGCTGCAGAAGTCAGTAGATAAATAATTGCTAAGAGGAGATATTAAGGCAGAGAAGATTATTGCTAAACTGACCTAACAGAATTCTTACTGAAGGCAGGCCAGGGTGATCAAATATCATCTGGGGGGTTGTGAAAGAAGAATTTGATCAGATGTTGAGGGTGATTAGATATTGAGGTAGCAGTCTTTCTAATCTGACTTAGTGATATTCTTGCTACAACTGAGTGATGTAGGCCAGACAAAGATGGACACTAAAGCCCAAGTTCAAGTCCTAAAGGACTTAAAGGAACCTGATTACAATTAGATCAAAGAGAGAGTCTTTTTAATATATCACTCTCTGTTTCTCAAAAATCTCCTTTGAAATAGGCTTTTCATCTTACTGGCTTCTTCACTAATTAGTTAATAAAAATCTTTGCTATGTATTTATTTTATATTTATATAAAAAAACTTAAAATTTTAATTTAAAATATTATACTTTAACCCCTCAATGATAAGCTTCTTTTTATGTGAAGGTTTTTGAGATACAATTTTCAAAGTTGTACAGGAAATAATGTCCTTCCACAGTAGACTGATCCAACTCTATACTATTAGTTTTTTTTTTTCAACTGATTAGGACATCATCACACTATTTAGTAAGAACATCAATATCTTCAATAAGAATATGTTCAATTAGGCAATAACATGTCAAAAGTTTCTCTTAAGAATATTTCTACATTTTAATATTTTAGAAAATAGAAAATATGAAAAAAGAGCTATCCTTTTATGTGCTCTGCAAATGTAAGATGTGGTATGATACACAATCCATCGGTTATTGCTTAGGTTAAGTGTCAGTGCCAAGCTGCTCAAGAAGGGAAAGTTTAGGTGGTGAGACGCCCAGTTGAAAAAATGCATGAGGGGTTGACATGAATATGAAACAGCAGGCACCAACTTTATTGCAGGGAGCACACCTTTGCTGCTTCATCTTCTGCTCCCAAAGGAATCACATGGGCTTTTTTTATATGTCAGAGAACAATAGTGGCATTTAACCACAATAAGCTGAATCATGCTTACACATGTTAGGCGCAGACACACTACTACACTAATATAACTTTCTAAATCCAGGTCAGATTCCTAGCCAGGAGCCTGGATCATAGCCAGAACTTGGATCAAAGCCAGACCTTGGGCCAGCCAGGCCTGGCGCCAACACTCCATTCGTATAGGTCATGGTGTGGGATCTGGCCCAGAGGGTGCTACCTTGAGCCCATAATCCACAACAACAATATAGAGAACAACAAAATACTACCAGACTACAGGCTACAAGAGTCATGATGGCTACTGCCCATAGCCAGGAGGACCCCAAGGAATTCCACCAAGTTTTTAAGGGGTCTTCTTCCAGGGCATGGATGGCTTAGACTTCAGTATTCATTTTCTGGAGGGTTGTCTGTGTCGAGTTGGCATGATCAGGAATATAGACACAACATTCTACATGAAGTAGAGCTCTGGACAGCATTTAGGAGGTCAAGGGCTATATGGTTTTGCAAAACTACTTTCTGATTTGTGTGGTTTCATCTATTAAAAGGGTTATTGCCTAACGCATAGCTTTCAGTGCCTGTGTAGTGTGCTGGGCTAAAGCTTCACCAGCCATTCTACATCTATGGATCCCACCCCTGTAATGAATAGCACCAGGGGATAGAACCAGCATGCTGCTCATTTCTGTCCATGCCAGGGGTAATATACAGTATTCTAATTACAAGGCAATTGAAGCAAAGTGGGTAACACACATCCAACTAAATATAGATGTCCCCAGATACAATGACTGGTCCAATTAGTGAGCAAATAGGGCCAGCCATAGTGCCCGCAGACCTAGAGATAACCTGCAGGTGGCCTATATTGGTAGGTTCTATATCACTATAACGTCACCCATTCCACCAGATGGAAATATTAGCAAGGGTGGTGTTAGCACACATCTCAGGGGGTAGCCACCCTACAATAAAGTTGGGTACAGATCTCACTTGCTCTATGCAGTGGGGGGTCTGCTCTTGCAATTTCACATGTTCTCCTGCCAGCCATCCCCACTATGAGTGGTAGGGGGTGGCAATGGTTGAGGCCCATTATTGTTGCTGGTCCCATTATTCCAGGTATACAGTATGTCCAGTTCTCAGGCATCACTGGACTAATGCACCACAGCAGTTCCCCGGCCACTTCCTTTGGCCGTTCAGTACACACCTAGCAATGGGAAACATTGTGGACAGCAGCAAACACAATGAGTGGTTGGGAGAGGAGCTGCCCCTGGCCTGTGGTACCAGACAGTTTCTCCAAGGGTAGCAGACCAGGGAGTCTCCACCGGCATTAGAGTATAGAGAGTAATGGGCCAGAGGCCCTGATAACAGTGACCCTCCTCTGTCATTGGGAGTGGTACTTGCAAGGGTGTGAGCCAAATGCAAATCCAGGGTTCTATCCGCAACCTATTGCCTAAACCCTGTACCCAGAACTCCTCCAGGGCCTACCACAGCTCTTGTATTACCTGTACAATCCAGAGCCATGACCAGGTGGCCTGTTTACCTGCTGCCAATGATTCTAGGGTTGGCAGGAACGATGCTCCCTTGTAGGCCTGGGGAAAGAGCTGTTTGGCAGCGGTGCCCAGGAACACTTTGATAGCCCATGGCAAACCTGCTACAACCCTATCAAGGGGAGACAACCCTGTTCACCAAAGCTGCTCATTCAGAAGGCGTATAGCCTGTGGGAGGTTAGTATACCAACGGCACCAGCCTGAACCCAAGATGCACAGCAAGCCATTGAACTGCTCTACCATTCTAGCTGCCTGTGGGCAATAAGGAACAAGTAACTGCCACTGCATATCACTGGTGTGGGTCCAGGCCTGCACCTTCTGCCCTATAAAGTGAGTTCCTCTGTCACTGGTGATTAATAAGGGCTGGCAATAGGCCTCCACGAGGTGCTCCAAAGCTATCACTGTATGGTATTGATCAACAGCTGCCACCGGCCATGTAAACCCAGGACTCATAACTATGTCCACACCTGTGAACACATAGCGATGTCCCTGGTCTGTAGGCAAAGACCCTGTATAGTCCATTTGCCATGTCTGGAGCAGCTTAGTCCCGCAAGGCACTACCCCAGAAGTACTCTTCACCTGTCGTCTCTCCGGGTGCTGTTCAGCACACCAGGGGCATTGTGACATGGCAAATGTGCTTCTGCTTGGGTCAGTGATAGGCCCCATCGCTTTGCTATCTGCCCCATGGTACAGGTCCCTACATTTCCCAATTTCTGATGGAGCCAGGGGCCAATGTCTGCCGGAACTGGCAGTATACAGGCAGAGCAGACTTATGCCAGCACATCAGCTGCATCATTACCAGAGGCCTGTAATGGCCAGTGGCTAGGAACATGGTATAAGGTGGCCCCCCTGCTGAAGATCATACTTCTAGAGGTCTTCCCACACCCTCTAGCCCCATAGGGGACAGTGCCCTATCATCTACTCCTGGGCAGCCCACCGAGGTAGTCACAGAATTAGACCTGGATATACAGACCAATTGTCAGTGCAGACATTCACTGAGCCAGTTTCATTCATGAGGACCAACCACACAGCTCAAAGCTCAGCCCATTGGCTGGACTGCCCAACTTTTATACCAAAAGGTTTCTGTGAGCAGCTGCAATGCCACAGCAGCCCACTTTGGGGGCTACCTGTGGCATGAGCCATCTGTGTACCAGACAATGTTAGGAATGGGAGCCCGATCCTCTATATAGGGACTTGATACATCTCCCATCTCAGCAGACTCCGCCAAGAGCTCTGCTTAAACTGCACTGGTCCCAATAAGGAGTGCAGTTGACCCAACAAGGGGGCTTGCAGAAAACTGCACCCACTGCTCTAGGTAAGCCTCTCATTTTGTCAGAATGGAGGTCTGTGCAATTCCCGTACAGGGTACCTTCATCCATGATTGCAGCCACCCCTCCACAGGGTACGTAGTCTGCACAATTATGGGATTTGGGCCAGTGATGGTCTCACTGGCCAGGAGGGTTGCATATATGGCAGCTAGTTGTTTCTCTGTCAGAGAATATTGAGCTTCTGTGCCTTTCCATAATTGGGACCAGAAACCTATCAGTACCTTCTGGGACCCATGCTTCTGCCACAAGTCCCATCCAAACCCTTCATCATAAGCAGGAATAAAAGAGCTGGATCTGCAACATGTAGAGTTTGGGCTTGTGCTACAGCTTGCTTTGTAGTCTTACAGGCTTCTTCTATCTCAGGATTCCAATCCCACTGTACATCCCGTCACACTAAATGATGCAGGGGTTGTGTCAAGGAGGCCATATGAAGAATACTCTTCAAAACTCCAGCACTCCCAAATAGGTTTGGAGATGCCTCAGAGTCTCAGGTTGGGGAAATACCTGTATCTTATTGGACAATTCCCAAGAATTTGACAGAGAACCCAGGTCCATGGACCTTGTCCTTGTTGATTGCCCAACCATAGTTGGGGAGAGCTTCTTGCAGGCTGATTGCCACTGTTTCTAGTTCTGTAAGAGAATTAGAGGTTAGCATTATATCATCAGTGTAATGATACAAGTGCACTGCGGGCGATCATTTCTATGTGGCTGAACTTTGAGCCACAAGACCATGGTGCAGGGGATAGCTGTGCAGATAGCCCTGGGAAGGATAAGGAATGTCCACTGTCACCTTCCCAGGTAAAGACAAACTGTTCTTGACTTTATGGAGCTATGGCAATAAAGAAAAAGGCATTTTCCAAATCCACCACATAATGTTATCATCCAAGTTCATGTGACAACCGGTCCATAATATCCGTGACATTTGGCACAGCAACATGCAGGGGTGGCATAACTTTATTCAGCTCCTGATAGTCAATTGTCATGTGCCAGGAGCCGTCAGGCTTCTTCACTGGCCACACAGGAGAGTTGTACGCGTTATGAGCAGGACAAATAACACCGACCTTTTCCAGTTACATTATAGTATGCCCTATTTCTTCATGTTCTCCCAGCAGGTGATACTGTTTGTGTTCATTCTCCAGGTGGTCCGAGGCAATGCCAGTAGAGCATGGTGTAGATGTCCCCAGATAATAGTTTTCACCACATGGATGTGAAGGCAGAATTCACCAATAGTGCTTTTCATAGACAAGCCTCACAAAATATCAATCCCCAAAATGTACTCTTGCATAGGGGATATGTACACCTGGTACATCCGAGGAGGCAATCTGCTTATACCCAGTGTCACAGGGACCTGCCTCAAGTGAATGATTCAACTCCCATAGGCTTCTATGGTTGTAGTGGGCCCAGAAAATTTGTCTGGATTCCCATAAAGCAGGATGCTGTTAGCACCTGTGTCCACAAGGGCTAATACCCTCTGCACATCATGGGGGGACCAATGTATAGTCAGTTCCACATGCAGCCTCACGTCAATCAGCTCCCCTACCAACTGGGTGTTCCAGCCAAATCCCTAATCAAGGAGATAATTGGCTAGTCACACCTCACGGGTTGTAGCTTTCTTGGAAATAGGAGTGAATTGCTGGTCAGGGCACAGCTGATTCCACAGCACCAGCAGCACTTCATTAGGTTGCTGCTCAATTTTTTCTGCAGCAACCCCTGCCACAAGTAGATCAAACCACATCTGTCTGCAGCTCACTTTCATAGCTGATAGGGCTGGGTGCTGCATCACCCTCCCTTTTTGGCCACAGCCACATCTCCATCCCTGCACTGGCTGGTTGGAGAATATGGCGGACAGTACGGAGCACACTTGGATGAAACGCTCCTTGTGTTTTATTTCTGCATTCCCCAACCTAGCCATAGTGGATGTCGACTTGTGAATCTGCTTATCCATGTAAGGGGCCAGCAGTGCCACCATGGGGTCAAATATACAAGCCAGACCAGAAGTCCTTTCTACGGATTGTAAATTTCTCTTCATCGGGTTTGTATGCTAGAAGTGAAACACTATCTGTTGCATGCCCATTTCCTGAGTTATCTAGACCAGATCTAAGTACGTGGTCCATCTTCTTACTGTATCTGGCAGCTCCCCTAGTTGGACCACACTGTTCTTACAGAGGACATGAACCAGTTAATCAGGGAGTGATTACCTGCACCCCCACATTATACATGCCATATTCTGGAGGTGCTGCCTGAGGGATGGTATTACCGTTATGGAGGTCAGCTGATCCACCTCTTCCGGAGATAATTCAGTCCCCTTGGCCCCATCATCCCACAGCCACAGCAGCCACCCTGGAACCATTTCCCCGGCTCTCTGATGAACCTGTTTCGTCAGGTCCTGGAGTTTCGTGTGGGTGTATTGGTGGTATACTTTTTTGCCTGGTGGGCACCATCAATTTGTGCCTCCGGGGCAGTGGCTGTTTTATTTTAACCTGCTGCCATATCACTGGCTGCACCTGCTGTGGAACCACCAGTGGGCTTCCAGACCAGGACGATAGCAGTGACCCATCAGGACCCTGCAGCACACATTCGGTTGCCGCCAGCTGCTTTTCCAGATCTTTTTCCTGGCCTTGTAGCTGCTGCATCTGCTATGTGTGCCTGATCCTGAACCTCCAGGTTGGCCTGCCACAGCACCACCAGAAACATCAAGGCCACCCATCCTGCTGCCTCCTGCTGAGCAGTAGAAACAATCAGCTCTAACATCTCCAGGGCTTTCCGAACACCCTCCAGACATGGCTTCACTGCATCTCAATCCTCCAGGGGCATTCACAGGGCCAGATATGCAGCCACGGGATATCACTGGGAGGTGGGGGACCACATGTCCTCCACCCAGGTCTCCTTTACCCGGTAATCATCCAGAGCACTGAGGGTGGTACTCACCTCATCCTGCCGACTATGCCAAGTGTCAGCGTCAAGCTGATAAAAAAAGGAAGGTTTAGGTGGTGAAATGCCTAGTAGAAAGAATGCACAAGGGATTGACATAAGAATGAAAGAGCAAGCACCAACTTTATTGCAGGGAGCACACCTCTGCTACTTCATCTTCTGCTCCTTAGGGGACTGTGTGAGCTATTTTTATATGTCAGAGAACAATAGTGGCATTTAGCCACATGTGCATGATACAATAAGCTGAATCATGATCTATGTTAAGTACAGATGCCCTGCTACATTAATGTAACATTCTAGATCCCTTAGCTGGGATCCTGAATCACAGAGACAGACCTGGACCAGCCAAACTTTCGGCCAGCCAGACCTTGGATCAGCTAGCTCTTGGATCACAGCCAGACCTTGGGCGAGCCAGGCCTGGCACCCACATTAAGTAATATACTTTTTAATTAACATTTTAACCCATTTCTCATTTGCCCCAAGAATACTCACCAGCAGTGCTTGCAGCTGCAGCATTTATCCCAAGATAACTAGTGGATCACAGTCCTTACTTTACGCTCAAATTTTGCACGAAATATCTCACTTTTATTATTATTTTCACATCTCCCTAGTATATCTATAGTCTTTGGAAACAATTGACATCATTCTATTTATAGCATTTTGTTTTTAGTAGTGGTCTTTTCGTTTAGAAAATATAGTAATTTTCAATTGCCAAAAGTGACAAATCCTAGAAAACTTAGTGTTCCTACATGTGATCATGTGATGCTGACATTGTTCTCAAATAGTTGCTAGCTGAAAATTCATTTGATGAATATGATTTATGTATATATTTCTGTTACATTAGAATTAGAGACAAGTTCTGTTTAGAAATAAATCCAAGCATAGTTTTCGTTTTTTTTTTTTTACTTTGAAAATTAGTCATATTTTTTTCAGCTGCAAAGAGCTTATTTATGTAAAATTAAATTAACTCTGGCAGTGAGCTGCACTTTTTTTTTTCCTAAATGGGAAATCGGTTAATAAGAACAGAATAGTATACAATAATAAAGTTTCTATGCTTAGAGTCTTTGTTGCCAGTAAACATAATTTTGAAAAATGAAATAGTAATAAATGTTGGATAGTGATAAACAGACAAAACACTATTTTTTTCCAGTGTTTCATATTCTACTCTTCCTTTTTCTTCCTTTTACATGTTCATCTGGGTCCAAACAAAAAAAAAGGTGGGTAATTTTAGAAGAATTAGATATTAAAAGAACATCTATATCAAATGATAAAAGGAGATCACAAGTGATAGTGCAGTCTGTAATAGCAGGTGTCTGTTATCTGGTGAGAGGACACTCAATAGGTGTTGTTATCTTGGGTCAAGGGAAAGAACTATGGAAATTTCACTTGCCTCCTTTCTCTATGTCTTGTGACTGCTCCCAAATTAGCTAAATTCAAGCAGAAATTTAAAGATTAAGTTTCACCTTGGTGTAATTCATATTGGTTAGCCACCTAGGGGGGACGGAATAGGGTGGAGATGGATAGAAAATGTATCTACAACAGAAAATGAAAGATGTGCTACACACCTGGTAAATATTCAACAAGGATGCTAGTTGATAGTATATAGGAGAGGAGAGGCCAAGATTGTGCCTTTTCTAGCTGGGATTAGAGTTTTGTGCAATCCACAGTTGCAGGCCCATGGAACATTTAGTATTTAGTGAGTACACTAAATATTCACTAGATTTGGAGGGTAGTAGTAAAGTTGCACTGAATTAACATTCTGGAATCAACGAGTTTGGTGGGAATAGAACAATAACTTTAACTGTCTAGTTTTACATTTCTTCATGTGTAAAATTAGAGAACTATAATAGAATGAATGTTTTATCCTCATAGAATTTTAAGTAGAAAAATAAAACTAGGAACAAACTTTTTCATCAGTTTTCATATTGTCTTACTTTAAAGTTTTTTTTTCAGAAGATCAGCTAACACAGCATCTTTTGTGTTATAATATTATTGTTTATCAGTGAATTCTCCCTGAAAGAAGCAATCATTACCACATTGTTAAGGTCACTTTAATCAGAGCTTTAATGGTTCACTCTACTCTGTGTAGTTGATATTTATATGTAATAAGGAAGCAAGAAGTGATAAAATGGTCAGCTGTAAGAATTTAGCATTTATATCTAAATGGAGGAAAAAATTTTTATTTTAGTTATATATTCCTCTTGATTATTAAAAAAAAAATAGGAAGCAACTCAAGGTTAAGTAATTTGAATGTGTACTAGTTTACCCAAAGAGAGAACGAGGGGTTTGGTATTTAACCTAAGTCTGTGTGCATTTCTAGCCTTGTAGCCTAGAAGGCTCTCTCTCTCTCTCTCTCTCTGAATTTCACTGTGGAGATCGGTGTATACAGCTTGATTGTCCCTGTCAAGTGTGTGCTTGGCTCCAGCTTGCATGCCTCTGCTGATTAATGGAAGCTTGAAATGGTCCTAAAAGAAAATGAGGGCTCTTGATTAATCCCTGTGCACAGTATCAACATATTATTGATTCATTATCAGCACACCATGCTTCATTTCTTGGCAACTGCAATGGATTGAAGGCAAATGTGACTTCTTCAAAACAGATACAACCTAGTAAACATCCAAGTTTGGTAACTAATGCTTTTTTCTTAGGTAAAGTTTTTCCATTACATAAAACACTGGAAATATTTCTTTTTATAAAAAAAAAGAATTAATTAATTAATTTTTCCACTTGGCTCAGTTTTATTTTTTATTTAAAAAATTTTTATATTATTATTTTCTTCAATTATAATTGACATACAATATTATTTTAGTTTCAGTTGTATAATACGGTGAATAGACATTTATATAACTTATGAAGTGATCACTCTGATAAATCCATACCCATCTGACACCATACATAATTATTATAATGCTACTGACTACATTCCCCATGCTATACTCTACATCCCTATGACTGTTTTGTAACCAACAATGTGTACCTCTTAATCCTCTCCCTCTTTCACACATCCTCCACAACCTGACAATCATTAAAATGCTCTCTGTATCTATAAGTTTGTTTCTGTTGTTTATTTATCCTGTTCTCTAGATTCCACATGTGATTTTTGTCTTTCTCTCTCTGACGTACTCCACTCAGCATAATACCATCTAGGTCTATTCATGTTATTGCAGATGGCAGGATTTCATTTTTTTTTTACAGCTGAGTTATATCTATTGTTTATATATACCACCTCTTTTTTATCCATTAATGAACACTGATGGACACCCCAGATGCCTCTATATCTTGGCTACTGTAAATAATGTGGCAATGAACACATGGATTGACAAGTTCCTTTAAAGTAGTGTTTTGAGTTTCTTCAGATAAGTTTCCAGAGTGGGATAACTGGGTTCTTCTTTGTCTCTTGTTATATGGCTTTTGTTTTAAAATCTATTTTGTCTGCTATTAATATTACTACCTCAGCTTTTTTGTTTATTTCCATTTTCATAAAACTTTTTAAAAATTTTTACTTTTTAAAATTTTTTTATTTTTTACTTTCAAACTGTGCATGTCTTTTGAGCTGAAATGAGTCTCTTGTAGGCTGCAAATGTAAAGGTCTTATTTTCTTTTCCATTCAGGCACATTATCTTATTATTATTATTTTTTATGGTGACATTGGTTAATGAAATTCAATAAGTTCCAGCTGTACATTTTAACAGTAAGGCATATGTATATATATTTACACCGTATGTTCACCTTCCATAGTTAGAATTTTTTCTGTCACCACATATTTACTCCATCTACCTCCCTACTCCTCCCTCACCACCTACACTTTGGTAACCACTATTGTCCATGTCCATGAGCCTCTGTTTGTTTGTCCTGTTCATTTGTTGCTTTTAGGTTTATATCCCACATATAAGAGATATCATAAAATTTTCTACATTTTCTTTCTGAATTATTTTGCTTAGCATGATTATCTCAAGGTACATCCTTGCTGTCACAAATGGCAGTACTTCATTTCTTCATATGGCTGAGTAATATTCCATTGTATATATGTACCACAGCTTCATTAGCCAAACATCTATTATAGGATACTTCGGGTGCTTCCCTGTCCTGGACACTGTGAATAATGCTGCTATGAATATCCAGTGCAAATGTCTTTTCAGATAGGATTTTCAAGTCTTTAGGGTAAATACCCAGTAGAGGGATTGCTGGATCATATGGTAGATCAATTCTTAGTTTTTTGAGGAATCTCCATTCTGTTTTCCATAGTGGTTGCACCAATTTGCAGTCCCACCAGGAGTGTATGAGGGTTCTTTTTCTCTGCATCCTCTCCAATATTTGTTATTACTTGTCCTGTTGATTATAGCTATTCTAACAGGTATGAGATGGTATGTCATTGTGGTTTTGATTTGCATTTCGCTAATAGCTAGCAATGTTGAGCATCTTTTCAAATATTTGTTGGCTATTCGTATGTTCTCTAGGGAGAAGTGTCTGTTCAGCTCCTCTGCCCATATTTTGATGAAATAATTTGTTTTTGTTTTTTGTTTGTTTGTTTGTTTTTATTAAGTTGTATGAGTTCTTTGTATATTTTGGATATTAGGCCCTTATCAGAGGCATTGCTTGCAAATATATTTTCCCATTCGGATAGTTGTCTCTTTACTTTGTTGACGGTTTCTTCTGCTGAGCAGAGCTTTTTAGTTTGATGTAGTCTCATTCATTTATTTTAGCTTTTACTTCCCTTGCTTTTGAGATCAAATTAATAAAATCTTCTTTAAGCCCAAGGTCCTTGAATTTTGTTCCTGTGTTTTCTTCTATGCATTTTATTGTTTCAGGTCTTATATTTAGGTCCTTAATCCATTTTGAGTTGATTTTGGTGTGTGGTGATAGACAAGAGTTTAGTTTCATTTTTTTTGCAGATGGCCTTTCAATTTTCCCAGCACTATTTATTGAAAAGGCTTTTCTTTCTCCACTGTATGTTTTGAGTTTTTTTGTTGAAAATTATTTGCCCAATAAATATGACTCTCAACTCTGTTTCACTGGTCCATGTGTATGTTTTACTGCCAATACCATGCTGTTCTGATTACTGTCACTTTGTAGTATAATTTGAAGTCAGGCAGAGTGATGCCTCCAGCCTCCTTCTTTTTTCTCAGGATGGCTTTGGCAATACGAGGTCTTTTGTGCTTTCATACAAATATGATGATTTTTCATTCTATTTCTTGAAAAATGCCAATGGGCTTTTGATAGATATTACATTAAATCTGTTTAATGCTTTTGGTAATATGGCCATTGTAAGTATGTTGATTCCTCCAACCCAAGGACACGTAATATCTTTCCATTTCTTTGTATCTGCTTCGATTTCTTTTAATAGGGTTTTATAGTTTTCATTACAGAGGTACTTCACATGTTTGTTAAATTTATTCCTAGCTACTTTATCTTTTTGTTTCTCTTGCAAAAGAAATTTTTTTTTCATTGCTATTTCTGACATTTTATTATTATAGAGTATAGGAATGCTATGGATTTTTGAATATTGATTTTGTATCCAGAAACTTTACTATATTTGCTTATTGTTTCTAGTAGTGTTGTTTTGGACTCTTTGAAAGTTTTTGTATAGAGAATCATGTCATCCAGAAATAGTGACAGTTTTACTTGTTTGTTTCCTATTTGGATGCCTTTTATATCATTCTCTTCCCTGATTGCACTCACTAAGGCCTCTAATGTTATACTGAATAACACTGACAATAGTGAATAGCCTTGTCTTGTTTCTGATCTTAGAGAGGTTTTTAGTTTTTCATCTAAAACAGGGTGATGGTTTGTCATATATGGCCTTTATTATGTTAAGGTATTTTTATTCTATACCAATTTTAAGTGTTTGATCATAAATAAATGCTGTATTGCATCAAAGGCTTTTTTTGCTATGATAGATATGATCATATGTTTCTTATTTTTTATTTGTTTATGTGGTGTATCACATTAATCGATTTGCATACGTCAAACTATCTTTGTGCTTCTGGAATGAAGCCCATTTGATCATGGTGTATAATCTTTTTAATATGTTGCTGTATTTGGTCTGCTAGTATCTTATTTAGAATTTTTGCATCTGGGTTCATGAGAGATATTGGTCTATAGTTTAATTTTTTTGCGTTATCTCTACCATGTTTTGTTTTCAGAGTAATATTGGCCTTATAAAATGAGTTGGGAACTATTGCTTTCTCCTCAATTTTTTGGAAGATTTTGAGGAGAATAGGTATTAAATCTTCTTTAAATGTTTGGTAGAATTCATTGGTGAAACCATCTGGTCCTGGGATTTTACTTTTTGGTAGGTTTTTGATGATTCTTTCAATTTCCATACTGCTGATCGGTCTATTTCTATTTTCTGGTTCTTCTTGATTCAGTCTAGGAAGATTGCATTTTTTTAAAGTACTGGTTCATTATTTCTAGTTTATTAAATTTAGTCTTATATATTTTGATAGTATTCTTGTATGATCCTTTGTATTTCTGCGATATCAGTCATAATTTTCTCTCTTTTATCCCTGATTTTGTTCATTTGTGTGTTTTCTTTTTATTCTTTAGTGAGTCTAGCCAGGAAGTTAGTTCATTTTATTAATGTTCTCAAGGAATCAGCTCTTTGTTGCATTTATTTTTTCTATTGTTTGTTTTCAATTTCATTTATTTTTGCTCTAATTTTGATTCTTTCTTTCCTTCTACTGACTTTAGGCTTCATTTGTTCTTCCTTTTCTACTTTTTAAAGATGAAGTGTTAGATTGTTTATTTGGTTTCCTTATATAAAGCCTTAATAATGTCTTTTAATTTTTTTGTAGATATTTAATCACACTTGCTACCCTCATTCTCAGTGCCTGTCAGTGTTAGCAACAGTTTGGGTAGCATTTGCTCAGATTCCCCTGGGGATCCATGGTGTCCAGTCTCAGAAAATATGGGGAAAGTGGCTCCCTGGGTTGGGGAATGGGGGCTCAGCCTTGGTTTTGTAACCTCGGCCAGTAAAAATCAACTATTGTTTATCTGCCATCCCTGCTATTCTGTTTTCTGCTCTGATGACTATACCCTGCCGCTGGCTGTATGGAGCTCACAGCACTCTCAGATAGGGCTGTTCAGTAAACTTGTTTTACCTTCTCCCTCCTCCTCCCCCTACAGGGAGCTCTGGCAGCTGTGAGAGGTAGCTTTTTTATTTCTCTCAGTCTACCACCAACACCCAGGTGTTCTGACTTGTGGTAGCTCTTATGAGCAGGTTTCACGCTCAGAGGTGATGGTGTGCATTTTGGATGTTTTTCGTTGAATTTTAGATATTCACCTTATTGTTTTTATAAGGGGAGAGATCTGGGAATGTCTCTCACTCCACCAACTTTCTCCAAGAAGCCTATGTCCCTGCACCTTATCTTTTGATTGAAACAGTTAATCCATTTACATTTAAAGTAATTGTTTCTAGATATGTAGTTATTGTTATTTTATTATTTATATTTTTATCTTTTATCTTTTTAAAGAAGTCTCTCTAACATTTCCTATAATACTGGTTTGCTGAAGATGAACTCTTTTAGTTTTTTTCTTGTCTGGAAAGTTCTTTATCTGTCCTTCGATTTTAAATGATAGTTTTGCTGGACTTAATAATCTTAGTTGTAGGTCTTTGCTTTTCATTATTTTAAATATTTCCTGACAATGACTTCTGGCTTGCTAAGTTTTGTTGTGAAATCATCTGACAGACTTATGTGCTCTCCCTTGGAGGTAATTAATTCCTTTTCCCTTTCAGCTTTTATTATTCTCTTTGTTTTTAATCTTTGGCATTTATTGATGATGTGTCTTGGTGGGGCTCTCTTTGGGTTCAGTTTTTGGGGGACTCTTTGTGCTTCCTAAATTTGTGTGTCTATTTCCTTTGCCAGATTTGGAAATTTTTCTGTAATTATTTCTTCAAATGGGTTTTCAATTCCTTGCTCTCTCTCTTCTCTTTTTGGTACCCTTATGATGCCAATGTTGGTTCACTTGATGTCGTCCCAGAGGCCCCTTAAACTAGCTTACTTTTTATTGTTGTTCTGATTGGGTGTTTTCTGCTACCTTATCTTCTAAATCACTGATTTGATTCTTCATCTCATCTAATATATTGTTAATTCCTTCTAAGGTAATCTTCATTTTAGTTGTATTCTTCATTCTGACTGGTTCTTTTTTGTTTTCTATCTCCACTATTATGTTTTCTATATCTCTATTAAAGTTCTCACTGAGTTACTCTACTCTTCCCCTTAGTTTATTGAATATACTTAGAACAAGTATTTTTAACTCTGCATCTGGTAGATTGCTCATCACCATTTTATTTATGTCTTTTTCTGGAGCTTTGTTCAGTTCTTTCCTTTGGGACATGTTTGTCTTCCCATTTTGGCTGCTTATTTGTGTTTGTTTCTATGCATTAGATAGGGCTGCTATATCTTCCAGTCTTAGCAGAGTGGCCTTATGTAGTAGATGTGCTCAGTTTCCAGTGGTTCAGGTTTCCCTGAGGTGTGTTCCAGGTATGTCCCTTGTATGGTTTGTGTATGTCTTCCTGTTGTAGTTGAGCCTTGATTGCAATTTGCTTGTCATTGAGATACTGGCTGGTGACTTCAGTGGAAGAGCGGTTATGCAGGAGCTAACCCTACAGAGCAAGGTTTTCTTTAGCAGGGCTCTGGTGGCTGTCCTATCTGTCCTTTGAGTGTGTTGTCCTCAGATGTGACTACAGGTAGTGCTCTGGCTTAAACCAAAGCTAGCAGGCCAGGGTTTCCTGGAAGAGGTCCTGCTATAGGCCAAGTTCAGCTGTAGCCTGTGCCTCACCCAGAAATAATCCACCAAGAAATGCCACCCACACTGAGCTGAGAAGTGCCTCGAGATGCCAAGCTGAAAACTGATGCAGGCTGCCACTAGTGTGGCATTTAGAGCTCCTCAGAAAAAGGTGCAAAACATTCAGAGGCAAGATGCTACTGGTTTGGAATTTGTAAATCTTAGAAATTTTAGGAAAGTCCACAGCATGAGCCAAGACAGGCTGTTTATACAGAAAATTCACTGGAATCGACTTGGGTGGGTCCACACATTGGGAAAGGTAGGGTCTCAGAGAATTTCACCTGAGTAGGGCAAACCATGTTAGCCAGGTTTATGGAGACTAAGATATGGTGGCTGCCTGGGTCTGCAAGCTGGGTAGGGAGATTCAACAGGGAACAATGCCCTTCACCAGCACTTCTGTCTGGGATAAAGCTGTCCTTCCAAACCTTGAGCTGAAGCCAGATAATTCAGTTCCTCATATGTCCCTGGCACCTTTCATGCTGCTACCCCAGTGCTGGACCTCAGAGAGAGTGAATCAGTCACTGAGAAGTTCATGCACTGGACTTTTAAGAGGAAATTCTGCAACTCCCTCAATCCTATTTTATTTGGCCTCAGTCTCCACTGGTTTTCACAACCTGAAGTTGTGGGGACTTCTCTTCCTGACACTGGAATTCCTAGCACTGGAACCCTGTGTGAGTCCAGGACCCCTCAGTCTTCCAGGTGCACCTCTACAGCCAAGATATTTCTCCAGATTCTCAACTGCCACATGCTGAGGTGGGACCAGACTGTTTTGCACTTCTGCCCCTCCTACCAGTCTTGAGGTGGCCTCTTCTGTGTGTCTCCAGCTGTAGGATTTCTGTTCATCTAAACTTCAGGGGATTCCCAATTATGGCTGCTTTGTAATTTAGTTTTAATTTTGTGGTGACTGCGAGAGGAAGTAAACACAGTACTTATATACTTTACCATCTTGACTGGAAGCCTCAAAAATATTTTTTTTTCTAGAGAAAACTGTATAGTTCAACAGCTCCACTTTAAAAACTATAAAGTAATTTGTTTATTTATGTATTCATGTTTATTTATTAAAGTAGTAGATAAATAAGTACTTTAAGGTAAAGTACATTTGACATTTACCATATATCTTTTATTTACATTATTGTTAAATATGTAGCTTTAAAGAGAAAAGCAAACATTAATTTGTTCATTAATCATTCATTTATTTATTTAACAGTTCTTTTACTGAGACCTACTATATATACTAGGCACCAAGATTACAAAACTGAACAAGTCATAGTTTAGATTCAGAATTCACAAAGAACAGAAGTAAATATATATGTATATGTGTGAGTTTGTATATACATATATATGTATATACACACACATATACATACATACATACATATATATATATATATACATATATATATGTTTACATTAAGTAATAGAAATATATAAAAGGATACTTAATTCTTATAATAGGATTTCAGAGAAAGTTGAGAGTATGCCAGGGTTTCAGAAATTAATAAGAGTTTCACAGAAAAAGAAGGTAAAAAGATAATTTGGGGCAGATAAAGCAGTTTATGAAAAAAAATTACAAGTTTCCTGTAGAGTACTATAAATACTTGAGTGTTTTTTAAAATGTACATTTCAAAAGGGAAGTGATGAAATATTAGGCTAGAAAGGTTAGGAATAAATTTTTGAGAGTCTGTCTTATTACAAGATAGGGTGGACTTTAGTAGGCAATAATGTTCTGAATATTGGAATGAGATCTGCATGTCCCTGATACACTTGAGTGCTATATAAGTCAACTTAAGGATCATAGTCAAGGTCTGTCTATTAAAACAAGATAGTTGAAAAAATGTTTTGGCAGTGGTAATGGAGATGAATACAGAGAATTTAGCATGTATCTATGAGACATAATTGGAGAGACTTAATTCAAATTGGATGTTGGAAATAAAAGAGTTATTGAAGATGACTCACAAGATTCTGTCTTATATCCATTCTCTACTAAATGAAATATAAAAAAAGCAATAAAAAAATACAATTGTGTTGGCAGGGAGCAGAGGTAAGAGATGGTATGGAGGAGTGATTGGTAAAGTTTTTACCTTGTTGAGTTTAAGGGATGGGTGTCTAGAAAGCAATTGGACCTTTATATCTGACACCTAGGCATAAGTATCAGATAGGTAATAGAAAAGCTCAACACAGGCAAAACTGATAATAGTGCATATTATTTATGCATTATTTAGTTATGGCTCTATCTCAGTGACCAAATCTGAAACAGTACAAGCAAAGACAGAAAACAATCCTTTGAAATTCCACAAATTAAATATGTCTTTGGAAATCACCTTCATTTATTAAGTTGTATTGATCATATCTTCTTCAAAAAATAAGTCTGCAAATATTTAATCACTGAAAATGAGGCTATTGCTAATGTATTTACTATTTTCTACTTTTTAAACTTTTTATTTTGAAAAAATTTAGGCTTTTTTTAGGAGCTTCAAAAATACAGAGAATTTCTGTGTATTTCCTTCAAAGATATCATCTTAGATAACAAGAGTAAAATTATCAAAATAAGGAAATCGGTATTACTATAACATTATTACCAACCTATAAATCTTCTAATTTCAGCAATTTTTGTATTGGTTTGTTGTTTTGTTGTACATTCCTAAGAAATTTTAACATGTGTAGATTCATGTAACCATTACCACAGTTAGGATGCAGATTAGTTTCATCATCCCCCAGATGCATTTCTATCAATTTAGAGTCACTCCTCCTCCACTCCATTCCCTAACAAACAGTGATCTTTTCTCCATATCTATAGTTTTTTTATTTTTGATAATGTCATGGAAATGGAATCATACAGTAGAAAACATATACAGAAGGACTTTCTTCACACAACCAAACATCTCTGAGATCCATTCAAGCCATTATAGGTATCAGTAGCCAAACTTTTAAAATTACAGTTAAACCTATTTGCAAAGCTTCTCTCTGGCCTGCAATTACTCTGAAATTTTGGTCACTCTAGCTGTCATAATTAATAAATGGTAATAGCTCACTTATTTCTCTAAGTTTTAAATATGACTATAATATATTTACATACAAAGAATGCAACCATAAGGGTCTCCACATTGAGGAAGCCTTAATTATACTAGTGGAATGCCTCACCTGGAATCCCACAGAAGCCAAAAAAGGGAGTGGATGGAGCAAATTATCAGAATGTAGATTCTTCTGCGGTAGTGCCAGTCAGAACCTGAGTTTCTCATGGCTACATGAGGCAAGGGGAGCTTCTTAGCTAGAGTTTACCAGATGATGAGATTGGAGTTACGGAGACTGGAAAGGAACTGTACGCATGTGATAAGGCATCTGTACATATGGACTAAGATAGGAGCATCTCTGGTACAGCTGCAGGTCCTGGTCTTTGCTGAGAAACTGGTAAGAGCCAAAAACCTGTGCTTGGACTGCAGCAGACAATTTTCTTTGCAAGCATAAACAAACATTTGATCCTTGCAACTGTACAACCAATGTTTTGGCATCTACTAGAAGTTCTAGACAAGGTTTCTGACTGAAAATACATGTGGCTCTGGCTCTTAGGCTAAATACAGAAGAATAGGCTTCCACAGAGAGACAGACCCCATGTTTTATTTTCAGGGTTACCTACAAAGTTCAATGACAGAATGTCTGCATTTCCATTTTGCTGCATTTTAAAACTCTAATGCCAAGACTTGAATCCTTCTTATTTGGCTTAGTTGTCCAAAATATTGTATTAATCCATATTCTGCACAAAATAATCAAAATCATAGTGAACAGGTAGAAGCTTACAAAGTATGTCAAGCTGTTGGTGAAGAGCATTATAAATAGTGGTTCCTGAAATAAACAAGTGGAGGTGAGGCTATAAAGGAACTGTGATAACCCTTTTTTTTTCTCATTTTTCTCCCAAGTATTGGGCTTCACAAGTGAAGGATGACATTAAGACTAGAAAAACTGCCTGATTAAGAATGCTAAACATCTATAATTTTATAATCTGAGGAGTGAAGTATACAACCAATCTTTGCACTCAACAGCCTCAAGGGATGAAAAATCTACTTCAAATTTTATATTGCTAGCTTTTCACTGGAGTGTAACAAAGTATTATTACTTATCACCATTGCATAATTATTGTCAACAGAATGCCAAGGCTATAGTAGAACTCAATAAATATGAGCTAAATAACATGAAGGCTTCTTGATTCCTCACACAGGGTCAGGGGGTCATATATGCATGTGTTTTCACTTTATAATAGTATTTCATTTCATTGTAATGGCCTCTTTACCCTTCTATTTAACTAGACTGAAAGCAACTTGAAGGAAACTTTAAAGCAAGAACTATGTTGTGTTTACTAATATATCCCATGTGTCACTCACAGTGACTAGCACATGACAGGCAGTTCATTAATATTTATTGAATTGATTAACGCATTAAGAAAGAATGCATGCTTTATCACTGAGTCACTGTATCTGACACTCTTTTAAAAAACTCATTAATTTAATATATTTATTTGTTAATGTATGCTTAGTTTTATTCCCTCAGTTCTATTATTTATAAACTTTGTGATCCTTGGCAAGTGACTAATGACTCCTAGCCTCATTTTGCTCATTTTGATGGGTTGAAAAGTTTTATTCTGCTAACAAAATTTGGAGAGAGAACAAATTAGATAATGAAATAAAAAAGAATATGTGTGTGTGTGTGTGTGTGTGTGTGTGTGTGTGTGTGTTGAGCTGTATATGATGACTTTATTTATATTTCATTTTAAGCAATTCATTTGTACTTTATTTTCCTGCTATTGATCCAAATGATGTTTAGTTAGGATTAAAATACTACTTTTTCAACCATTTCCTAGAGCCCCTAACCATAATTAGATCACACAATGGCTCATAAACTGAAGATATACAAAAATCAAACCTCAATGACATTTAAATTCTCACAATTATTCAAAGTTCTTGACTTCATCTGATATATCAGTTCCTGGAATATAAGAATAGGTCAGCTATTTAATTTAGGAAGGAAGTAGTTGATTCTCTCAGAGAATTTCTTTACTTTGCAGAAGATGATCTCACAGTTTCAGTATTTGTAGTCCTTCAGCATATTTGACAAAAATATAAATAATGAAACAATTGGAATCTACTAAATATAACTAAGTTGCAAAATAATTACATGAGTAATGAGAGATAAAGATATGAATATTTATTCTTGAGTATGTACTAAGCACTTAGCCATCTATAGTGACAGAAGATAAGAGACAAAAGCATAACCACCCAGAACACTCAAATATCAAGGTCCAATACAGGGCCATTCATGTGCTATCCAGAGAAGCAATATCGTTCATAAGAAAAATGTTTATAATCTAGATTTTAAGCAATCCAGTAATATACTTTCACAATGAAGAAAATTATTTCAAAGGACAAAATTATGAAATTACCTTGGGATCAGGTTGATTGTGAGCCTGAGCAGTCTAGACTCCATGCTATGTGCCATATAGAGTCACTGAAGATACTATTCGGTGGAAGGACATGATGAAAACAATATTTCACTAAGATTAATCTGTCAATAAAATTTTCAGTTAATACCAGCTAGAGCCAGTAGATATGTCATAAGTGATCTATCCATGCCACTAGTATAATAGCAAGATCAGATCTTGATGAATATATAGTTTATAGGGACGCATTTGCTGCTAGATCTGAGAGTGCAGTGTAATGCTTTGAACTTAAGAAAAAGTGGTTTATATGCTTTTCTACTTATGATGCTTCAAGGTGTGTTGGAAGTTATTTTTTAAATTATATATTTATATGTGCTTGTATCAAAAATAAATTTTATATTTTATGTCTATTCTCATGAACTCTTCAAGTCCTTAAATAAATCCTTACTTACATCAATGTCACAAGTGTATATGTAGAAATCATTTGACACTCTTTGAGGCTGTGCGAATGCTGCCTATGAAAAGTAGGTTCACACTTTAGGTTCAGACACTGACTTGTGCTTAAATCTAGCCATCTATAATGATTAAATATGTCAGTTATTCCATCTGAATACCTATTTCAAAATTAACCATATAGAAAAAATGCCATAATTTAACAGGGTTGTTAAAAAAAACCTATCAGTAGACTCAGATCACACTTTTGTAGAGTCTCACTTTTTTATATCTCACTTTTGTAGAATCTTTTTATTTTATAGCACCTCATAATAAAGTAAGAGTTGATAAATAGTGATATAAAAAAGAAGAGTATTGCTTTTGTTGATGATGTTGTTACAAATGCAAACATATATTACAATCTGTTTTGAGACTCTTATTCCTAATAAAGCATATAAAATTTAGTTATCTATAGTATAATATATTTACTACCAGTGAACATAGACATGTTCGTTTAGAAAGGCAATAGTTATCTTGTAATGACTGATATGGAAAACACATATCTCTCTTGCCCTTGAATGTCTGGACTACAACTCCATTTAATGCATTTCCCATTTAGATAAAAAAAAAATGCAGCTTGCTGCTGGCATTAATTTAATTTTACATAAACACGCTCTTTAAGGCTGAAGCAAATCTGACTGGTTTCTAATGTGAAAAAAATATATAAAAATTGTTCGTAGAGTTATTTCTAAACAGAACTTGTCTCTAATCCTAATGTGACATAAATGTGTACATAAATTGGACTCATCAAATGAATCTTTGGCTAACAAGTGTTCAAGAACGATATTAACATCATACATAGGAATGCTATGTTTTACAGAATTTGACATTTTTCAGTCATCAAGAATTACTATATTTTGTAAATGGAAATACCACTACTAAAAACAGAATGCTATAAATGCTATAAATATACTAGAGAGATGTAAAAATAATAATAAAAGTGAAATATTTCATGGCAGACTTTGGGGGTGAGATTAGTACGGCAATCTGAGAATTACGTCGGGGTAAATACTACACCTGCAAGCACAGGGCAAACAGGAAATGGGTTAAAACAACATGATTATTCAGGATTACAAAATAATTATTCTTTCTGATGGTTTTAACATGGAAAATAGCAGTAGAAGTTATTTTTAAACTTGAGGTATGGATATTAGGTTAATTGTAATAGTATCAAGGACAGAAATAAACAGGCCAAAGGTATGATGAAGAAATGTAAGGGTATTCTGTAGATATCATCAAAGATATAAAAAATTTTAGTTAAAGGCAAACTATCAAAACCAGAGATTCTGAAGTGTAGGAAATTATAAGGCAATAAAAGCTCACCTTGCATTTTGATGAGGTCTATATTACATGAGCTTATATGTGGTATTGCAATTTATAGGGTGCTTACTTGGTATAGCACTAGAGGCCCAACATCCTGGCAAATCTCCCATTTCTTAGTGTGTGTTCTAAAATGACACAAACATGAGTCTATTTCCTTCTCCACTTCTTCCTTGATTTTCTTCCCCTTGTGGAATTCACCTGCACATGAGCACCATCATGATAATTATTGATACCTCTGACTTAAAATGGTTATTAATGGTTAAAAACCTTCCAAGTAACAGATACAAGAAGCATTTTTTTCCACATAGTCTTTCACATACATAGCATTTCCCAAGAATCATGAGCCTTTTGTTGATATAAAGATTTCTTAACACATCTCTAAACCTTTAAAATAAAATTTGCATTGCTATATTGCATCCGATACTTAATAGCAGATTGTATAAGCCTTGAAAGGTGAGGTGGTGAGGTAATGTTCATTTGCCTAAAATTTATTTTATTTAATGATAGAAACTGTTGTAAAATTTCACATTTTAAAATCTGTGTTGTTGGAAGCATCTTCAGATGTGCTGTAAGTACTAAAATAGATGCAATCTGGTAGGCTGTCAGGAAAGCAACAAATAAACACACACGCGCGCGCACACACACACACACACACATACACACACACACAAAATGCTATGTCAGGAGCATTTGTTGAAGGCATTACAGTTTTTTAGTCTTTCCCATAGGCCAATATGCTTTTATGCATTGATTCCTATTTTAATAATGACAGACTCCACTGACATGAACATTTTAGTTCCTCAGAAATTAGATAAAATCGCAATTTAGACCTAGGATAAAAGACGGAGGGAATTAGCATTTTGCAGCATTAATTAACTTCCTTGCCCTTGCTTATTTCTGATCAAATGAAGGATGCTCAGTGCAGCAGCAAACAGGGCTATGAGTATCCTTCAATTGTACAATATGACATTAATGTTTCTAATGCATGTAAATTCAATAGCTTTGCCTTGATTTTAAAAGTATAGTTTTAACAACAGTGGTTCATTTTAGATCACTAGGGCAAGCAATGAACAAAGGAAGCTATTGGATTTAAAACATAACATTGAAAGGATTCCTGTTGAAAGAATGCCCATGCTTTGAAAACAATCCTAGAGAATTTATAATTATTAATGCTTTCTGTTTGGTACTCCAATTTCTTTCCTGGCATTTCACTGTCTTACATTTTCATTATTATTTAAGATTGCCAGAAGAAACTGATAACTTAGCAGAAAGAAATTTCATTTTTAAATAATTGTTTGTATTGTTTTCCAGAGCACACAACTTCAATCTTACTCAACCATCTCTTCCCTGGACCCATCCCTATCCCCATAGCTACTGCTCTATTCTGTTCAACCTGTGCATTTTCTCCATCATTGTCTCCTGGTACTATGTTTCTTGCTTTCCCTTTCCACATGGCTGCTTGGTTTGCAGAAGATGCCTTCTTACAGATGTGTTCCCTCCCCTGACAAACAATTACTCCTGTTTCCCCCAGCAGGAGGCCATTAGGACATCATCACGGGTTCTGCTAAGTCATCTCACAATCACAGTTTTGTGCAATCACCTCTCATCTGAGACTCTCTAGGCATATGCCATGCAGGGAAACTAGCAGTCACAAGCAGTAGCAGCTCCAGGCATATTATTTGTTATTTTGTCCAGAAGTGTAACAGATAATGGCTAATACACTAATGTCTGAGAGTCTCATTGGATGCTTTGACTGGCATCATTTGCAACAAACTTGCAAAGGACTGAATGGGTTATCATGTGCTAGTTGAGAGAAAAAAAGGCATTTTCACATTTCCATAGCAATTATGAACAATGGTTTAGAAGAGACATGACAATACTGATTTTACAAAGTTATTCTATTTGTGTAGACTTCCACTGTTCTGAGCTTTGAAAGAGTAAATTGCCAGATATTAGTTATTTTTACAGAAAATAAAACGTTTATTTCTATTTTGTTTTATGGACCCAGCTTATGTGAATACACAGTATTTAATATGGTATAGTATACTATTTAATATAGCATTCCTTTAAATCAATGAAATACACATGCAATTAAAAAAATTGTCATTTTTTTCTTTAGATTTCTCTGATAGCTCTACCTATTAAAGCCTATTATATTAATAGGTAGCATCTCATAGGGATTTTGGTAAGTCTAAACTCAATATTTAATATATTATGAAATAAGTAGATTTTGGTAGATGCCACATTAACTCTGATATTATTTTTTATTGATTCTCAGGTCTATTTTACTGGTGCATTGGGGTTCAATGTGTCTTTGTATAAAATTAAACTATGTGCTAACAAGCTAAGATATCCATGGAGGTCCAGAAAGGGGAAACCATTCTCCTCATTTGAAATTTCAAGTTTATTTGTTTCTGTCACTGGTTTGCACAAGTTTCTTAATCTCATGTCCTCAAAGCTCCAAAATAAAATGTCATCAATTTAGGTTCACTGAAGTGAAATCTAGTTAAGATTAGTGTGAATATCTAAATTACAAGATCTTTGGAAGAAACTGTTTTATTTTTGTCCAGGACACATAGGCAATTGAACTAAGCACCGAACACAGCGTCCTAGTCTGGCACAATATAGACACTCAATAAATACTTATTTAATTGAACTGAATTAAATCCAAGAGTTGGATAGAAGCCCTACGTTAATGAGCAGGTGAAAATTGTTTGTAACTGAAAAAACAGTTTTAGCCACAATAACCCAAGGCTCTTTTTAAATTTTAACTAGCTGCTTGCACTTGGAAAAATGCTCCCAAAGTACTTGAATTTAGTGTGTTCCCTTAAGTAGCCAGAGAAACATTTCTGTTCAATGTGGCTTGAGTTGTTCATTTGTTCAGTTAAGCTAGTCTTCCTTGCCTTACTTTTTTTCTTCTACTGGGACGAAAAAAAAAGGCAAACCATAGACCTAGTTTTTCTTTTCTCCAGGATTTTTGTAAATTCTAAATTAGGCTAAAAGAATCTGGACTAGCGATTTTCTATTTTATCCTCATTCTTTGTTAGCTCTACTTGAAAGATTTATAGAAATAAAGAAAAACAGAGTTCCAATTGAATTAGACAAGTGGTATCAGTGATATAAAAATGCGGGAGATCTAGTCCTATCTTATATTTCAACTATCAGATAATCTAACTTCTAAATCTAGTGTCTTTGACAGACAGAAGAGAGACAGAGAAAGAGAGATTAGGAGAGAGAGAGAGAGAAAGAGAGGAGAGAGCACATTGTTTTGTTCATGTACTTAGAGAGAATAAAGTCTGAAAACTCATTTTACACATAAGTGTAAATTCTGACTTGTTCCTTATGTCTCAAATGGTTTATTGTAAAAAAATATTTGTTGAGGTCCTACTATGTTCAAGACATTCTGTTAGCTGCTATAGATGAATACAACATGGAGAAAGTATCTGATTTCATAGGGCCCCAAAATAAAAAAAAAAGAGATAAAAAATTATAGCACTCAAATAGCTACATAAAATAAAGCATTCGGAAAATTATTGTACAGGAGTTAAAAGTAAAATGGACCTGAATTTGGTTCCAGTATAAAATCTATATGACCCTGACACTTAACTCCTCAGATCACAATTTTCATATCTGAAGTACACTCAATAGTAATGACCTTCGAATCAGCAGATTTACCTAGATGATGTAAGTAAAGAAATTTATGTCTGAGGTTACATGCTGAGTTGTCATTAATCTCTTAGCATATTGTTGACCTGCATTACAAACTTGGGTAGAACACTGAAAGTAAAGGGAAGACAGTGTCAGTAGAGAGAACTAGCAGAATTTAAGAGAAAGCCAAGTCAAGCTGAACTCCTTACTGCACAGTACAAGGGGAAAGTTTATTCTCAATCTGAGTAAAACATTTGTGGTCCAAAGAGATTCATATCAGAGAAAGTGGAAAGTGAGTATGGGTTGGGAAGAATAAAGAAGAGATAATGGGGTATTACAAATGTTGAATCAGAGATAGGTAGAGGAAATCAGAATGCCTTTTAGACCTGTTCCCCCTGGGAACTGAGAGCTGATAATAACAAGGTAAGGTGTGGGGAAACACATTTATTCATCCTGGACTCAGCTTTGGTCAGCAGTATTTAAATTTGAGATGTTACAGGCAAAGGAAAGGAAAATCAGTCATCTCTGTAGCAGCTGTCTAGAATTGTGTTTGAAACCAAATGTGAAATCTCCATCTACTACTAGGTTTAGATTTAGAAGTACAGTGTAGCCTACAGTTGGGGAGTATAGTATATTCTACACAGTTGATATAAGACCAATGATAAAGAGAAAGGAGAACATCTGATTAAAATCTCATGGAAAAAGCAAATATTTGAGTTTGGGAAATAATTTTAAAAAGACATACAGAGGGAATAATGCTAAGAACACTAAATATTAGGCTGAGGAGTTATGTTTATTTAAAAGTAAAAGGGAAGTTCTTGAATATTACTGAGAGGCATAGAAAATTAATCAGAGCCCTACTTTTTAGAAATGGACCTGAAGAAAAAAAAAAATAGAGGCAGAGCAATCAGTTAGAAAGCTTAAATATGAAGTACTGCTCTAAGTCAGTAATGAAAAGATAAATATAGGGAGGTATAACAAATAGGAGTTTATAGTTAGTTAGTTAGTTAGTTAGTTAGTTAGTTAGTTAGTTAGTTACTGGCCTTACAATCTTGAAAAGTTATACAATATTTCTGTGCTTCATTTATGTTCCTCTCTAAAATTGGTATATTAATAATACATATACAACAGGATTGTTGAAAGGATTAAATAGGCAAATACATGCAAAATGCTTTGAAAAGTATCTGATATGAAGTAAGTACTACATACCTCAGAGATATTTTGGGGACTTCGGGCTTCTCTCTTGAGAAATTGGTGGATGTGATGATGTCATATTCTGAGAAAAAAAATACAGAAGAGAATATTTGGGGGTAGAGAAGATGTTAAGTCAGAAATTAAAGTTGTTCAATTTTCATTCTTAGTCACACTAGGTCTTGTGTTGGTAACCCTGTCCATTATCTAGTCTGTGAGGGAAAGCTGATGGCAAAGAGCCAGACAGAATATAATAGATCCATCCTAGAGTGTGGTGGTACATTAGACTTGGAAGTGGGAAGGGTCACTTTACTCTCACAAAGAATGTTGTTACAGAGATTTTCTAAAGATAAGAACTGAGAAATTAAAGGAATTACTTTGAGTGATTTTGGAAATGAGAGAAGTTTAGTTTCTTTAGAAGCATGAAAGATCTGGGGCAGTGGCTGGCAACCTAAAGAGGGTAAGACATTTGGAAATAATAACTATAGGGATTGAAATCGTCACTTCTGGGCAAATAAAATAAATGCAAAGTCACTGACTTGTGGAATCTTTTCACAAAATGTTTTTTCAGACTTCATTTTCAATATGGGTGACAAGTTCTAAAATTTAGATATTTTATGTCAACCATGAAACCCTAAGCTTTTCTCAGGTGAATGTTAGCCATGCCACTTAGCCAAGTATTGAAAATAATTTGAAGGTTGTTGAAAGGCATGTGAGGTGCCTTATGGGAGCTAAAAGATACACACATGTGTGTCTCTGTGCATTTGTGTGTGTGTGTGTGTGTGTTTTGTGTTGTGTTAGAGGTAGTGGTATGATGATATAAAGTAACACTATTCTTAGAATTTAATTAACTTTAAGTTATTTCAAGTTTTACTGGATAATGTCTAGAAATTTCTTAGAAGTTATGCTAAATAAATTACCAAACAAATCATAAATTAATTAATTGACTTTTACAAATTATAAAATTAATTGACTTTTACAGTAATCTATTGACTATCTTGAGGAACCTAGTGTCTTCCAGAACTATCTTTTCTTATAATATAGGAAAAAGAACAAGGAAAAGTGAGACATTCTGGCTTTCCCTCTCTAAATTGATGAAGACCCAAAAAGGAAATGTGGGATCAGCACATGGAATAATTGAATTTTAATCTGACTCATATTCCAGAATGACTTATAGTATGTTTCAGAGTGTTGAGGGGCTTCCATCTACTCTACATGCATAATTACTCAGCAATTTGTGGGTTTGTTAGTTCAATATGAGCAGTTAAGGCAAAGAGGCCTCCTATATGCACCAGATTATTTCCTCAATTTCAGCCAACTTCAGTGATGTCAGATGTGGTCCTGGACTTATGGCTGGCATTGTTCCTGGCAGTCTGCCGGATTTACCAGTAGATTTCTCAGTGGATTTTTGAATGGTTTATTTTAAGAAGTTGATTTTAGGAAGTTCACTTGAGCTTTAATTTGGACATGAATTTAAATTCATGAGAGTTGATACTGTCCTATGAGAAGGTGGAGTGCTAGCTAGTTTTAAAAATACTCCTTTTCAACTTTCTATGGCATCTCCAATAAATCCATCCTACGGAAGGGAAAAGCAAAGTTTATTAGAAGTTACTTTGGTTTAAAATTCTGTAATGTAATCTCTCTTTTAGCACTACTACATGGATACTAATGATTAGGTGTATAAAAATCCAGTGGAATAATAGCACTGACCCACTGTAATAATAAAAGTAATCATTTATTGAGTATTTACTATCAATGTACCTGATTATCTTCTAACCTTCACAGTAATCCTGAATATTAGATAGAATTATTCTCATTTTACAGTTGAAAAAACTGGGTCTGTAAAATATCAATTCTCAGTAATTACATATCAAAGAAGTGATAAATTTAACATTTAAATCCATTTCTGTTATGTCAAAGTCAAAAGGCAGAACGAGAATAGCAAGGAATTATTCCCTTTTTAAAACTAGTCATGGAGGAAAGGGTTACCTTAATTTCCACACTAAGACTTTATGCCTGACACCTAATGGTCATGCTAGGAATTGCAGTGCAGGATACACAACAATCATTGGTAATGGACACACTAAAGATTTGAGGTAGCTAAAGTAAATATGCATTCCCAGTCCTAAACATACCACATATATTCTTCATTACACTACATTTGTTAGTATAAATAATCAAATAATGACTGATTCAAAGTCTCATACAGATGATTCTACACAATTTTGGAACTCTAAGTATAAATGATCCACTGAATTTCCATATTTTAAGAGAAAAACAGAGAATAAAATATATTATATGTGAATATGACATCAGAGCAGAACTATATCCTTTCCTGTCTGTCTCTGAACCTAATTTTTTTATTTCCATTTATCATAACTTTATTGTTGAGCAAAATTACCTGTATAAAGGGATGTGGAAGTTTCCAAGCTCATGCTGATGTTCCTTTCTTGCATACTTTTCTGTAGCTGTGTGACTCTTTTGAATCCAACTTCAAAAATATATATTGTGTATACTTTCCTTATAAAATGTGTTTTTACACTCAATAGTACATTCATCACTTTTTCTGCAGTACTAATAGCAAATTATTGAGAACACTAGGAATGCTCCTTGGATCCTGCTGGGTAGATCCACAGGCTCTGCCTTTGATCCACATATCTGTCTTGTGTTCAGCCTGTCACAGTGCAAGCGAACAGGGGAAACCAAGTGCCAAAGGCCTTTTTTGGGGACAAGCACATTGTGAATGTCCTGCCAACCATGCCAGCCTTGTGGAATTAGTGTGGGTGGACTGTCAGGTCTGCACCTAGCATGCTGATAGGTAGAAAGCACTGGAGAAAAATTGGTAGTTTGTGTCTTCCAGAAAGCAAGAGCATGAAATGCCTTATTCTCCCCACTTTGGAGGAGCACTTACTATTTCTAAAAGACAAAAGTGGAAATAATAATAGTCACAAATATAAAACTATAGTTTACCCACCTCTGATATTTTTCTCTGTGCTTCAAATTCAAATTTGCTTTCTTCGATCTAAGAATACAATTCCATAGCCAATTCATAGAAAAAAAATACAATAAAATCACAGGTACAGATGAGCTGTTCTGGCTAAAAAATGGTGTTTACTTAAAAAAAAATCTCTCATGTCCTCCATTGCTTCCTGTATCAGGTAGAAAAAGACAGACAGCTCTGTTAGTGCAGCATTATTGAAACAGTATTCACACCCCAGTCCAGTAAATGGTTCACACACTTTAATTCCTGTTAAAAAAAAAAAAAACCTTTATTAAATTGAATGATTGATTAGCTTGTGTTAGATGTTGAGAAAAGCAGTCTGAAAAACCTATATATTCTGTATAAGACCAAGCCAGCTGTCTCAGAAGAAAGACTTTTGGTATTGTGTAAATTTTACAAACTATTGAATTTCTAACAGGCTCTTTGTTGTATGTTCTTATACACTTTATAGACTCTACATCATTTGAAAAAGCAAAAACAGTATTCTAAACTAAGAAAAGGCACTGTGTATTTTGTTAAACAAGTCATCATAGTCAACAATGATATTTTTCTTTGATGTCTAACAGATTTGGCCACATTGCTATAACTATCAGCCTATAAAAATATTCTGTAACATAGTCTACCTCTAATTTGACTTTTTGTGAAACCAACTGTCAATTATATTTATCTCCATACTTCCAAACCCTCTAAAAATTCACTTCTTTCTGTGATTGCTTTTAATAGCATAACCTTAATTCAGGATTTTTATACTCCTTGTTTATGGTAATACTAAACTCAAGAAAATGCACTTGTTGAAATAAATGTCAGAGTAAAAAACCAACTGGTCTATAATTTAAGATTATTTAACTGCTCATTGGCAAACAATTAGGTAGCATAATTGATTATTGAACCTCAATCTGCATTTTTTGAAATACTCTTCTTTTGAAATCATCTTTTGAAATACTCTTCTTTTGAAATCATCTTTTGAAATACTATACTATGGTGGACGAGAATAGAGAAAAAAGAAAAAAAAAAACACCAGACAACAACCATTCTGTAACTCTTAAGTTGCATGTCTAAGTTAAAATGTCTTTGAAAACATTAAGAGAAGTCTGACTAACAGAATTGTCTAAGATGTTTCATATCTCTGTGTAGGCACACACAGTCACACTTGTATGTGCATGCACACACACACATACATAGTTCTTGCAATGAATTCATCAGAGAGTTACTCCCTAATTTAAGCTCAAGCTTGCAAAAAAGTCAGTTGTTATTTCTTTTTTCCTGACACTATTACATCAAAATAGTATCCAGGCATTAGACAGTATTTATTAGCTTGTAAGGCCAGAGATAATGATCCTATTCAATCAGAGCACATGAATAATTCAAGAATCCCAACTTCTAGTAATGTCGGGCTCCACTTTTAAAACCAGTAAAAGAACCATTTGCATCATTTATTTATTTTTGGTGACAGTGAGTAAAATACAAAAGGGTTTTTGTTGTTGTTGTTTGTTGTTGTTGTGTGTGTGTGAGTGTATGTGTGTGTGCGTGTGTGGTGTGTTTTACAGGGAAGAGAGCCTCTTGGCTCTTTGATTTTAAACTGATCAAAGATGATGCCAAAATAACATGTATATGTATGTAAATATGATCAATGATACTACAAGAGAGATATAAAACTATCTCTCTGGATTGTTCTATATAAATTTGGTGATAGTGTTTTAATTACTGTTAATGGTTTAATATAATTTTACATACTATTGCTAGAAAATAATTGTGGTTTCAGCAAGACCATTGAATGATAATTTCAGGAGTCATTTTTGCAATGTACAATCTGAAAACTACATTTGAAAGAGGATAGAATATTTTAAGCACCAAGAGAAGTTGAAATAATGTAATCTTAAATGTTGTTAATCATTTTCTAAAATAAACAATGAAAGACAATGAACGAGAGTACCATTTTTCCTCTAAATCAGCTTGTCTCATATATTTGATATTTACACTGTCCAATATGGAAGCCATTAGCCACATTGAGCACTTTAAATGTGACTAGTGCAACCAAGAAACTGAATTTTAAATCTTGTTTGCTTTAAATTAATTCAAATATAAATAGCCACATTTGGCTAGTAGCTCCCTATTGGACATCACAGCTCTTAAGTCTTCAAGGAAAATGGTTATTGGATCATAAATATCAACAATTACATACTTATTAAAGTATTTTAATCCTTCTTTTAAATTTATCATTTATATTAAAATTCTCACTTTATTACAGATTATTCAATATTTGTGAATCTATTATGTACTTTTATTTTGCTGATTCACTTGGCAAAATTGGAGTGAAATAGTGTTCCAATCCTACTTTTGGTAAGATGTACTATACTGATTGATAAAACCATTAGAATGAATCTAGAAGAAGCAACAGACAAATTAAACAAGAGAAAGCTGTTATATACTCCTCAATGGCTCAACAATAATAAAAAATTAAAGAAGTACAAATTAGTAGTTGATAGATGGTCACAGAAATGGGGATCAAGGAAAAGGGCAAGGAGTCAGCATTAATGTAATGACTAGGTGCAGAGCCAGAGGAGAGAAAGAACAATCAGGGGGATTATTTCATAAACTATAAAAATATCTAACCAATGTACTGTATACATGAAACTAATAATAAAACAATAAATAAACACATAAATAAAAATGTATTATCAATTTAAAAGACTTTAAGAAGCAACTTTATTGAGGATATATTTATTGAAAAAATATTATCTTCAGTAAGCTAATTAGCTTTTTAAAAAATATAACATGACTATATTTTAGAGATTGTAGAGGTGATGAATAACACTTTTATTTATTATACTCCTGTAGTGGGTTTTTGCTCATTTTCATGAAGAATATTCTGAAGAAGAAGAGAAATCAGTAAAGTAAATATTAAAGGATAGGAGTCAGTTAACACGCATCTCAGGTTTATTTGAAATTTGTAAACAAGTATGATGTGCATTGTCTCAATCAGCTGTCCATAGAAGGAAAGTCATAATCAAATCTCCAGATACAGATGCATTTGTTAACTTCCAGATACAGTCCAAGTGCATGCTTGTGCATTCATATTAGCCATTAATTAAGGATCACTTGGGGGGACTTTAAGCTCTTAAACTGGATTAGTGAAAGTGATCAAAGGACCAATTGAGTTTTATAAATTGAGTTGTACAAGATAGGGAGTGAACTTTGAAAAGGACTTCTTAAATCAGACATCACTGATTTCTTCATCACAGCCTTAAAATAAGGGCTGTCATTAATTGGATTTGAAAAGAATCATCAAATGAATGTTGACACTCTCCATAGTAGCCAAAATGTGATGTGTTGTACCAATAATTAGTGTCAAAATTCCAGAAGCAAAATCCAGTGGCACTTCATGATTAGAAGTTAAGTTTGAGATGAAAGGTTTCTTTCCCTATAGTGACTGATTTAGAAAGAACCTCATTTCTATTCTGAAAAAGCATTAACAAATATTTTTATAAACCTACATTAGCAGATTTCTGAGCTGGATAACCAGAGAGTTGTTAAACATAAACACAATGTTTACGCATGTTTTCTACTATTATTGTTGTTGTTGTTGTTGTCGTTGTTTTGTTAAGATGTACCATTTTTTAAGCTTCAATTTCAATTTGAGTTCTAATATTTTATATTTAATCCTCACAAAACCTTGCAGGGTGTATGTTCTTATTTTGAAAATGACTGAAAAGAGTTCAAAGAGATAAGTAAATTTCTTTATGGTCTCATGGACAGCAGGTAACAAAATCAAAAGGTCCGTCAATATCTCTACAATTATATGGGCAGCGGATGCTAGAACTGAAAGTGAATCTAGAATCTTCTAGATCCAAAGTCCTAGTTTATCTTCCACACCATGTCATCTCTCTAATATTGCATATACAGTACACAATATTTAAGTCCATTTGCAAAAGCACATTTATTTACAAAAAATGAAAGTATGTGAACTTGGTCACCTGTTTGGGGAGAACTTTTGTCTAGGATTAGGTTTTTTCTGTCTTATCTATGGAATTGGGTTAGTGACTATCACTCTTTATTTCCAGGAAGCACAGAATTCTCCATAGATTAGGCCCAAAGAAAGTCATATTTTGTCGATATTTGCCTTCTGTGTATTCTGTGGTATGCATTTTCTGATTCAAGACCAATGGTTCTGATTTAGCTCAGAGACCCCTTTGAAAATTGAATGTATATTGACTGTTACCACAGAAAAAAAAATGTACTTATAATTTTCAAGAGTTCAAGGACAACCTGAAGTGCAGATTTGTCTAAAGTATGACTTTCAGCTTTCTGCCAAGAAAGATAATATTGTTATTTTTATAAGAAAAAAAGACTAGTCTATATATTAGCTTCCTCAGGTTGCCACAACAAATTACAAAAAGATTGATGGCTTTAAACAACAGACATTTATTCTCTCATTGTTCGAGAGGCCAGAAGTCTGAAATCAAAGTATCAGAAGGGTTGTGGATCTCTCCAAAGGTTTTACAAATAATCTTTCCTTGCCTCTTCCAGTTTCCTGTAGCTCCTGGTATATATTGTGGCTGCATCACTTCAATCTCTACATTTATCCTCACATGGACTTTTCGTCTATGTGACTGTCTTTTCTTCTGTCTTTTATGACACTTATCATTGAACTTAGGGCCTGCACAAGTAAGCCAGGATAACCTCATCTCAAAATATTTTATTTAATTACATTTGTAGAGACCTTTTTTCCCAGATAAAGTCACATTCACAGTTTCCAGGGGTTACGATGTGAACATATTTGAGGGAGGCCAACATTCAACTATAGTCAGTAAGATTTATTTTAATTTTTTGGAACATCACTGCCCCACATAACTGGTCCAGAAAAGGCCTCAAAATATTACCACCTAGAATGTAATTACCTTAAAACCATTGATAAAAACAAAATCAGGAAGGCAAACTATGGACCTAAATAGGAGGTAGTATGTATAGTAGTTAAGGGTACAAATGAACACTACACTGATTGCCTGGGTTATGATCTCACTCACATGCATTGTGACCCAGGAAGACCTGTGAACTTCTGCAATCTTCACTTATCTGTATAATAAGATGAGTATCACTCCGATAATGTGTTTGTAAAAATTAAATGAAAAAATCTGTGTCAAGAATTAAGCATAATACCTGGTATGGAGTAAGCACTAAATAGCTCTAGCCATCAGTATATGCTCCTCTGCAGCACCCCTTAATGTTGCTTAGGCATAGTTATCTATTTGTTTATTTATACATCTATCTATCTACCTATGCATCCATCCATCTATCATCTATTTATTCACCTGCTTACTTGTTTTACTAGAAATGATTATAAATAAGAATAAATTAAACTTCCAGAAATATGGTTTTCTTTCTCAGATATCATCATTATAGGCAATAATAATAAGAGAGAGCATTCATTTTACCTATAGAAACCCTAAAATATTCATCATTCATTTACCATTTATTGAGCTCTATTATATCATGGCTTATGATAGAAATAAGAGACCAAAAGATGATTAGGACAATTTCAGCTGTCAAACAATTTACATTCTATTTAGAGTGACATATAAGATATACAATAATTATAATTGACTATAATTGGGGTTTTAAAGATCAGGAAGCCATGAGAACTGAAGGGAATGCAAGTAGCATGCAATTTAGGACAGGGGAGAGGCAGGACAAAAGACTCCCAAAAGAAAGTATATTATAGTGAGAAGAGAATAGGTCCAGAGGTCATGGAGAAATTAGAGAAATGAATCCTGTCTTTAACTCTAATGAGCTATTTCTTAAACTCTCAGTAAAATGAAGCTAATATCTATACTATTGGATTGTTTGAGAATTAATTAAATAATGCACTTAGAACAATACCTAGCACCTAGCAAAGGATATATAAATATTATCCATTTAGTTGTTCTTATTGTTATAATCACCATTAATCAATTTCTAGTGCACAGAAGTTCAAAAAGTATGTTTCCTTTTTCCCCTAGATGGCAATTTCCAATTCAAAGTCATCTTATCAAAGAGGTCATCCGTACTGGTACCAGCTTTCCCTGTTCCATTCTCTATACTCTATGATAATAGTATATATGTGTTCAAATGTTTCTTTTTCTCCTTTCCACTATACTGTATTGTTCTTAAAAACTAGAAAAATATCTTATATTTTGCCCTAGAATGTATATAATATCTTATATGTTGCCCTAGCATGTATATAATAAAATGTCTAGCAGTTAGTCAGTAAATGTTTCCTGAACTATAAAGATTGCAGGTAGATATTCTCCAGAGCCCATATCCCGCAGCACCGCCCCCCGCAACACACAAGTATTGAATAGGCTATGAAGCTGTCTTAAAACCATCCAAAAGAAATTCCACTTAGGTAGCATTAGATTAGAAGTTTAGAACAAGATCCATTTAGTGTAATTGTGTTAATTTTCTACTGCTATATAACAAATTACCACAAACACAGTAATTTAAAGTAACATGTATTTGTTATATGCCACAGTTGGAGTTTGGCTAAGCCTTGTTCTCTACTTCAGGATTCCATGAGATTGGAATCAAGGTACATGCTGGGTCTGCAATCTCATTAGAACAAGTAGGAGAACAAGTTTGTTTCCAAGATTTTTCAAATTGCTGGCAGAATTCATTTCCTTGCAGCTTTAGGATTCCTGGCAGTTTGCTTCTTCAGAGCCAGCAGGGAAGATGGTGCCTTTAGAGCATGTTTGCTAGCAAGGTGGAGTCTTATATAATGTAAGGTAAACACAGGAGTAGTATCCTATGACCTTGTCCATATAACATAACATAATAAAGATGGTGACATCCCATCATCTTCTCCATGTTCTTTTGGTTAAAAGCATGTCTTGCCCACACTCATGAAAAGGAATTGTACAGTAAGTGAATTGTACAACAGGAAGTAGGGATTATTGGGGCTACCTTAAAATCTGTCTGCCACAGTAATGTTAAGGGTGCCCAAGAATTCTAGACTTCAGACTTTCAACAACACATTTTTAATGTTTAATTCATTGGAGCTTTTATCAATAGTGTATAACAATGCTACATGCATTGAAAAGAAAAAAATAGAATGTAAAAATATTTTTTAAAAACTTTGATATAATTTTTAATAATAAAAATCATGTAACTCTGAGGTATGTTACTCTGTGAACTCTGAAATACCTATTAGTTTGTATAGTATGGTAGAGCCATCATTAGAAAGATAATTCATCATACTAGAAGAGTTGTACTATGCATTATAAATTACTATAATAATACACTGCACCTGGCAGTTATTTATTTTAGTGCTGTCTTATTTATCATAACAAAAAACCATTTTGTATTTGAAGAGAGACAAATAGAAGTTTATTTTCTTCGTGTTCTGATATATGGTGAGCATAAGGTGCTCAAAAATAATAATTAGAAGTTGAGAGTTACTGTATTTCTGGACCAGACTCTATTATTACATTGATATGGTAATTAAATTTCTTAATTATTTTTAAACAGTCAGTCTATGTTTTCCTTTTTGAAGATGGCGGGAAGATTACCTGCTTAGATGATCACATTGCCTGGATAATTCAGCCAGACCGACTGCCTGACTAAAGAGCCTCTTCCTTTATCACTGCTCCTTGTAGGCCTCCTTTAAACCTGTGGATTAATGGAAGAAGGCCATCCTCCTGCCTTCAGGAGGACTATACTAGTAGTTGTATTTTCCTCATGGAACCTCTGAATCAGAGCTCTAGTCAAATGACTTCAGGAGTCAGGAAGATGAAGTTACAGAGGGAAGAAGTTGTGCTGTCAAATATACTGTTCAGCAAATGTCACAGCCCCACAGACAAACATTAATCATGCTCAATAAATTATTTCTACTAAGGAGCACAGACCTAATGATGTCCAACAATCCATGAGGAGAAAAGTACCTATGACTTCTGTAGTTTAATTATCAATGAATAGATTAATTTTGATAAGCATTTATGTTCTAGTATTTTCTTATATATTTTATATTTTATGAATAAAATATTGCTATATGCTAAGTCTATCAGTTCTTCATTCAATGATCATTTCCCAACACATATTTTAAAATACACAATGTAATTTTGTATATTAATACTTGAAAAATAAAACCTATAGGTAATTATTGGTCCCATCTTGACAATTCAGGATTTTATTTTATTCTATTTTTTAGAAAAAAGCTTTAAGTAGAATGACTTTTGGAAGCTGTTTATGTTATATAGACTATATGGAGTGCTAAAAACTTTCTGTTGTAGTCTCATCCAACAGTAAGCACATACTGTATATACAGCACTGTTATAGACACTGGAGATACAACAATGTATAAGATAAAGTCCTTACCTTTATCAAATTTATTGTTAAAATAGTGATGGGAAGATAGAAACCAAATAGATATGTAACGTAATTTTAGATACTGAGGGCTGCTATGTTTAAAAAAATAAGATGTGTTAGTCACTTATGGCTCACATGATAAACTACCATAGATTGGGTGGCTTATAAATAAAAATCTATTTCTCACAATTCTGGAGGCTGGAAGTCCATGATGAGGGTCTAACACAGTCTTGTTCTGGTGAGGGCCTCTTCTGGGTTACAGACTGCCAAATTCTCCTTATATCTTCAAATGAAGGAAAGAAAGCAAGGTAGCTCTCCTGCCTTTTCTTATAAGAGTATCAATCCCATTCATGAGCACTCTACTTTCATGACCTAATTATCTTTCAAAGGCCCCAGTTCCAAATATGATCACATTGGAAATTCATTTTGTTAAAGTAATTAAACAAAGCAGCCATTAGATAGGGGCAGCTCTAATGTATCGATAGTCTATGTAAGTAAACCAAAACTGAAGCCAAAGTTGATGTACTCAAATTTGAGAAAATAAAACTAAAAAACAACAGTCACAAATAGCCAATTAGGTTTTCCCAAATAAGGCAACTGCTTAAGTCATAGCCAATCAAATAATTTCCTTGCTTTGCTTCTGAGTCTCTATATAAAGAAATCTCTCCTGTTCCTGTGAGTATAGCACTGCTAACCACTTTTGGTTTGGCACTGCCTGATTCTAGTTGATGGATGCTCAAATAAACTCTTGAAAATTTTAATGTACTTGAGTTTATCTTTTAATAGTTTTTAACATATGAATTTTTGGAGGATTCAAACATTTAGTCCATAACATAATCATGAAGTAAGTTTAGAGTTATGTCAGTGGTTCTCAACTGGAGGTAATTTTATTCCCCAGGTGATATTTAGCAATGTCTATAGACAATTTTGGTTGTCACAACTGGAAAGATGTTATTGATACCTAGTAGGTAAAGTCCAACGATGCTGCCAAATATCCTACAACACACAGGAATCCCTGCCCTCACCAAAAATAATTATTTAGTCAAGAACTTCTAATTTAGAGGTAGAGTACAAGGACAATTGATCAGTGATACAAATAACATGAGGGAATGGGACATTCACATTGCTTGGAGAAGAGCATTCAGGCAAAGAGGAAAGCAAAAGCAAAAGCTCTAAGCTATGGTGTAACTGGTATGATGGGTGAAAGGATTCATATTTCAAGATATTTTAAATGATATCTCTCATATCTTTCCTACTACTTACAAGGCTCAAGACAAGAATGCAAGTAAAAACTTACTACCATACATTATAATAATTAAAAATTGTAAATTAAACCAACAAATTGTTATATAAAATATGTTCTGTTCCCCACCTTAAATTTCATAATGGAAACATTTTAAATATATTTCTAAGCCTTGGACTGAAATTTAGCAAAATATGAACAAAATTCCATTATAAGCATATTAGAATGGTTTGTTGATGGGCCTGTGGTGTTTAGATATGAAATAAAAAGGACATAAATGATTTACATATTGTTTTATATTTTTCATAATTTTTTACTATTAATTCAACAAAATCATCAGTCATGTTCTTATAGTAAATACTTTTACATAATTTGCATTCAATGGAGATAACTTAATCACACAATTTTCTTGAATATGAATTTTAGGTAGCCTTCAGTTTAGAAAAATTTTATTATGCGGAGGAGATAAAAACTGAAATGTTTAATGAAATTATTAAAGCTAACCTTAGATTTGAAAATAAACCATAGATTTTACATTTATATTCAAAATTATAATGAAATTTCATATGATAATTTATCATTGTTACAGAAATATTTTAAAAGAGTTTCACTATAGTATATGATGTTGCCATTTATATAATGATTTTAAACATTTATTAAAGCAGTATCTAGACTTATACTGTATTTCCTAAATTCTTTTACTTATAGGTCTTTTATTGATGGATACAATAAAAAATAACAATATATTGCTTCAATTTTCTTCTTTTGTTTTCAACTGATATTATTCTTTGATTTATAATGGCTTCTATGGAAATTAATTTTGGTATTATTTCAAATGGATCTCCTTTATAGTTATGTGAAATTTTCATCTACTCTTCATATTCTAGTCGAATGTTACTTTTGTTGCACATCTTTGCAACTTATTTTCTTTGCCAACTTTTAGGCACTTATACACTAAATGTCTTTTAAAAAATGTGTCACCACTCGGCACACAAATACAGGGAATAGATTCTCACATGGAAAGTGAATAGAAGCAATTTCTTGATACTATAGAACTTCTAAACAAAAAAAAAAGATAATTAAGCTTATTTTTATCAATGAAATGTGTTCTTACCCTACTCTTTACCTTGCTTACTTACTTCTTAGACTTTCTTTCTTGATGCCCAAGACCAGATTAGCTATGTCTCCATTAATACACTCCCAGTTTCCAATCACAACACTTTCTCCAACTGTAATGTGAGAAAAATATCTATGGACAGAGATTATTTATCTGCTTCACTGTTGTATTGCTAATACCTAGCATAGTATCTGGTATGTACTCAATAACTATTTGTTAAATTAATAAGTGTCTTCTCTCAAGAGGGCTATATACCAAGAGGGTTATGAATCACGAATTAACATAATGTCTTATTATTATAATTCTGATATTGATTATTAATGGCCTTGAAGAACACAATGTCAATAATGTTTTGATGCCTTTACTATATTCATTGGCTTGACACTTGTGAATATTAGATTAGCTAAAATTTTCAAGAGTTAATTTTCCTAGAATGAATATTGAATAATGTCAGCTCAATTAAACTTTGGCTGTACATGTGCTTGGTTGAAGTATTTATTTTTCCTTCATTTTTTTTCTTTTTTTTTGAGTTTTTGTTTAGAAAATAATTTTGGCTATCGAACAATTGAATTCTGAGCAGCACTGCTGAGTTTGGATTCTACGTGCTTGATGATCTTATTAACTTTAAATAGACTTATGCTTGGTAGCCACTGTTATGAAATACAATTGTAATTTTTTTCATTTAACTATTTTTCAGGTACCTTTGAATATCTTAGATACTTTTCTTTGAATAGAATTTACAATCCTATACTGTAGGTGATGAATCTTTAAGGGAGTTAAGAATGATATGGCCTATAATGGAAAAAGTGGAAAAGACTTGATCAGTCAGGGTGCTCCAGAAAAACAGAACAAATAGCATGGACAGATAATTGAAGGATGATAAATTAGATAGATGATAGGTAGATAGATAGATAAATAGTAGATAGATAATGGATAAATAGATATAGAGATGTTGAGGTAAAGAGAGAGATTTTAATAAATTTGCTCTTGTAATTGTTGAGGGAGTAAGTCCACAGTTTGCAGGGTAGGTGGGTAGGCTGGAGACCCAGTAAAGAGTCATTGTTGCAATTCACATCTGAAGGCTGTTGGAAAAATGCCTCTTCTTTGAAGAAAGTCAACTGATCGTAAGGCTCACTCACATTATGACGAGTAATCTGTTTACTTAAAGTCTACTGATTTAGATGTAAATTATTTTTAAAAATACCTTCACAGAAACATCTAGAATGATATTTGAACAAATATATGAATACTGTGGTCTAGCCAAGCTGACACATAAAATTAACCATCACAGTTCATATAATACATTTCTTCTCTTTCTCTATACTTAACAGACATAAACAGTTTAAAAGGGCAAAGCTGTAATGACAATTCCGATTTAGATCTCTTCCGCCAGAGCAAGGACTATTTAGGAATCAATAGTAAAAAAGGATCAATAGTTTTTGTCATTAAATTTAGAATAAACTATGTCCTCAACCTGTGTCGCTATAAATATTCATTCAAGTTGTTCTAAAATAGTGTCCATCAGTTTCTTCATTGTCAAAAATAACTATAAATTCTCACAGATGTGATAAGTAGCATGCTCATTGTAGAATACAGTCATTGCTGTTACTTGATTACTTCTGTAATAAATGCAGAGAATCTGATATTGGATATTAGAAATGAAACCCTAGTGGCTAGAAGCTGTTCTAAATTTAAAGTATAAAATCTGGTTGGATTCTAAATTTGATAAAATGATTTTTTTTCTTGTTCTCAATGATGTAGTAGACTAGAAGAATCATAAACAACATACATACAACATTTTTTTTTATATTTGTAAGTACACAAAGCTTTGTATCCATGTTTGAATTCTTCTACAAAGCACATCCTAGAATGCCTGTAAAAATATTTGTCTGCATGGGAAAAGAAAGTCCCATGTTTTGGCCATGTGAAAAGACAGGTGGCTATCTGGAAGGAGTCTATGTCTGTGTGTCATAGATGAAAATGGTATGGTCTTCCCTGACGATAATAAACAAAGTGCCCAAAATAACTTGTCAAGGTGCTTGCCATAAGATAGACCAGGTGCTCACAACACCACGCAAGAAAGATGCTATGCAGTGGGGTCTGTTCTCTCCTTGAAGCATACAAGCTTCATTATACATAATGGAAATGGCGTGTGTATTTTCAGAAAGTACTGTGTAAACTGCAATGAAAAAAGAAAACACAGTCATGAGATTTTAAAATAAAGAAAAAAAATAAGAAAGAAAAGAAACCCAAAACAGTTTGCTTCTGTACTCCTATGGTGATAATAAAAAACTGTAGACTCTGAAAATAAAAGCATGCACTTTTAAAATAAGTTAAATGTGGTTACAAGCCCTCCCATCTATGTGTAAGCTCAGATTCAGAGTATATTTGACAACTGGTACTTTAGCTATTCATTTGCTTCCATAAAACAGTAGGTATATTGCATGAGGGTGTTGAATTTATTTTTCCCTTTTTAGTTATTTATTTCAATGATTTGAAAATATTATAATTATAAATTCTGGAATTAATATAACTGTATAAATAAACTATTTTTTTCTGTGTAGAGACCAGAAAATACAGGCTAAGGAAAGCATTTATTTATCAAACTATCCTTTAAATAAAAACAATACCCATAGATAACATCAGAGTATATTCAAGATTATAATTTTAGGCAACAGTTGATAAGAATATAAAATAATTCCTATTAGAACAGGTAACACCACAAACTCAAATAAGGATGGTGCTTCATTGATGTACATTAAATTTTGGGAATCTGTAAATATTTTGAATTCTTGCCACATAGCTAAGTATGAATTCTTAGCATGGATCAAAATCTCGCAAAGAAATCCTGGCAAAACAATATAACAAAAATGAAACAAACAAACCCAAAAAAAACCCCAGAAAATATTGAGTCAGTCCTATAAAAGGCAATAAATAATCTGCAAATAGAAATTGTTTTATTTCCAAGTCAATTCATTTTGGCAAACTGCATGGTAATGTAATGTCTTTTATGTGGTGCTAAAAGAATACTTTTCAGTGTGTCATGAATAGACCCGTTACTAATGATTAACATTTACTACATGATAGTTAATAATCATAATAGAGTAGATATGGTTCCTGCAATATAATTTAATCAAATGACATAAGAATTTTGTAGGCTTTTTTTTTTTTAACTGACCAACATCCAATTATCCCTGTGTGTGGTTTCTGTGTACAAAGGGAAGATAGTTTCTCTTTCACATTGCCGCCATGGCCAACCCCCCACCTCCCACCCCCAGAATTGTAAGAATTAAAAGATCACAGCCATATCTTAAATTTGTCTGGGCGATTATTAATTCTGGAATTTATCTTGTCTTACTGGATAGGTGTTCCAACATTTTAATAACAAAGTTGATAAGAATGATGATGGCATTTATAAAGAATCTATTCTGTACTCTACAGAAGTCATTGTTTCTCCCCACAGTAATCCTGCTACATACTCCCAGAAAAATGCCTATTAGAGATGAGGATTCTGGGCTCAGAAAAACCAAAAAACTTTTCTAAGATTGCACAATGAGAAAATGTCTAAATGTCTAAGCTCAAGTGTCTATGACCCTGTAGTTTGTATTTTTCTCCATTTATATTTTTCTCCATGCTGTCTATCTTTATGTAGAGAAATGCTAGTCTTGCAATCAAGAATTAAGTGAGTATATATCAGAGGTGCTCAAATAAATATTTACTATGAAACAGTAAATAATTTTTATGTAAAAAGAAAAAAAATATTTTTTGTATATTTTGTGACATAACTTTTTAATTTTAATATTGTTTAAGAAAAGCCATTATGATAAATCACTTTATTGCTTTGCTATATTTTAAAATAGAACATAATAATTAATAATTTTATTGCAGATAAAAACTTCTTTAAAATGAGCATGACATCGAATATAGATGTGTTGTGAATGTATGTTGATACATAACATCTCATCATCATTTCAAATTCTGGAATTGAAGAATGGCTATTAAATTAGGACATCAAAGAACATCAAAGCACTCGCTCATCTCAGCCATCTTCTAAGTTCATCACTAAATAACAATACACCAGTACTGCCAAAGTTCGGGGGCATCCATTTTCTAACCAATTAATGCATATTTTAAAGTTGCTTACAAGTGCATAAATATAAATAGATTTTGCTAACAGAATGGGTGCTACATGTTTAAAATTTTTTCTCAACATTTTTGAAATAGAAAAGAAAATTTTCTTCTGTTTGATTCAAACTGGGTTTCCAGATGTCCAGGGTCAAAGGTTGGTAATAAAAATATCAAATTTTGGCCTACTTTAACCAGACAGCATGCTCAAATGTGTTAGAGATTTCTCAGAGAGTGTCCTTTTGTAATTTAATTTTTCTCTTGACTTTCCTAATAAGAGGTCCATATACACTCTTCTATTATGCCTTTCTAATTCCACCTTGTAAGTGGTCTAGGTCTGTTATTTCTTCTTCAGTAATTGACTGTATAATGAACACTTAAAATACTTGTTATAAGCTCATAAATTTGCAAAGTTGTTAATTCTCTTCTTCCTTAGTTTGATGTACCATGTTCTACTTGTTAATATTTGATATTCTCTCTTATCCTTATATAAAATGAGAGATGGAGGGTGAACTAATAAAAAACAGAAACATCACAAATTTGATTCTTTTTTGCTCTGTTGGATAGTTTACCTTTAACAATTACTTGAAATTTAAGAGTAATTTTTTTCTGGTTATACTTATTTAGAAAATATTCTGGAAATTGACATTTTATCAGAAAATATAATAAAGGATTCCTTGAAAGGCTTAATTAATATATTAACTTAAAATACCATGCTATCAAATATAAACCTAGAGCAAATCCATGACTTTTGTTCTTTTTAATTCTTCATTATTTGTACTAAATAGTTTATGATGTTCCAGTTAGTAGATACAAAATACATAATGAAGACCTATTAGAGAAGTGCCTAGCACAGAGCTGAAACTGGTTCTTCCCTTCTATTAAGTTTAAGTTAAATTACTATATGTGCTCTTTTTTTGATAGCTTATTTTGATACATTGAGACTTTTATGTGGATTTTAAAACTATAATACATCTCATGAAATAGTTTGTAAAGCTGTATGTCTAACCAATGCCTCCAAGCCCCATGCTGAGAAAGCCACAGAGAACGATGAAAGAAGTCAAGAAAGAAGAGGAATAAGAAAAGAGAAAAGTTATGAGGATAATAAAATAAAAGTACTAAAATTAATTCATGATCTATTATCAACGTGGGAGAACAATATAGGAAACATTCTGTTAACAACTCTTAAGAACAGCCAGTGCACTTGGATTCTTTTCTATAAATTTCAGGACTTTCATTCAACTGATACAAATAAGTGCATATTCAGGAGAGTTTCCTGTATGTTTCCTTTTTAATGGCCATCAATGAGTCAGAGAACAGAACAGACTTCTTACAAGATCTATACATATCTTTCAAATTTGTATTTAACCAGGGATAACTGCTGGGGATAAACTCTTTTAAGAGTTTGTTGGACCCATTCAATATGGTATCTGAGAAAAATTAGATTGTTAAATTGTATTTTTCATAGAATATGTAAATAAATAACAAAGTGTGCTAATATTTCATTAACAACTTTTAAGTTCTATATATGACCTTAATGTGGGATTCAGTTTTTAAAAAATGTTTGAACCTAAGCTTGGTTGCTTTGGGTAATACATATCAAACCAATTAAATAAAAAGCAACACAGTAGTTGTAAAACCATTCCACTTTAAGTACTATTGCAAAGATTAAGGGTGCAGTTTACGTGGCCATTCAAATTTTGACTGTCCCAATTTGGCTAATAATTTACTTGTCTATGTTATTGTTTCCTTATCTGTAAATACCTCATAGGTTTATTGTGAGGAATAAAAGAGGTGGCATATTTAAAGCACTTAGAGCAGGGTTTAACACATGACCACTACTATGAATTAGAATATAAACTCCATGGCATCAGGAATTTTTTGCCTTATTTGTTCACTGATCTATTCCAAACACATAGGAACTTGACTACATATAATAGAACCTCCAAAAGTATTTTGGAGTAAATAAATAAATCTCCCAATTTAAAAAATATTTTTGGTGTTAATCAGTTACACTTTTTATGATAAAATATAACTTAATTTACATTCATAAATATCAGTAGATACAGAAAAATAATTTTTTTCAAATGCACAAAGATGTGCAGAGAAAATAGGAATTAGATTCACTTATTATTAAAAAGTACTCATAGATTCTAGTTTTAAAATCTTAAGTTTAATATGTTTCCAAGAGTTACACCTAAGGGTAAAAAAAAAAAATCACACATTTTTGGAGGACACTTGATCCTGTTCAAAACTTCCACAGAAATATTTTGTTCACATATTTAATATAAATCCTCTTCTACAGGATTGGAACCCTGACCTACCAAACTAATCCATCATGCCATTACCAACTAGGCTACTGAAGCAGGAAGGATTATTATTGGCAATACAGCCACAATACAGTTATTAGACCAATAAAACATGATAGTAGTTTTTTATCTGTTGATTCTATAAACCCAAAATAGAAATTAATCTTATGGGCTATTTGAACTCAGAGATGGGTTCTAAGTGTGGATTTTTAGGACAGTACCAAATTTTAAGGATGTTTTGGTATGGACCAAATGTTTCTGTGGATGTTTTGGGAGCAAGTGATTTTTTAATAATAAAAAAATAGAAATCACATAGAAAAAAATAGAATCCCAGAATATATTACTAGTAATTAAATAATTAAATTAGTATCATAATCAATATTTTATGGAGATGGTTTATAAGATTATCATAAAAAATATAATCTCTCTCCAAACAAATTTTTTCTAATAGAAAGTATAAAAGAAGGTAAACAAAATACGAGGAAATCACTTGTCCAATGCCCTAAAGATACATATTTTTTTCTTTTTCACTCTAATGTTCAGTGCTTCAAAATTTGGGGGGAAAATGAGACCCAGAATATACTAAAAAACTGGTCCTTTAATTCCTCAATCCTCTTTTTTCAGAATGGAGAAACTTGCTCTTTCTATAGAATTTTCTTCAAAAAGGAAGGTGTCTGGCTCTAGCCTGATACCAAAGGTCATTTCTTTACCATGAGTTCCTAATCTGAATCTTATACTTCTTCCTCATACTTGATAGAGAAAATAGATGCCACCAGAATTAATTCTCTATGAGCTCTCAACCTTCAACTTCCAGTAGTACACATGAAAATATTACAAAACATATTCTCTATCTCTTCTTTCCTCCAAAGCTTACCCATGTCCAGGTTCATTGCATTACACTGTTTGTTATGTCTTCTAATGATTTTTAATATTCTGAGGCTTTTCCTCACCCTCTACCATAGTTTAAAAATAAAACTAACATAAAACACCTATATTAATTTTCTAATGGTGCATAATAAATTACTGTAAAATCAGAAGTTTAACATACACTCGAATTCACCATCTTACAGTTACTGTGAGTCAAGAGCCCTGCATGGCATGGCTGGATTTTCTGCTCAGGGTATCACATGACTGAAATCAAACTGTTGACCAGGACTGCTGTCTCATCTGAAGTTCAGGATTCTCTTCCAAGTTTACTATGATTGAAAAACTTAGAACCCTGTTTTCTTGCTGCCCAGCTGATGACCTGGGGCTATTCCTAGAGGCTTCCTCCAGTTCTTTGCCATTGACCCCTACACCCACACACATTCCAGGCAGTTTGCAAAATGAATGTTTGGTTTCTTCAGGACATTTGGAGCTCATCTTTCTGATTTCTTCACAAGTCAGCAGCTGAGGTAACTCTGTTTTCCAAAGGTTTACCTGTTTAGGTTTAAAATGGGTTTGTATTTTATAAATTTTTTTTCAAAGTCCTGCAATGATTTCATATATTTTTCTGGTAATTTAGATATTATTTTACTTTATAGTAAAAAGAAAAAACTTTAATGAACCTTAAGAAAAATAATAGTTTGGTATACTATAAAAGCCCTTTTCACTTACTTTCCATGCACATTAAATCTAAAAAATTAATCTTGACCATTTGCTAAAATCTGTAAATAAAATTTTTTGTCTTTGCTTTCAGAATAAAAGTGGAAAATTATATAAAATACTTTAAAAGTATTTGACGTTTCAAAGTGTTTCTAACATGACACAATTTGAACATCAAATAATAATTTATTCAATATAATAAGTTGTGTGGATTTTAATGATGGCTCCAAGGACCTTTGCCAGTCCATGTTTTCCCTTACATCATGGATGGTCTTACCTCAGTTTGAGAGTTTGAATATATATATATATATATATATATATATATATATATATATATATATATTGGTAGCTTTTAGACACTTCAGTTTTAACATTATATTTCTTAGGAGGTGACAAAGATTTTTTTTAAAAAATTATCAGTATATAGGCACTGATATGTGATATGTAAAATAATTGTTTATTAAAGTAGAGATAATAGCCATAGTTTTACCTAAAATCAGTACCACTTTGAAATATCTAAAATAATTTTCTAAATAAAAAGTTTAACAGAAAAGAAAAAAAACAATTTATGAGAACACATACTTTTTCAAATATTAAAATAAATATTTTACTATATATTATACTGTGGTTTAAGTCAAATTCTCTTTTAAAATATCATTAAAATTATTTATCAAACCTTTATTTATGCAGGGTTACTACTAAAATTAAGAAAAGTTAGAATAATAATCCCCGAACAATCAGAAATAATGATTTAACAAAAATTTCTCAGCCTGATATAAATAATCACTAAAATGTATTGAATACATACAACATGGCAGGCATAAACATGTACATACAATATCATTTTTCAGATGAGAAAAATGAGGCACAGAGGGTTGTGCCTTTTCCAAATCTATTGTTTAAAGTCATATAGTTGGTAAGCTAAAGAAGACAGAAACTCGGAGTTCATGATTTTATCTATTATGGTATATAGCTTTCCAGGAATCAAATTTACTTGATTGAATGATGTTGATATTTTTAAGTATTAGCTTTAAAGAGATCACTCAATATTGATGTCTATGGAGAAATAGAAACTGGCAACAGAAAACCAATAAAGAGAGGAAGGGATAACTATGTTTTTTACTTGTTGTGGATACATGAGAGTCTGGGAAAAACTATATTAGTATTTCAGAACCAAAAACTTCTAAGACCTACTAATAAATACATTTGAATTTGACGATGATGCTTTGTCACCTATTTTAAATATACTTTTTGCATTTAATCTATACTAATTTATTATATTTCCTTCATCTGATCTTTCTAAAAAGAGCCATCATTTAATTCCTTTAAGATGATTTTTAAATTTGTTATTTTTTCCCATTATTCTGTGAATAATAACAATATCAAAGCCTTGCAGAACTTTAATGAAATAAAAATAAAACTGAGTAGCCAGCTAGACAAAGGGCTTTTATAAATCTGTCACTATCATGCAAAGAAGATGAGAAAGAAATTTTTCCAAGAACAAAAATTGCTCACTTTCCTGTAACATGACTCAGTTTCTGAGCTATAAATAGAGACACAGAGAGAGGATGAGAGAGATCATAGTAACTAACAATATTGCTGGCTATAAATACAGAACTAAATGCTCCATTGACTCATGGCTAATAGGGTTTTGAATCTCTTTTGAAAAAACCACTACATGTTTTAGTCAAATTGATTACTCAAGTTGCCACAGCCACTAAAATATTTCATATGTACTCATATGCTGTTATGTATTTTATGGCTATAGAATGCCTGTTTTTATTTTAGTTGACCACAATAACCTTTGAAGATAGGAGAAACAGAAATAAGTAAGGAAGGATATATGATAGATAAACAGATAGATGATAGATAGATGATAGATAATCTTTGGACACCAAAATTACTCTTTTTGACTATAACAGATAACACAGCAATATTTTATTGGTTCTCTCTATGGTGAAATTACCCACTTACTTTCTCTCTTAATTGCCCTTTATTGAAATCCCATATACTTTTCTAGGACAAAAAAATTTAGATTTATTAAGCATATTTTTATATATTCTTAAATAAATAATTCAAAAACAATAAAAGAGCTTAAAGGTTTGTACTCATATTACAATAGTACTGAGATATTTTCTACAATATATATCTCTAAATATAAACTAGAACTAAGGAACAATTAAATAGTGTTTTTTAACATATATAATAATATAATCAACTGGATATTACTTCTAGTAATAGCAGCCTGGAGAACATGGGTAATTACAACTAAAGTGTCTCAGCAAATCTCATATTTCTAGTCTTCTGCCTAACTCGAATTTAGTACCAATATTGAATTGTCATATCATTTCTGCTTTCTTTTTTCTCTACTGAGAAATATTAAGAGGCAATGAAATGTTTAAATTTTTTATGAGCACGTGTTTGCCATGAAGCCTTCTTTTTGTCATTTTTTATATCTCTGCACATTATTCTACTATAAGTAGAATGACTCGGGATTAGTTTTTGCCAAATGATAAAAAATTGAAATAAGTTTCAAATTTAACCAGTTTTAGTTACATTTGGAATGGTCTTCCTTATTTATTCTTTTTCTTCCATAGCCTACTTCCCCCAACAAAATAACAATAGCAACAACTTGTGATTCTTTTTCTGGAATTAAAAGCAAGTAATTTCAAAAATTATATTATTGTTATTATCTTTTATCTAGATTAACTTTATTTATGGCTGCAAATTTAACCAATGACTCTTAGCCTAATGAACTATTGACTGCAAAAATCCACTTGCACCAGGTGGGGATGTTGCATCAGGAAAGAACATTCCTATAGAGAGGAAAAAAGAAAAAAAAAAAAAAGATTATCCTATAACTAAGGAAGTGCAGAGGGCAAAACCATCTGTGTTTTCAAGATTTTGATGCAAAATAAGAGACTTTTAAAAATATTTTGAAAATATTTTATTGTGGTGCTATTGTAGATGATGTACATCAGTTAGATATTTGCAAGTTGGACTTTATTTATTCTTCTTTGTATTTTGCTAGCAAAGAGGATTTTGTTATCAACTACCCTTTTTCCATCCAGGTAAAGCATTTATGATCATCTACATAAAGGGTAAGGAGGTGGGTGAGATGTGGTGGATTTATTTTTTTGTTTAAGTCTTTTGAGATGGAACTGTAGGTCAGTTCTATTTTATCATTTCACAGTTAAATTCCATTTTATATTTCCTTGTTCTTAGAGAGAATGCTGTATTCTTAACATCTCCACATGGATAGCTATTTATAAATATAACTAGTAGATTCTGATAGATTGACTTTTATTTATATTACATTTTGAATACTATTCTTTTATCATACTTTTAAAGAAAAATAAGTATGATTGACAAAATAAGCTTTATTCATTTGATCATCATTTCAAATATATATTAAGTTATATAACCTGCTTTACTGTGTGTGTCTCTGAGGTGAACTGTGAATATTTAGGACTGTAGTAAAATTTTTCAGGACACTGCAATTTGAGAAATTCTTTAGGTAATTACCTTAAAAATATCTATGAATGAGAACACTAATTTATACATAAAAGAGCAATTTTTCACCTAATTTTCTCTCTATTTTGTTTCAAGTGAAAAAAAGTATTACATGATACAAAGTTTACTCAGGAATTATTTATTAAGCATAAATGAACTATAAATACATGTGTAGAATTATGTGTTTTAAATTAGGGAACTAAAAAATTCTTCAAATCTGACTACCATGCCTTACTTTGCATGATACTTTGTGACATCTCTACACCTACCATAAGTGTATTTGGGAAATAAAAGAAAAAAGAAAATTATATAATAATAAGAAGAAGGAAGAAGAGGTGGAGAAGAAGGAATGTATATAAATATTTATAAATATAATAAAATTTTTAATAATACCTTTCACATATTAGGGCAGTTCCTTCTAGGAATTTCAAAGATGTTCTACTTGCTTCTATAAACCTGTTACTCTGGTTTTCACAAATTTTCTATTCTGATATTTTCTCTTATTGTGGCTCTCATTTAACCAATTCTATGCCCTGAAAACCCATCAAGTCTTCATCATGAAACTAGGAATGAATGATCATCTAGAAGGCAACATATTTTGTATGGCCTCAACCAGATTTAAAATATTAAATATTATTTGGCAAATAAAACATTGAGAAATTTTACATTAAAATATGTATTTTAAGAACAGTGGGCTGAGCTGAGTAGGAACCTACTTCCCATGGATGACATAAGGGTTCAATGAGATCGTTATTAACAATAACAATAGCTAGCATTTTTCAAGTGCCTATTGTGTCTAGCCCTGGGCATACATTATTGAGTCTAGTCTATACAAAATGTTTAGTACCAAGTCTAACACATACTAAGCATTGGAGAAATATTAGCCATTATGATCATTGAAATTTTTCAAACTTTTATTCAAGTCCTTTTTTCTTATACTATTTCTCAGATGAGAAATTTAAGGCTCAAAGCAAGTAGCTAGTTCAAGAAATATTAGCATTTTTTACTAATGGCTAATTTTTATAACTACCTTACTAGGTAGGTAATATTACGATTTTATGAATGAAAATTCTGTGGTTTAAAAAGGGTAACTTGAGCAACTTGGGTCCAGAGTTCTTTCTGGCCCACACTACTCCATGACCTGGTAAATTCCATTTGCTCTATGAGCAGTCAACTCACTATGCTCTTTTATCCATGAGCTATAGAGAAGTTCTTATAGATGAGTAGTAGGAAGTATGTGTGTTTTGGGGTGAGAGGGTGGCAAAAAAGGGTTGGAGGAAAACTCACTGTTTATACTAGTAGCAGCCAATTTATAACAATGTCACAAGGCCTTATTATGTGCCACCTACTGTGCTAAACACTTTACATAAATTATCAATTTACTTTTCAGAATAACCCTGTGAAGTATATATTGCTATTGTCCCTTTTACAGAAAGAGAATACTGATATTTCTATGATTTAAGTAGTCAGGTCACAAAACTAGTAACGAACAGAGTCAGGACTAAAACCAAATAGCATGCATTCTGTTATTCAGTATTTGTTGAGTACCTTATTGGTGCATATTCCTCAATCCTATAGTTTGAGGGGTTATAAAAATAGTTTATAACTTAGATTGGTTGGAACTCCAGTAATACATAATATGATTGCTTTTTAAATTTATTAAAATGTATGACATAAAGGATCTTGGGGTGATCAACCTGGCAGAAGGTGGAGGACTATATTAGAGTAAAAAGAGACTGGGGGAAAGCTTACTAGTTAGAAAGCCACTGCGATGGTTCAGGCAATGCTGATTACAGTCAGGGATGTTGGAAGCAATATTATTTTTACATGAAACACTGATCTCTTTAAACCCAAAGGATATGTATACATAATGTCAACATAAACTAATGATTCAGAATATTGCTTAAGGTAAAAACAGTTATTTTACAATGACATAGAAAACAATACATCATGCTGAACATAGAACAAAACTGCTTTCAAATAAGAAAATAATTGTCAAATAATGGCAAAACTAACACAGCTGATAAAAATTTTCTGAGATAAATGAATAATTCCTTCAAATTTCATTTTACCTTTAATCTAATATCTGTTTATTGAGCATTTTCTGTGTTTCAAGGAGTAGGGTTTTCAATCATATTATACTAATATACCTGAAAAAGTCCCAATAAAAGAGATGGAAATGAAAATGTAGTTTTCTGTCATTCTTATCATACTCTCATTTTTTCCCATTTCAGAATAAGTACATTCTTACATTGTTCCTATCCTCTTGGGAATTATGTGTAACATATTTCTTCACTCAAAACATATTATACATGCATGTTTCTCAAAGAAATCTTGTGTAAAATCCTTTGTTGTTAATGAATCAATCTTAGTGTACCTGGTTGCCAATCTTAAATCTCATAATCTATCAGGCTTCCTTAGAGTATCACTTATATTGTTATAAGCTCAAACAACTTATACAATGAGCCTTTGTTTATATAGAGGCAAAGAACAAAACTAAATTTACAAAATAACAATAATCCTGGGGAAAATTTGCAGGAAATAATCCAGATGAAAAAATTGAGCTGTTTAGCATTTCAGTGTTAGTAATTGTTAAGTTATATTAAGTACATTTTATGCCACTGAGAATACACCAAATCACATTTCCAATCTATTTTTCAATCAATAATACTATTGTGATACATGAAAAATAAAACAATCTGAAAAAAAGTGATGCATGTGTTAAATTTGATTTATAGAATCTGATGTGTTCTCGAAAAGTGTCTATTTCCTTTTATATCTCTCTTTTGCTCACAGTTGAAATGGTTCAGTATAAAGACCGCAGAAAGCTGTAGATTATTCTAGCATAAAAACTAGAGACTCAAATCAGGACCTTGTCATTAGGAGGTGAAAAAATTAGGTTATGTTCAGGCCCTAAAAACATGTGTGTAGTTTTACATAGTGATGGTATGACATTCTTTGGCTACTTCCAGGTACTATCATAGGGGATGATTTAATGATGAATGTTCACTTAATTGTAGGAAATCAGCCAGTCTTTTCTTAGGAAGCAAATAAATCCAGAAATTTTTGCCATGTCATAGCTATTTAACAATTTTAGAAAGGCCTTTCATATTTATATTTCATATATAAAACACAAGCATTATGTAAAGCTCTGATCTCTAACATTTGGGAATACTTATTCTAGTTGAATGAACAAACATAAACCAGTTAAAAAATGTTATGATGTACAAATTAAAAGCAAAATAATATACAATATATACCTTGTTTTCTATTTTTATTTTTATAATTTTATAACATGTTAGAATATTAATAACAAATATATATAAACATAAAATATGCCATTGCTATGACCAGAAAGCTGTTTGATATTTAAATAAAAATAATTAGCAAATGAGGTAACTGGTTTCTTGTTTACAAAATTATTATAAAATTGAGTTGTTTGTGAATTAAAATGTTCATAATTAATTGCAGTCATTATTAACTGTAATTAATTAGAGTCTTTACATTCTCTCAAAGAATAACTTTCTACAAGTGTATTTGAACTTGAGATTTTGCATTTTATATCAAGAACCTGAAATCTGATAATAAAAGCCTACTTATATATTAATAAATATATAAGTAAATATATGTCATCTCTTAAGCTAAAACATTTTATGTAATGAATATGAATTATTTTTACTATTTTATGAGTGTCACCTTTATTATTGATATTGATCTTTAATTTATTTAATCAAAATGCAGCCACAATAGCTATAGTGTTAATATGTGAAGTTACTTCTAAGAGATTAAAGGGAGGTTGATGACTAAGGTGGGATTTGGAAGAAGTAAACTAGAGCAGTGGTCCCCAAACTTTTTTGTACCAGGTACCAGTGCTCCTATGAGAATCTAATGCCTGATGATCTGAGGTAGAGCTGAGGCGGTGATGCTAGCGCTAGGAGCAGCTGCAAACAGATAAAGCTTCACTTTATCGCCCACCACTCACTTCTTGCTATGTGGCCCAGTTCCTAACAGGCCATGGACTGGTCCAGTCCCCGGCTCGGCGGGGCTGGCCAGAGGTGGGGGCAGAGATTGAGTATCCCTGAACTAGAGGATTAAGAAAGACTATGAAAGTATGTCAAGGAAAGTGACATGACCAGGTTCTTGTTTTATTCTGCAAGAAAGAATTCAAGGGTAAGATGTGAACAGATCACAGGAAAGTGCAAGATTTATTAAAATGAAAGTACACATTCAAGAAGGAAATGAGGTTGAACTCAGAGAAAGAGACAGAGAGAGAGACAGAGAGAGAGAGAGTCCCACGAGGATGTCTGAATAGCTTTTGTTCTTCTTAGGGGCAGGGTCCAAAAATATGGTTCTGACATAGCCTTATTGTCTGCTCCCATTCTCAGGGAGTTTCATTTTCCACTCTTTCTTCCTTATATGATGTTTCTGGAACTGTAATGACATCAAGTACATGATGGGAACAGCAGTATTTGCAATGTGGATGAGATTATAATGATATAATTAGCCAAAGGTCATGCCTTAGCCAAAGATGGAGTCTAAGATGGAAAAAAAAAACATTTTTGGCTTTTCTCCCTCTGCCAGGGCTAAAACAGTGGAAGGCCTGAGGAAAGAAAAAAATTTCCAGAGCCATATTCTGGAGGGGAAGGGAGCATCCCCTCAGTAATAGTGGGCCCACATTGACTAAAAACAAAGTTAAGTTATTGTTAGAAGGATTGGGAAGGTATATAACATGACCTACTTCAAATATCAGAATGGAGAAGTTACAAAAAAAGTTATAACCCAATAAAAGCTTGTATGGAGAGAAAAAAGAAGGAGCTAATCCCTTAGAAAACTGTTTCTGAGTTTCAACTTGCCAAAGTTTTGTCCTCACAGCCTCTATGTAAATTTACTGACTGGAAGTGATACATCTATGTAAAATATATTAAGTATTGCCAGCAGACAGAGCAGGAGAAATAACAGCAGGGGTCAGCATGGTGGATGGTGAGAGCACTACACTGGGAATCAGGACTGGGTCCCACTCTGAGTTTATAACTATGTATTTGCATGACTTGACACAGGCCACTTAACCCTCTGGAATTCAGTGTTTAACTTTGTTAAACAAATGTGGTGCACTAAAACATTTTTAAGATTAGACGATATTCCTGGTTATAGACTTAACCAAGTCTGGGATGCAGAGAAATTTTTTTAGAAACATATGACAGAATGTACTTTCATTTTCTCAACTAGAGGGAGAATTATCTCCACCCTTATCCTGCTGAGAAATAGCTACAAATGCCAGCTGAAGTGGCATGTGAGACATGAATGTGTAACGGTTCTGTCTTGGATTTCTTCAAGAGTGCTATCAATTATGCACCCAGGACACTCATCTTAGAAACAAGAACTGAGTTTCAATTGGCTTCAGCAAATCATTCAGGGCAGTTTTTTTTCTTGTATGAATAAGATAGCTATATTAGGAAAGGTGTATTAAAGGTGTTGAACTTGGCAGAAAGCATTGAATGTTTGAGACAAACTAGTCTGAAAGAGGGAAAAGATTAAGTTTAGGTTTTTTTTTAATTTTTCTTTTTTTTGCCAAATATATAAACATAAACATACATGTATATATACGAATGAGTGAGATAATAGTGAGAGCTACAAAAGATGCTACTGTATTTTTTAATAAAGGAAAATAAAAATTATACACTTATAAGCATAACTTATGAGTTTGCTGTGTGAACTACATTGAAATGGTATTAATGAAGAGAAATGCTGTGGGTGTCATAATTAAGATAATCATTGGATAGTCATATGGATTTTTTAAATGATAAGCGATTATAGAAATGTTGAGTCAACTCAAGGGAAGACGGTAAATAATGCTCTTTGAATCAACAATGCTTTATGTTCTACATTGGAAGAACCACATTCTTTACCCACAATTTGATTTTTCCTCAAAGAAAATCAAATCAAGTTCAGGTCATTATATTATATTAATTAGTCACAACATGATTACTGTTTATGTGTTGTGTAGCCATACACTGTATTTATTTATAGATACTGCAATGTAGTTTTTCATGACACTGTTTGGCCTTTGGGAATGTCAGCTAACCATGACTTTATCTGATAAATAGCAGAAAATACAAGAGATTTTTAGAGCATGGTCTATGACATGTAGCTTGGAACAGTGTTTCTCAAAGTATATCAGCAAGATCACTATCACCTGGATACTATTAGAAATACATATTCTTAGTACCTCCCCAGACCTACTAAATTAAAAATACTGTTTGTGGGGACCAGCAGTTCTGTGTATTTGTGTTTTAATAGTTCCTTAGGTGATTCTGATATATGTTAAAATTTGAAAACCATGTTTCTGTGTTTTTCCAATTTTAGTATTTACAAATTCTGAAGAGCTTGTTTAAAATGCATAAGGCAACATAATCTGATCAAGATCACAACAGAATTTTCTTTGTAAATTGATTAATTGACTATAAATTTATGTGAAAATTCAGAGAGCCAATAATAGTTATGGCAAATGTAAAAATAAAAAACACAAACAAAACTAATTGTTTTATACTCCAAGAAATGAATAGTTAATAAAAGCTATAGTAATTAATCTAGTGTGGTAGAAGGGTAATGATAGACAAACAGGACAGAATACAAAATCCAGAAATGGATCTACACTGTGTGGTCATCTAATTTATGATAAAATTGACACAAATACAACAGGAAAATATGTCCTTTTTGATAAATTATGCTGGGCAGATGTGGAAAAAAATAAATTGTTACACTTACCTCATTTTAGGCACAAAATTCAATCTCAGATTATAAATATAAACATGAAGGACAAAACAATAAGTTTTAAGATGAAAATAGAAAAACATTTTCTAAATTTAGTGTAGGCAAATCTCAAATAAATAAACAGATAGATAGATAGATAGATAGATAGATAGATAGATAGATAGATAGATAGCCACTATGGAAAAAGGTATGAATTTTCCTCAAAAAACTAAGAATTAATCTACCATATGATCCAGCAATCCCTGTACTGGGTATTTACCCCAAAGACTTGAAAACACATATCCAAAAGATATTTGCACTCTAATGTTCATAGCATCATTATTCATGGTGGCCAGGACATGAAAGCAGAGAAAGTATCCTATGATAGATGATTGGATAAAGAAGCTGTGATACATATATACAATGGAATATTACTTAGCCATAAGAAGAGATGAAATACTGCCATTTGTGACAACATGGATGGACCTTGAGATAATCATGCTAAGTGTAATAAGCCAGACAGAAAAAGTTGAAAATCACATGATATCACTTATATGTGGGATATAAACCTAAAAGCAACAAAGGAACAGGACAAACAGAGACTCATGGATATCCACAATAGACTAGTGGTTACCAGTGGGTAGAAGGGGAGAAATATGAGATAAAGAGGGTCAAACATGTGGTTACAGAAAAAAATCTAACTATGGGAGGTGAACATACAATGATTATATCTATATCTATATCTATATCTATATCTATATCTATATCTATCTATATCTATATCTATATCTATATCTATATTTATCTATATCTATATCATCTATGCCTGTTAAATTGTACACCTGAAACACTGAATTTTGTTAACCAATGTCACCATTAAAATGAATTTTAAAAATAATAAATAAAATCCTAAAATAATTTAATAAAAATGAAATAAATTAAAAATTAAAAAAAATACTAAGATAAGGAAAGTCAAGCTATACTGTGATAGAAGATATTTACAATATGTAAACAACAAAAGAAAAGTTTAAGAACTCCATCAAATTAATATGCAAAGGATAGACAATCTTTAACAAATAGGTAAGAATCTTTTACAAACACTTCACAAAAGATCATGTTTAATTCTGTAATAAATATATGAAAGAAAAGGTACTGAACTTTCCTAGATATTAGTGAAATTCAAATAAAACTACAATGTGACACTCACTATGCACTCAATAGTATATGATCAAAATTTTAAAAAGACAGAAAATACCAAGTGTTGGCTGAGGATGTAGAACAAACAAAACTCTTTTAAAATGTTTTCAATACATATTTAATAGAAATTCAAACTCTTAATGACCAGATATATTGTTATAACAGCAGTGTTTGTAATACCACAAGAGTAAAAATGGCCCATCAACAATATATAGTAGATAAACACATTCTGGCATATTCATTCACTGGAATACTATATTACAATAAGAAAGAAAAAGCTATATCTACATGTTAAATATGGATGAATTTCACAAACATATGTTAAATGTTAAATTAAAAATAAAAGTACACAATGTGTGATTCCATTCCAGAAAGTTCAAAACAGAAAAAAACTAATCTATGAGAATCAAAGTTGGTGGTTTGGGTGAGGGATATTGAGCAGGCACAGAAGATCTTTGAGGGAAGCTATTAATGTACTTTTTTTGACCTGGGTGCTGTTTGCATGGGTGTGTTCAATTTGTAAATTTTAACCAGCTGTATAATATTGATCAGTTCATTTTTCTGTTTGTGGGTTATACTTCAAGCAAATCTTCCTTAAAAAAATCACAAAGCATAATGAAAGCTCCATTTTAAAAACACCAGTAAAGGGGTAGTGTAGGGGAGAGATGGAGGTGGGTTACAGAAGCCATGAGAGAAAGAGGTTATGAGACTATTACTTTAGGCTAAGACAGAAACAATCATATTTTGATTTAAGATAGAAGCATGGAAGATAGAGAAAGCAGATGAAATCGAAGGTGAAATGATGAAGTAAAACTGGCAGAATCTGGTGCTAGATATGAAAGGAGATGAGAGCAAAATGCAGGTAGAGTGCAGATTACCTTCTAAGAAACTCTTATTTTAGAAGTTGATATAGTCAGGGTAAGATATCTTCTAAAGCTGGGCAGAGTTAGAATTGAGACAGGTAAATAGATTTGTCAGGTGACTTTTGGCATGTCAATGTCAATGTCTACTCATTTTTGATCGACTTTCTTCAGTGACTACTTCCAGTATAATGTGTTCTCCAGGTTTTCCTCTTTACTTGATTAGCTTTTCTCATTCTTCTGTTCTGGTTCTTCCTCTGAAGAGCCCAGGATTTTATTCTAAGTCCTTTTAAAGTGATTAACCGGGCTCAGGCTCATGCTTAAAACATTAACTTTAACAAAAATCTCTTCTCCAGATTCATATACACAAATGATTACTTGACAGGACCATTTGTATTATTCAAAAATATCTGTCTCAAATTCAGCATAACCAAAATTGAACTAATTATTTTATCTCCAAATCTATTTTTTCCAAGGTTTCTCTTTTCATAAATGGTCACACCATAAATTTCAAAAATATGAACAATTATCCTTGACCCCTCCATTTTACTTATCCATTCTTTCCAACAATGAATCTTTTCAACTTTATACCCATGTCACCTTCACACTTGTTTCCATCACCATCATTGCCACCACCCTACTCCACACTATCATTATCTCTTGCTGCAACCACTGCAGTGGCCTTCTCACTAGTTTCTTCTCAAATACTTTTGCCTCTTTCCTTCTCTCAATTTACTCTTCACACTCAAGCAAAAATGAGCTATTAAATTTATCAAAGAGATTCTGTCAGATGCCTAAAATTCTTCAAAGGCTTTTGATTGATTTTAGGAGTAAGACCAAACTCTTTAAGGTCTGCATCACCTGGCTCTTCCTTACCTAGCTCACTCCTCTATAGAAGTGTCATTCATCTTGTCCTTCTGTCTCATGACTTCTGTACTTGCTGCACCTGACACACTTTCCTGATGAACCCATCCCTCTTCAAGTTCTCCTGGTTAATGACTGCTCATTATTTAGATCTCAGCTTAAATCAGTTCTTCAGGGAAGTATAACTGATTCTTGAGAATGTGCTAGTCCTTTATGTGCCTTTTCTTTATCAGTTTAATTTATACTTTTCTATTTGATTATAGGTTAATGCTTGTGTCCCTCTGTAGACTGTAATCTCCACAAAAGCAGGGAGTATCTGAACACGGGACAGTACCCAAGTGCTTAGAATAGAGCCAAGAATATTCTATGCTCAATAAATATTTAAAGAATAAAAGAACCGTTTAGGGAAAGCAGAATTTATAATGTATGGATCCAAAAAGCAAAAGAATATTATTAGCTCATTGTGCCCTATAGATGTCAGGCACAATAAGGCAAAAAAAGAAATCTAGTTTAGGGAATAAAACATTAAAATTGACCGTTTATGGCCTTGCCTAGATTTTCTTTGACCCACAGTTTAGTGTTAGTCCTTCCTATTATGGCATTCAAAAAGGTCTTCAATTCATTTCTGGAAATTAGATACCAAATCATTGGCTCAATATAGTTTGTCCTCAATTTAAGCAATAGTTAAGTCATAAATTTTAATCATTTTCACTCTTTAGAACATCATCTGACATATAATAACTATATGAACAAAGATTTCAGAATCATAAATTTGGGAAATAAGATACCTAAGGAAGCTGATTTTGAACACTTATAGAACATTTGTTTGTAGAAAGCTGACTGTTGATAACAGCTTAATAGATCGGGTAGCTACACAAGAACCCAGCACAGGAGGTATGTATTAAGATGTGCTTTGGGGGTGTTGGGGTTTTTTTCTTTTTGAAATATGAGATCTAAAATAATTTGGTTTCCCACCTCTTGCCACTGTTCTCACTCCACACTTTGCCATTTTACATATGATTATTGAGTTGACCTAAAAGGCTTTTAGGTTGGGAGGTGCAAGGTCAGTGTCCCTGCCGCCTCCCAATCTCTGTCTGTACCTACCTCAGACATGTCTTTGTACTATCCCTGCTGGACACTGCACCTTTCCGTAATTATAAATGTCTGTTTTCAGTCACTTCAAAGGGTTCCCAGCACTGGGAGTCCTCCTTCAAAGCCTCTGCATTGCTGAGGAACTTCTGTCATTGACAGGAGGTCCTGCTTTGAAGTTTTTCATGCCATTTATTGATTTCCCCCCTTTAAAGATGTTCAGATTAGAAAATGTTTCACCCCCTTTGAAAATGTGAGTATTTTCATGATGTTGAAGAGTTAATCCTTTGAATATATTTAAATTTTATAGTAATGTTTTTATGTGAAAAATTTGAAATTGGTTATGACACTTGCTTTATGGCACTTTTTCTCTGCTGGATTCTTCAAGATCAAGATCCTTCCAATTTAGTGTATTGTTGGTTTTTATATTATGCTTTTGGTCCTTTTGTATGCAATGTCAAAGGAATTTAATAAATATGCTAAAATGAAAGAGCTTGCATAATTTGGAAATGACTTTTATTCTAGTTATTTATACATCTATTTAAAATTGAAACACTTTTAATGTTTGGGGTTATTTATAAAGTTTTCTTAGTCTCATGAACATCTACAGTATCCTAATATACACAACTACCAACAAAGATTAGCTATGAAAATTAAGTCTATCTTAGTTATAAAAATGTGTATTTTATACCTAACACATAGTAAATTAGCTATGCCAGTGGCAATTAAATGGTCAAATCCAATTAATCCAATACTAGATAACAGCCTATATATGTTTTAGATATTAGACTCAGGGCTGTCTCTGATGATCAGAAGTATACTACCTTTCTCTCTGGTTAGCTTATTTCAGCATTTCTGTCACTTGGAATTTCTGTCATTTTCTTTAAGACTTTACTGTTAGAATGTGTTAAAATGTGCTAAGTACTATTGAATGAGGTAGTACCTTGAGTCTTTAGTGTAAATTAAAAGCATGTTGTGATAATGCAAAGAAATGAGAAAAGAAAGAAATTGTGCTGAAAAGTAAAAAAGAGATGGAAATAGTAAGGAATGAAAGGAGTAAAGGAGGACTCTAAATGTGAATGTGAGTAGTACTATAATATACTTAATTACAGGTCCTAAATCTGGAATGCTACACACACACACAAAAGAAAGTGAATATAATTGAGATGAGTTTTGATACCTAGTGGGTTTATAAACTCATATTAAATGTAGTCCAGTTGTTAACCAGGAATCAATATGACCTCACTGTGTATAATAAAAATAAAGCAGCGCTATTTAATTTCTATATTTGACATAATATGATTGTAATCATAATGACAGGGAATCATTTATATTTCCTGGATGTCAGTGATTAACATTCACTTCTTTAGAACTCTAAGTGTATAACTTCATTTAGTAACTTAATCATTCATTTATTTAATATTTATACAGTGTCGAGGAAGTACAAATGGCCAATAAACACATGAAAAGATATGCAGCTTTACTATTCATGATGATAGAGTAAATGTAGACAACCAAGAGGTACATATTTTATCCATTAGGTACTTAATAATATGTAGTATTGTTGGGGTGAGAAGGACATGATATTCTTATATCTTGCTGGTTGAGGTATAATTCAAAATAGATTTTTAGAGAGTAATTAGAAAATATCTATCAAAATATGAATATGTATTTTTCAACCAGAAATTTTTTCTTTGAGCTTTATTATAGAGAGATATTATGGTAACAAAAAAAAAGAAAAACAAAAAAAAGATTAAAAAAAGAAGAAGAGGGAAGAAAGGAAAAGGGAAAATATTACATAAATATCTAAATATTTATCAATAAGAGAGCATTTAAATGATCCATATATATAATCCATCGCATACAATTCTCTTCAGCAGTTAAGCAAAACAAGCATAAGCTTAAATTGTATCTATATGTCCTAATGTGAAAAGATTTTTTAACTATGTGGAAAAAAAAATGCATGTTGAAAAATAGTATATACTGAGTTATATCAGTAATATAAAATACACAAACTGTGTATTTTATATGAATCTGTATGTGTGTGTGTAAAAAATGATAATGATGTTCACTTCTACTCTGAGGCTGCATTTATGGAATTAACCAAAGTGGGCTGTTCATTGATTAAATATTATAGAAATAACATACTATATTTTCTTTGTGTAATTAAAAATAAAAAAGTAAAATTAAATATGTATGAATTTTTTAGATTATTCACTAAACAAATTAATATATTGAATTTTATTTTAAATATGCAAACATTGAATTTTTCTGTTAGCTGTTAAATGTGTATTTAATTTTATGCAAGTCTTCTATTAGTCAAATAATCTAATGTGCTCCTTGTTATTAATTTTTTGGAATAATAAAAGGAACATACATTTTTGCTTTAGAATAGAGTATATCCAAATTACCCAATTTATCACTCTAAAGAATTCTTAAACTCAAGAGATCTATCTTAGTATATATAATCAGTGGGCACAGCCAAGGAAAGTATAGAGCAAGTGAAGTTCCATGTATGTCTTTATTACCACCCATCGCCCAACAGCTTCCCCCAACTACAAAGTTGCCTAAAGGTCCACTGGTGCCAGGGCAATAAAAAACAAGGAAGGCTTGTAAGATGAGATTCTTGAGCATAACTTTGTAAATTGCCTTCCAAGCTCTTCCCCATTTCCTCAAAAGAAAATTTTAGAAAATCAAAAAATATATGTTCTGAATTGTATGTGTAATATCAGAACATTCAGATTTCAAAGAAATTTCATGTCAGACTCTCTCATTCCTCTTCTCAGTCTTTCTAAAAGAAAAAGATATATTTTCTACTCTTAAAAGAAACTCAGGCTCTATTTTTACAGTTTCACTATACAATCAGAACTCCAGAAGTTCAAGTTGATTTTTAACATAGTACAATGCATTCCAGTATTTTGCAACATACTTGACCTCAACATTTATTTACACTATATGTATTTTTTTTTTCATTAAGGTATAGTTTCTTTCAAAGTTGCTCTATTTTTTGATATCTATAGGATTTTTCTTTGGCTTTTAATTTATTTTTAAACCTGAATATTGGCCTGTATTGTTAGTCAAGCTAGCTGATGTCTAGCTAGATCTTTTATTTTGATGATTAAACATAATTTTCATTTGGCCTATTCTAAATTGTGTCTTTGTAGACAAATTTCATCTTATTGTTTTCTCATTAATTACAAAGGAAGACTATCAAAAGCAGTTGATTTTCCAAGTCATGAACTTACACTATTTTTTGATGAATACATAGTGGACTTTATTGTCCTTTCTATATAATTCTTAATAGTTTCATAGGATTATTTGATTCAAAGAAAAAATTTAAGGTATTCTAAGGGAGAATCCAGATTGGTCATCTTTAACTACAAGGATAAAAGCAATACTAGTGATTTAAATTTTCCAAAGTAAAGTACTCCATTAATATTTATGAAAATTAATTGAAAATGTGGCAGAACATGTGCCTATAAATTTTTATCTACTAATAACATAGCTAAGGTTTTAGTTTCTATAAAAATAGCACACATGTAAGTTTTTCTTTCTCTTCTGAAACTAAAACAGTTTTATAACAGTTATTTAAATGACATGTGATGTCAAATGAGTATTGGCTAGTTATTTACTTTTATTTTTTCTCATGGAATCATGGAAAAAAATTTTCTTTACATGCTACAAATACTTTCTAAAACTTGTTGAAGCTCTTTAAACTCCAAAATTTAAAACAAAATAAAATTAGCAGCAACAACAAAAATAAACAGTATCAGTTGTTATCCCATTAATGTATACTGAATGTATAGACTCTGACAACTGTTGTAATCATGCAAAAATGAATATTACAGGGTTTTTGTTTACCTTAACCCTAAGATGGTCACAGTCATGTGTGAAGAGTACCACGTAGCCCAACACTTGCAGTACAATAGAATAAGCACAGTATCACTGGAACATCAGAGACACAGGCTTCCTCCCTGAACTTGGGATAAATGAGCACAAAGAAATGGTTTGAAAATATTTTCTAGAGGAGGTATCAAATGAACTGAATTTAAGTATCAGCAGAAGTTAACCATCTGAAGTAGAATAAAGAAAGGGGATTATAAATAAAAGAAATGACCATGTAAATATGCTAAGACCTGACACCGAATGGCACTGATGTGGAATCTCAAAAATGAAAGATACAAAAGGCTCAAGAAAATTTGGGCACAGGGCTGTAGAGTTAGACAAATGTCACATGACAAGACATGGTGGGTGAGAGATTGCCTGAGGGCCTTATTGAGGAAATTGGCCTGGACACAATAGAGAGGTGTTCAATGACTTTAATCATAGGTGAGATAAAGTCAGATGTGTAGTTTAGAAAAACATCTTGCTTTGTGAAGCAAATCTATTCTTTCAACTGCTTGAGAAAAATTTATATGGAATCCTGCTTTATTCCATGCTTTCTGTCACACCTTAATTCTAGTCAGAAAATCTTAATGTCCATAATCTTATGCCCAGAATCTGAGCAGTTCTCACTACATCTACCACTTCCACATTGGTATAAATCACAATCATTCCACCTAAGAATTAATACACTTACTGTTCTTGCTCTCTTCTAATCTAATCTCTACAAGAGCCAGAATGATGCTTTTAAGACCAGTCAGACCTTTGCATCACTCTGTTTAAAACCTTCCCAAGACTCCATTTATCATGGAGTATAAGTCAAAATACTTGCAATTGCCTATAAAGGAACTACACTTTACTTCTCATTGCCTCTCTGGGTCAGTGTTCTAGTATATATTCCCAAACTCACCTTCCCTCTGTCTTGGCCACATTTGCCTCCTTGCTGCACAGCCTTCAAACATGCTATTGTTAAGCAGTTATGCAGGCATGAGTGACAGGAGGGAAAGCCCAGCTCTATAACTATAGAAAGCTTCCTTGAAGACCTTTCTTAAGAACATCCTAGAAAAAAACTCCCTTTTAGGTTAATAAATTACCCCAAATCCTAGAGCACAAAAGCCATAAAATCAACTGGTTAAATCAGCTACATATGCATGCACAGAAAATACTACCCTAACCTGCCTACAACCTAGCCTCATTATACCATCATTATAATACCATGACTATGCCTGGAAATTCATTAATCTAATTATAACAGACTGAATTCTGGGTAAGCACATGTGCAATAAGCAAAGTGTTACATAGCAGCTATTGTCAGTCAAGGTAACCTCACATACAGATCATCTAGAACGTCCCATCACAGTCCAAATATAAACAGGTTTTCCCACTTCTACATAGTTACAGCTATCTTCAATAAAAATTCTCTCCTCCCTTGGAACGTACTCTGTCTTATCTCTTCACTTCTCAAATTTTACAGGGTTGTAGCCTTCCTTAGCACAGCCAGTCTCCTTCTAAAATCTAGTTTCAATAAATCTTATCATTTCTAAATCTTGCTGATCTGTGATTATTTGTTGTGTCGATGGGGAAGAACACAGGCCTCCTCTCCCCATGCTACTGGGGTGATGCCAGATTTTACATCACCTCAGCGGTCACACTATTCTACTTTCTTGGACATTCATTCTCAGATCTACACTTGACCCTCATCTTCACTATATTTAAAGCCTACTCAAACAGAACTGTCTTAGTAAAGAGAGTTTTTACCACCATAATTATAATTTATTTATTAATTATAATTATGGTGTTTTTACCACCATAATTAAATCAATGTGTTAAAGTTGAAAAAGTCAGGTAAGGGACTTCTGGTTTCAACTCCAACATGTAAGAACTTGGTAGCCATCCCTCCCATCTTTACAATTAAAAAATGCTGAACAAATAGACTTTTGATAAAAACTTGAACTTATCAGAGAACTAAAATTGCAGGGAAAACCACTACTTTACATTTTGTAGAGAAATTCATCCAGAGAGACACAGCTGGAGATGCAGAAACTACAAACCGATAGTAATACTTAGGCTGAGTAGAAACTAGCATGGGAGTGAGAAACTCCTGAAAGCCACAGTTTTAGAAGAATTCCTACGATTTTTTGACCTGTATTTCCAGGAAACTATAATAATCTGAGAAACATCCCCTTGTGGCTTTGGCAGGATGAGGGAAAGTGTAATCATTGTGAGTATACCTAGAACTTTCTCCATAACAAAAGCCTATTCTCCAAAGGAAAAGACTGTCAGAGCCTTATTTCAGTTTGGGAAAGGGCATTCTTTCCACACCTTCTGCTTTTAGCTTTTCTGTCTCGCATTAAAAAGATTTTCTTTGAGAAAATGTATTATTGGCATCTCTGCAGCTAAAGAAAGAGGTATCGGGCAGGGTGACAAAAAGCTATACCATGGGAGAAATATTTGCAATGATTTCAGCTCAAGACATAGGCCCACTAAAAGACTGAGACATTATCAGAAGACTTCTCGCCTCAGCTCCCACACTATTGTATTAGCAGGGCTCTACTATAAAAACAGTTATCACAGTTGAAAGAACCATAAGACACGTACTCTCACTGAGGAGGAGTACTTAGGGAAGCTCAAAGTAGAGGGAAGATTAAAAAAAAGATACAAGGTAAGTAGAGAAATTTAAAGTCTCTATAAAAAGTGTGAAACTAGATTAGAAGAGACTTGAATTTAAAAAATAAAATTAAAAAATAATTAATACCACTCACAAAATACTAATTGAAACAACATGTTTATATACTGTCAACACTTCCTCATTTCTCACATTCTTCAGCCACCTCTAATCTGATTTTCACCATGTTTTCTCTTTTTGCTTACTCTTTTCTCACTACATCATCATATCTTATAATACCTAACCACCATGCTAAGCTCTTTCTCAGTGAACTGGGCCCTCTAATCTATAAACTTGCAGCACTTTATTTAAATTTAAATGTATTTTATAGTTCTCTTCTAAACCAAAAGCTGCCTAAAGGCAGAAAATTGTATTATTTTATGATTTTATCCTTTATAGCGATTCAATAGACTTTGTTGCTTAAAAAAAGACCTTTGTATATTTTGTTGATTTAAACTAAATTAATGCTAACTTTAGAAATAAAAGTAGAGTTTAGTTAAATATTTCTCTAATGACAAAGACGTAGACCCTTGAGAACTATACCAACTCTTCTAGTTCTAATATTCATATTGCTTTACTTTGAGGTTATCCTATCAGTATACACTAATACAGACAGGTATATGGGGTTACATTTTGTCTTGTTAGCTTCTCATGGTCTTTTATTAATTTCACTTTGCTTTTGTAACAAATTACCACCAAATTAGTGGTTTCAATCAATACAAATTTATAAACATGAACTAATACAAATTTATAAACATGATCTTCTGCAAATCAGAATTCAAACTCAGTTTCACTGGACTAAAATCAAAGGTATTGGCGGAAATGCATTTCTTATGGAGATGCTAAGAAATAATCAGATCTTTCTATTTCCAACTTCTAGAGGTTATTACATTTCTTGGATCCTTATGCCAAATCACATCACCTTTTCTCCATCATTGAATGGTCTTGTCTCTGACTTTGAACCTCTTGACTCTCTTTTATAAGGATTCTTGATTACATTGGACCATCTGGATCTTCTAGGATAGTCTCCCTATTTTAAGATTCTTAATTTAATCACATCTGCATTTTTTTTTTTTTTTGCCATATCGAGTAACTTATTCACAGGTTCCTGGATTAGAATGTGGAAATTTTGGGGGAACCATGATTCAGCCTACCATATCTTCAAGTTTATTTTGTTTTTGTTGGTTTGTGGGTTTTTTTTCCCACTAAGAATCATACATAAAAAATCACAAAATCATAAATTTAACTAAAACTTTTATCACCAAGTAAGAATAATATCAACTTTGAAATAAAGTTATGTAAAGCAACATTAATTTAGTACAGTATAGATTACAAAAATGAAAATGGAAAGTACATGAGTGATAGATGAAATTTTAGCATTCTTGATTCCTAAGAATACCTAACAAAGGGTACCTGATTTTGTCTGCCCTCACAAATGTTTTAAGTATCTACCTATCTTTTTTCTTTGTATATTATCATTCCATAATTTTAAATATAATTGTCCATGCTCTGCAAAAACTGACTAGACTAGAAAGGGAATAAAGGCTACTATTCTCTTTCTATGACCTTTTGTAATTTATAAGTCCAAATGGACTGAACTACACTGAATAATTAATTCATGCTGTGTTTAAACCCCTGTGCATGCATGTTTTACACCCTAATTATTATGAATTTCATCCTCGTGCAAATCTTTGATTCCCCAACCTAAATCAGGTTAATACAGACTCATATGCTCCAATTATAGTGATATCTTTCTCTTAACCTTGGCAGAAGGAGCATTATACTAGGTCAAAAAGTATCTTTGAGTTTCATTGAGAAATTAACCCATAAGGGAATTGTGCTCATGGTTGTAGTGTTAATTAGTTTCACCATGAACGTATTTTGTGGCTTATTTAACATTCAATTGCTCTCTGCATTTAAATAAAAAAATATGCCCTAATATACTAAAACTAGTCAAATGTGATTTTTATTTAAAGATTTTTTTCCTTGTGAATCAAGTAATCAGCACATCATACATTTTGACTAATTAAAACAAACGCACTGTCACCACACCCCAGCAAATGATGCTGATGGTATTTCCCCACTTATAAAGGTAGAGAAACTTGGGTATAACAATAGTTTTTTTCATTAGATATTAAAAAAGAGATAGAAGAGAGACAACAAGCTGCTGGAATAAAAAGCTGAAATCACCAACTTTTAAAATATTTTGTCTGAAATTCCTGGACTAAAATTAAAAAAAAAAAAAAAGCTGATGGTTTGAATTAAGACACACAAAAGCACATAGTTTGGTAAATATATGTTTTGTATTTATTACACCTTTATGTGTAAATATTATTACCAAGATAGGACACTATGATGGGTATGTCCTTTAGAAAAGGTACGTGTTGTGATCTGAATGTTGCACTCAGTAGTCTAATTTCATATTACAAGAACAGTAGAAATGTCTTATTCTCTACACAGTGGGAATAGTATATATATGCTGGTTTCCATCTCCACAAAAATGTAGCTAAAAGTCAAATTTTAATATGAAAAAAATGGCTTTTTGGATAAGTATTAAAACCTCCACTGAATACTTTAAAACTTTTTTAGAACTTTTGTCTTAAACACTTATAAGTTAAATAAACACGGAACAATTTCTATTGTTAAATATGATACACAACAATAAGATGTAAATAAGATATATACAGCTTACTGTCTGGAAAGTTCTCATGAGCATGGGGAATCAGCACATTATACATTTTGACTAATTAATGAAAATTAACTAACCACACTACAGTGAATCGTACTTTCCCCAGTTATAAAGGCAGAGAAACAGCGGAATAACAGTAGTTTTTTCAGTCTTTTTATATTCTATTTTGCTTTACTCTATATACATCACCACTCAAATGGAAATACTGATAAAATTATTAATTTTTAATATACTTAGGTAATTCATTTTAAAATATACTCTCACTAACTCTAGATGTAAAATAAAATCACTCTATTTTATTTCATTTAACAAATTTTATTTATTTATTTACTTATTTATAATTGATATACAACTAAATTAGTTTTAAGTATTCAACATAATAATTTTATATATGTATATATTTTATGTAATGTTCTAAATTAAAGCTAGTTATAACCTTTTGGGTAAAGTACTACTGGACTAAGATGTTATGTCTGTAGTGCTCTCAACTCAAAGGTTTTGACTAAAATGTGTCAATTTTTAAAAATGCTTTTAATTGTTTTTAAAAAGACATTTCTTGGATGCTTAATATATGAGCAGAAAGTATTTTGATGTTTTTAAATTAATGTGATATTAGCACATTGTAAGTGCAGGATCATATAAAATAAATAATAACCAAACAAAATTTGAAAATATAACATTATAATAATAAAAGAAACAATCATCTCGCATCTTAACTCTCTGATTAATTACAATATTTTAACAGAATTGTTAAATTTATTTTATACTAGATATTTAAATATTTATTTTAAAAATTACATAATTGTATTAGATTTGTGTACACTACATCCAATTTATATATTATGGATAGTGCTGAATCAAATCAAAGACTCAGCACTGAACATAAGAGTTGATGCTTATATGATTGTTTCTTTTGGATGCATTTCTGTAAATAAGATTGCTGAGTCAAAGCAAATGCATAATTTATGTTCTGATACATGTTGATACATTGCTTTTCTGAGAGATGTGCAAATTAACATTCCTGTCAGTAGTGTATAAAAAGGCTTATTTTTCTTCCTAAGTATTAATAAAATATTTTACTCTTTGCCTACATAAAAAAATAATTTCAATGTTCTTTTAATTTTCATGTATTTGGTTGTAAGCTTGAATATCTTTTCACATGCTTTTACTTGTATTTCTCATTACACAAACTGTTAATATTTAAACCTTGACCATTTTCTATCACTGTGAACTTCTTCCTGTTTTATTAAAAATAATTTTCCTATTTTTCTGTTTGTCAACTACACTTAAATATTAAATCTTTCTTGTTTGCATTTATTCAGATGTTTTAAATTTTATGTAGTCAAACTTAACAGCTCTTTACATTTTATGATTTGGGGGATATGAATAGAAACAGAATGTATACTCTAAGGGTATAAAAATAGTCAACCATGATTTCTTTTTCTATTTGTGCTATTATTTCTTTCACTAATAAAATTTGATAAAGCCAGGATATATTTTGGTGAAAGAAATGAGAAAAGCTTTTTCTTTGTTTTCTTCCAAATGGTGATACGGTTGTTCCTATAACATAAGATGTATTCCATATTTTCTCCACTGACTTTAAGTATCACCCTTATATGAAAAATTTCAGTATAAACATTTAATCTATTAACTCTTAATCCACTGATTTCTGTTTTTTTCCCCCAACATACTGTTTAAGTAAATATGACTTTATTTTTTTTATCTTATTTAGCTGCATTGAATAGCATTTCTAAAGCAATATTCAATAGCATTGGTAATAGTGTGTACTTCTGTCTAGTTCTGCAAATTATTATTATACTTCTAATGGTGACCCATTAATAATAATCTGACATTAGAATATATATGTTTATAAATATAAAAAAAATTTCTAATTGTTTATACTTTTTATGATTTTGTACTAAAAATAATATCTGTAAAGTGTTATTTCAGCACCTAACAAGGTAATAATGTTCTTTTAAATCTATTAATATCTTGAATTATATGCAAACGTTTCTTTCCATAATATTTGGTATACATTATGTATTTATATACTTTACACTTATTCTTATATTTTACTTCCAAATTCTATTTTTCAAGATTTATTATTTTACATTAATATTCAAAAATAATAATGGCTTTTCCTTTTCTCTGTAATGGTTATCTTAATGTCATTCAGAATTATTCTGGTTTCTTAAAAATATTTTAGAGGAGATTGGAGAAACATGCACAGTGAGAGACATCTCCAGATCTCTCCCTTTGAAACAACAATATGCTGAATATCTAAAACTCAACAAAAACACAAATTGGACACCAGCACATCTGAGCATGGGATCTGCACATAAAAGCTACCACAAGTCAGAACCCTGAACATTAGGCAAGGGACTAGGAGAAATAAAGGAACTGCCTCTCACAGCTGTGGAGCTCCCTGTAGGAGGAGGGAGAGGGGGGAAGGTGCAGAAACTTTCCTGAACAGCCCTGCCTGGAAGTGCTGTGAGCTCCATGTACCTAGCAGTAGGGCACAGTTAATATGGCAGAAAGCAGAGAAACATAATGACAGAGAAACAACACACGATTTTTATCAGCCTCAGATGCAAAACTTAGGCTGAACCATAGTCCCTAACTCCCAACCCAGAAGGCCCCTTCTGCCATACACTCGAAGACCAAACACCCCAAACTCCAGGGGAATCTGAGCAAACATAACCGAAGCTGTTACTAAAACTGACAGGAACTGAGACTGAGGGTAGTGTGAGTGATTAAACATGTACAAGACAATAAAAAGGCATTATTAAGACTTATATAAAGCAGGGATTCAAGGGGCTTAAAAGCCACCTACTGGACACTAAAAGAAGAGTACTTTCTTTGCAATAGGCTAAAAAGACACATTTATATAATAAAACTTCTTTTTAGAAAAAAATGCATAACACATTTTCATTAATGCTCAAGTGCAGTAATAGACCATTAAACACCAGGAACAACCAAGGAAACAAGGCATCTCAAAAAGAAAGAGAAAAATCTCCAGAAAATAAGCTTACTGACAGAGAAATATGTAGCTTAAAAGACATAGAATTCAGAATGATATTTCTAAAAAAATGCAGTGAGTTCTAAAACAAGTCATATCAACAATTTTAGGAATTGAAAAAACAACTAGGAGAGCGGAGCAAGGAGATCGAAACCCACAAAAAGAACAGAACAGATCTTCTGGTGATAAAACAAAACAAAACAAAACAAAACACTATAAGAGATGAAAAATGAAACAGCAAGCTTAGGAAATGAGGTTGACCAAATAGACAAAAGGATCAGTGCTACTGAAGACAGAAATCTAGAAATAAATCACAAGGAAGAAGAGAGAAACTGAATAATGAAAAATAATTAAAGAGTAATACAGAAAATAGCTAATACCATCAGGAGAGGAAACATAGAATAATGGGTATTATTGAAGACAAGAAAAAGGAACAGGAACTAGAAAGCATTTTCAGACAAATAGTAAAAGAGAATTTCCCAAATTTAAGGAATGAGCTAGAACTTAGAATTCAAGAAGTCAACAGAACACCCAATTATCTCAAACCCAAAAGGCCTTCTCCAAGACACATTGTATTAAAATTATAAAAAATCAATGACAAAGACAAAATTTTCAAGGGAGGCAGGAGAAAAAGACAGTAATTTGTAAAGGAAAATCCATTATATTATTATCAACTTCTCAGCACAGACCTTACAAACCAGAAAGAAGTAGAATCACACATTCAAAATATTAATTGAAAGGAACTACCAGCTTTGAATAATGTATCCAGCTAAGCTCTCCATGAGATATGAAGGAGAAATAAATATCTTTCCAGACATACAAAAAATAGGGAATAATTCACTACGAGGCCTGCACTACAAGAAATACTGCAAGGGGTCAGCTCACTTAAAACTAAATGAAAAAATTATATATATATATATATATATATATATATATATATATATATATACACACACACACACATATATATTATCTTATCTTATCTTATATTATATTAATTTATTATATATTATATAATTATCAATAATAGAAATAGATTATTCAAAGTAGAAGCAGAATAGTGCAACCATTACTAAGGAAAGGGCATTATAAGCTTAAACATTAAGAAGAAAATTGCTATGCAAGATAATAATGAATGTTCAGCATACATAATGACAAATTGAGAAAACAATGAAGAGGAAATGATTCAAAAATCCAGATTCACATAAGGAAATGGAAATAAGACAGGAGCAGAAGAAAATGGATGACTGTATATATAACTATCCTTTTCATATTTGTAATGGTAACCACACATCAAAGATTCAGAACTGAAGTATATAACAAAACAAGAAGAACCAGAGGCAAAACTCACAAAAGCCAACCAAAATAAAGAAAACAGAAACACAAGGACAAGGAAGCAATAGAAATACCAAGCTACCAGAAAGCAAAAGATAAAATGTCTATAAGAAGTCCTCATATTTCAATAATCACTCTAAATGTTAATGGACTGAACTCTTCAATAAAGCACAGATTTGCAGAATGGATCTAAAAACAAAACCCAATTATACGCTGCCTCCAGGAGACACTTCTCAGCTCCAAAAACAAATATAGAATTAAAGAGAAAGGTTGGGAAATAATATTTCAAACAAATGACATTCAGAGAAAAGCAGAAGTAGAGGTATTAATATCTGATGAAATGAACTTCAAAATAAAAAAGGTAAAGAAAGATACTTAGGGACACTTCATAATAATAAAGGGAATCATGCACCAAGAAGACATAGCACTTATTAATATCTATGCTCCCGATCAAGGAGCTCCGAAAATTATAAAGCAATTGCTAATAGAACTAAATAGAGAATCAGATCAAAACATTATTGTAGTAGAGGACCTAAATACCCCACTGTAGGATATGAACAGATCATCCAAACAGAAAGTCAATAAGGAAATAACATCCTTAAAAGACACATTAGACCAACTGGACATAATTGACATTTACAGAGCCTTCCATCACCAAATAGCTGCTTATATATTCTTCCCTAGTGCACATGGAACATTCTCAAGGATTGATCACATACTGGGACACAGAGATAGCCTCAACAAATATAAGAGGGTTGAAATTATACCAACATTATTCTCTAATCATAATACTTTGAAACTGAGATAAAATGCAAAGAGAATGTGAGAAGAATCACAAATACATGGAGATTAAACAACATTCTAATGAAGGACAACTGGGCCAGAGAAAAAATAAGGAGAGGTCAAGAGATACATAGAAACAAATAATAATGACAGTACAACATATCAAAATTGTGGAACATGGCAAAAGCGGCCATAAGAGGAAAGTTCATATCATTACATCTACCTCCCAAAACAAGAAGGAGCCCAAATAAACAACCTAAAAGTTCATCTTAAAAAAATAGAAAAGAAATACCAAATAAAGCCTAAAGTCAGCAGAAGGAAAGGAATAATCAAAATTAAAGGAGAAATAAATGAAACTGCAAACAAACAAACAAACAAAAATAGCAAAAAATAAATGCAATATAGAACTAGTTTTTTGAGAAGATTAATAAAATTGACAAACTCCTGATTAGACTCAATAAAGAAAAAAGAGAAAGGACACAAACAAATCTGTAATGAAAGAGGATAGCATGACAGATACCATGGAAATGCAAAGGATCATACAAGAAAGCTATGAAAAAGTATATAACACCAAATTTAAGAATCTAGAAAAAATGGACCAGTACTTAGAAAAATACAACCTTCTGAGACTGAATTAAAAAATCTGGAAAATCTAAATAGACCAATCAGCAGTATGGAAACTGAAACAATCATCAAAAACCTACAAAAAAGTAAAAGTCCAGGACCAGTTGGCTTCACTACTGAATTCTACCAAACATTAAAAGATTTAATACCTATTCTCCTCAAACTCTTCCAAAAAATTGAAGGAAGCAATAGTTCCCAACTCATTTTTTGAAGCCTATATTACCCTAATACCAAAACCTGGTAAAGATAACAAAAAAGATTAAAACTATAGACCAATATCTCTCATGAACATAGATGCAAAAAACCTAAATAAGATTCTAGCAAACTAAATACAGCAACATATTAAAAGATATACACCACGATCAAGTGGGCTTTATCCCAAAGACACAGGGATGGTTCAACATATGCAAATCGATTAATGTGATACACCGCATAAATAAATGAAAAAATAAGAATCATATGATCATATCAATAGATGCAGAAAAATCTTTCGACAAGATACAGCATCCTTTTATGATCAAAACACTTAACAAAATCAGTATAGAAAGAAACTACCTTAACATAATAAGTGCCATATATGACAAAACCCTCAGTCAACATTATACTTAATGGTGAAAAACTAAAAACCTTCCCTCTAAGATCAGGAACAAGGCAACGTTGACCACTGTCACCACTGTTATTCAATGTAACATTGGAGTCCTAGCAAGTGCAATCAGGCCAGAGAAAGATAAAAAAAGACATCTAAATAGAAAACAAAGATGTGAAACTGTCAGTATTTGTGGATGATATAATTCCTATATATAAAAAAAAAACACTGGTAGAAACAATAATCAAATACAGTTAAGTTTCTGGATACAAAATCAATGTTCAAAAATCTATAGTATTCCTATACTCTAATAATGAAGTGTCAAAAAAAAGAAGTGGACAAAATAATTTCTTTTGCAAATGCAACAAAAAGGATAAGGTACTTAGGAATAAATTTAATAAAACATGTGAAGTACCTATATAATAAAAACTGTAAGACCTTATTTAAAAAATCGAAGATACAAAGAAATGGAAAGATATTTCTTGTTCTTGGATTGAAAGAATCAACATACTTATAATGGCCATATTACCTAAAGCATTATGCAGATTTAATACAATCCCCAACAAAATTTCATCAGCATTTTTAAAAAAATAAAACAAAAATCATTAGATTTTTATAGAAGCACAAAAGACTCTGATTTGCCAAAGCCATCCTGAGAAAAAAGAACAAACTAGAAGTATTACTCTGCCTGACTTCAAATTATACTACAAAGTGACAGTAATCGAAATAGCATGGTATTGGCAGAAAAGTAGACACAAGGATCAGTGGAACAGAATCAGGAGCCCAGTTGTAAACCCATATTTATATGGGCAAAAAATTTTCAAAAAAAAAACACCCAAAACATACAGTGGAGAAAGGAGAAAGCCTCTACAATAAATGGTGCTGAGAAAACTGGAAAGCCACCTGCAAAAGAATGAAAGTAGACTGTTGTCTATCACCACAAACCAAAATTAACTCAAAATGGAATAAGGACCTGAATATAAAACATGACACAATAAATTCCATAGAAGAAAGCATAGGAATTAAACTCAAGAACCTTAGACTTAAAGAGGATTTTATGAATTTGACCTCAAAGGCAAGGGAAGTAAAAGCAAATATAAATGAATGGGACTACATTAAACTAAGAGGCTTCTGCTCAGCAAAAGAAATCATCAAGAAGGTGAAGAGACAATCATCAAAATGGAAAAATGTATTTGCAAGCAACGCCTTTGATATGGCCTAATATCCAAAATATACAAAGAACTCATACAACTCAATAACAACAAAAACACAAATGGTACAATCACAAAATGGGCAGAGAATGTGAACAGACACTTCTCCCTAAAGTACATACAAATGGCAAAGGAATATTTGAAAAGATGCTCAACATCGCTAGCTATTAGGGAAATGCAAATCAAAACCACAATGAGATACCATCTCCACCTATTAGGATGGCTATAATCAACAGGGCAAGTAATAATAAGTGTTGGAGATGATGCGGAGAAAAGGAACCCTCATACACTGCTGGTCAGATTGCAAACTGGTACAGCCACTTTGAAAAACAGTATGGAGGTTCCTCAAAAAACTAAGAATTGATCTACCATATGATACAGCAATCTCTGTACTATTTACCCCAAAGACTTAAAAACCCATATCCCAAAAGATATTTGCACACCAATATTTATAGCAGCATTATTCACAGTGGCCAGGACATGGAAGCAAGCAAAGTGTCCTACAACAGATGATTGGTTAAAGAAGCTGTGATGATACATTTATAAAATAAAATATTACTCAGCCATAAGAAGAGATGAAATACTGCCATTTGTGACAACATGGATGGACCTTGAGATAATCATGCTAAGTGTAATAAGTCAGACAGAAAAAGTTGAAAATCACATGATATCACTTATATGTGGAATATAGACCTAAAAGCAACAAAGGAACAGGACAAACAAACAGAGACTCATGGATATCCACAATAGACTGACTAGTTGTTACCAGAGGGTATAGGGGGAGGAATATAGGATAAAAGGGGTCAAACATGTGGTGACAGAAAGAATTCTAACTATGAGAGGTGAACATACAGTATAAATATATATATATATATGCCTTACTGTTAAAAATAATAACAATTAGGAAGTGTTCCTTCTTGTGTTATGATTGAATTAATTTAAACAACAAATGTATTTTTCTTGAAGATTTGAAAAGAAAATTATTTGTAAAATTAGATGGATTTGATTTTTTTAGAGGATAGACAATAATAAGTTTGACATATTTCTTTTGTTTTTTGGTTATTAATTAGTTTAAGATTTTAAACTTTTTGGGCATAATTTTAGGTCAAGGAATATTCCTAATTTTAAAATTTATCCATTTAATCCAAGTTGCAAATACATTTAGTTTATAAATATACCCAAATTATACATTTAATAAGCTTTTGTATCTAGCGTTACATGCAATTTACTTTCTGTGTTTTCAACTTATATATTTTTTCTAAGTTTTAATATTTTATTTTGTTTCTCTGTTTTCTAATAGTTTGTTCTATTTCGGCATTTATCTTTTAAAAATATATTTCTTCTATTTAGTCTTCACAATAACTCTATGAAGTAGATATTATTATTTTATTCTGTCTTAAAAATAGAGAAACTGAGGCACCAAAACATTTAGAAAAATTGCATGTACTTTTACTGATGAATGGAGCCAAGATTCAAACCCATGCACTTTTTACCTGAGGGCTAACTTATTAATAACTGCATTAGACTTCCTCTTATACTTCATGAGCAATCCTTTGTGATAGTTCCCCAGAAGTAGATCTAAATTTTTAAATGAAAATAATGTTTTTCTATATCTGATGTTTCACTTAATGTAATACCATCTAGGTCTATCTATGTTGTCACAAATGGTAAGATTTAATTTTTTTTATGGCTAAGTAAAATTCTATTGTATATACAAGTCTAGTACCCACCTAGCACCATACATAATAATTACAATCTTATTGACTGATGTGGTACTTTACATCCCTGTAACTTTTTTGTTAAAGCCAATTTGTACTTCTTAATACCTTCACCTTTTTCACCCAACCTTAAAACTTCCTCTTGTCTGTTAATCATCAGTTTGTTCTCTGTATCTATGAGTTGTTTCTGATTTGTTTGTTCTTTTTTTAGTTTTTAAAGTTCCTGCCTAAGTGAAATCATATTGTACAAGGGGATCACTTTGTAAATTACATAAATATCTAATCACTATGCTGAACAACTGAGACTAATATAAAATAATGTTGAATGTCAATGTAATTGACAAATAAAAAATTAAAAAGATTGATACAAAGCAGAATAAAATCATTATATCTTTGCATTAAAGAGGAGCTAGGTCTGCTTTTAAAAACTTAAGTATACTATTCAAAACTATGCCCACATAGATTTATTTGGGAAAAAAGTGTCATCTGGGTTGGGACATTAGGCAAAAACATTATTCATGATAATCCTATTTGGTGTTGGAAAATTTTAAGTTTTAAAGTGAACATGTTTAAGAGAAAATAAATTATTTTACATTTTAAAACACTGAGAAGGCAGTCTCATCAAAGATTTCAAGCCACATCTGACTGCTGCTTGTTAAGTCAGTTTTTTTATCTTCTCCTCCACATGAGGTCCAGCCCTCCTTTTTTTTTTCTTTCCCTCTACATCTGGACCAGATATTCATTTAATAAAAAATCATCCATGTGTCTCTATAGGATCTTCAGTAGTTAAAGGAATATAAATCAGTGAGTTCTAGATCTACCTAAAGTACCTATTATTCAAACAACTGCCGTCTATATAGTCTCATCTTCCTCAATCAATAATTTCACCCAAGAGGTATTATCCCAACATGTCAATATCTGACACAGTCTTGAACTCTCTTAACATCTTTCCTTTAATATGAGTCACACTCCTGTTTTCCCCTAATCCTCATCCTAAGGAAGAAGGAGGAACTCAGTGATAAGTTTAGGGGTCTGGGGGTGGGAAAGACTAGGTACAGTTGGCTTTGCATTTGGAACCCATTTGACTGCAGGAGGATGCATTCTGGTTGGCTGTTTACTCTGCTAAATCTATAAGAAAGGTTCTGCCACTACAAGGGAGTCCTGTGGTTTTCAACTTTGTTGGTAGTTTAGGGGATATTAAACGAGGATCTAGGGCAGTTGGAGAAATGGAGGAATAAACTAATTCTGGAAAGCAGTGTTGATAAGTCCCATATTTAACTCTATGTTCTCTGATGTAGGTTTTACCAAAAATAGAGCTGCTATTTTGAATTTCATAAATAAATAAATCACTGAGAACTGTTCAGTGACAATGATTGAATAATTCTCAAACTATTTGCCTTCTGGTACTATACATTTGATAGCTAATCTTATAAATAAGAAAATGTTAATCATTTATTGCTCATATTTATAGACAGGAGGTGTGAGGTCAAGTTACTACTCTTTCAAATGACAATTTTAAAAAAAATCCAGAGCCAGTTTTACATCAACAATGTCACGTGCTCTTTGTGTTATGTTTAGCTTCCCATAGTTTCTATTAACCAGTTCACTGGGGATGTTAAATCATACTGTTATTTTTTACATGATTCTGTTAAAGCTTTTTATAATATAATGCCTAGATTTTTTTTCTCCTGTAGTATCCTCTTATTATTCTGAATTTACCCATTGATAACCTAATACGCATCATATGTAAAGCAGAAAAAGAGTAACATGTACTTGTTACTTGAAACCCCTGGTGTCCTTTTCTTTTGTTGGCTGTACTTTTCCATTGACTGTTGAAAAATACAGTATGTTCATTAGCCACACTTTAAAAACTGTATTTTTGAAAAATATGTGTGTGCATGTGTGTGTGTATTCCAATTAATGTATTAATTGATGGAGATAAAAAGTAGATTAAACATGAACCCTGTCCTCAAGACCTTTCCCATCTAATCAAGAAATAAAATACAAATATCTCAGAGATAAACTTTTATTTTAGAAAATTAAGGTAAAATTTTTTTTAATAGTTATAGAAACAGGAAACACAAAAAGAGGGAAAATTGGATTAACTAACTTAGTTACAAAAAAATTTTTAAAAAATGATATTATACAAGTCTTCCATAATTAGTATTACTCCTATACATTTCATTACCTTATATATGGATCTTCCATATAAGGATTCTTGATTATCTTTTTTTTCTCTCTAAGCATTTATATCTATATTCTTACCAGCTAACTATTTGATCAAAATTTTATGACTATAATACAAAATTCCTGTTGCAATAAAGGTTAGAAAATTATAGTTATAAGAATTCTTCATGGTAATAGAGGTCAGAAGACTTTCTGTTTGACAATTATTTTTAAATCATTGTCAAGTGCTCCTTAAATCTAGTATCATATTCATTAATGACCATGATTTCTAAAATTCGACTCTCTGAGCATGTGATTATTTTGACAAATTAGAAAAGAAGACAATCTTATGTTTTATATATAATAAGAGTTGTGATAGTGAAAAATGCTGTCTGAAAAATGGTGAAGTAGCATTCTCATGGCTTTATGACAGCTCATTGGCATTTTTCACATGGTATCAAAGTGAACGTCATTAAACCAAACAGCTTTTGTAGTTAAAAGCCAGTAAATGCAAAATGATTTTGTCAATCTTGGCATTGGTTAATACTTAACTAACTGTAAGTTGAATATTTTAAAATATGTAGAATTTCTTTACTCCTGCCATTCAGTGCCAAAAGATTAAATATAAAATAAAACAAAAATAAACTGACCAGCTTTCTTCTTCTTCTATTTTGATAATTATCTTCTTTATTATTGTTAATATATATCAACATAAACATTGCATTTATTTTAACTTTTTGTGGATTGCAGTATACTAGGAAGATAAGAAGAGGCATGTTTATTTTACAGTGTTATAGTTAAATGCAGTGACAAAGGAAAGGTATGATGTTAATGACACACAAGCATCGATGCTATAATCGACACTGATTATACAATCATTCTACACAAACTGTATATACACAGTTAAAGCTAGATGCTTTTTCTTCCCAGAGCTGTAACTGCTGACAAAAGCTATTATTAAGAACAAAAATATAATGCAATTAGGAATGGACAAAACGATTTGCATCTTGTCTCAACTATATCAATTGACAAATAGTTGCATTTCAGACAAATGCAAAATGTAATTAATTTATTACTGTTTGCAAATAGACTTAGCAATTACATAGCCATTGGAGTCCTATATTAGTCCAGCTCCATAATGAATTAGCTTCATCCTCCATAATGAATTAGCTTCATCCTCCATAATGAATTAGCTTCATTAGATTTGTAATTCCCTTAAGTTGATTTAAGTTAAATTTAACACATGGTATGAATTGCTTCTTACTATTAATGGCAATTACATTTTCAGGATGAAGTTCTTGCTGTCTTTTCTGTTTCTTAAACTTACTAAGACCATATCTACTACTGGTCAAGTATTCTACCATTCAGGATCCAATACTGGGCCAGGAGAGCCAAAAGCACAGGTGAGAAATTCAATGTGTGTGTGTGGTCTATGCATCCAGGTGAGACTGGGATATGGTTAACAGAATGCATAAGAGAATAAAATGCAATGCCATGTACTTAAAACAGAGATTGATCCGAAAGGAAAACCACGTGAGAACAGGAGATAAATGGATGGCAGTAGCACAACTTTGTCAGCCCCCAGAGAAGAAACTGCAGATGTGACCTCTCCCTCCATGTACTAGCTGTTTCCAGTCAATTGCAGATCACTGACCTGGAAAGGACACTAAAGTTTACCAACTCTCAGTTAAGAATTAAGATAGGAGACATGTCTTTGATGTATAGATTAACAGTCTTACTGAGTACTAGACAAAATTAATGAAAGGAGCCTAGAAATGTGCTGGACCTCAGTAAATAAGAAAATCAGACTAAAAAGAGGTCTCTTAGGCAAAAATACTGGAAAGAGAAAAGATAAGCTCCAAAAACAGACACTGGGGTGATCCAAATCTTAGAGTGAGAATAGAAGAAGCAAGCAAAAATAAATGAAAATTAATGGTTGGTTAAGTAGAAAGAAATATAAGACTGTATTGGAACTAACAGCAAGAGAAAATATATTTCAAAGAGGGAATGATAGATGATCCCAAAGACTATTAAAAATAAATAAATAAAAATTTAAAAAATGGAAGAGAAAAGGGTTCATTGAATATGACAACATAATAAAGATGGTACAAATGTAGAGAATACTTTCCATAATTCAAGGGCAATTTCAATGCTTTTATGTATATGAATTCCATTAATTTAAAGCTCACAACAAGCCTAAGAGCCAGATGTATTCATTACTTCTATTTTTAAGATGAAAAACTAAGGCAAAGAAAAGTTAAATAACTTATTCAAGTTGACACAGCTAGATAGTGGTAGGGTTAGCATTCAAACCAGTTTTCAGTCCAAAGTTTATGTTCTTAATTTCTTACTATGAACATACCTGGTGGTATTTTTAAGCTTAATTAAATATTTAGTAAAAATCCTCAAATACCTACAAAATGAGAATAATTGTTATCTGGAATACTTTTATTATAAGTATTTCTTGTTTATATTTGTTTATTTGAATTCTCTATTTTTGTACAGAAAAGATGTGGTACCTACATAATTCTGTTTTTTAAACAAAGCTTTTAAGTTAATTTTAGGAAGAAAATTTGACCTGATAAAGGTAGCATACTTGTGTTGGTTATCTACTATTAAATAACAAATTATCTCTAAACATAGAGGCTTCAAAAAACAAATATTTATTATCTCAATGTTTTTATAGGTCAAGACATCTTGAGCAGTTTATGTGAATGGTTCTGGTTCAGAGTTTCTCAAGAAATTACAGTCAGGATATCAGCTTGGGTTGCAGTCATCTGATAGCTTAACTGGGAGACCTGATATCCATTTCCAAGGTAGCTCACTCACCTGGATATTGGTAGAAGACCTCAGTTCCTTACCACATGGGCCTCTCAAGAGGGCTGCTTTAGTATCCCCTGACCTGGCAGCTGGCTTTTTCTAAAGTAAGTGATCCAAGAATTAGAGCAAGTTGAAAATTGCAATGCCTTTATGATCTGGTGTCAGAAGTTGCATATGGTTTACTTGCTCCACATTTTATTCATTGGAAGAGATTAACCAGGTCTAGCCAACTGAGAAATTAGGCTTTACCTTCATAAGGGAAGAGTGTCAAAGAATTTATGAACATTTCAAAGCCACCACAATACCTAAAAAAGAATAATATAAGGAGGAGGAGAAGAAGAAAGTAAAGGTAAAGGAGAGGCAATGAAAGCAAAAAAGGGAGAAAAAGAGAAAGAAAAAAGAAAAAAGGAAGAAAGAAAGGAAGAAAAATATCTCAGATGATTTGTCATTTATCTGTTTAGAATTTGAGAATATTACATTTCACTCGTTCAACACTATCTTTTTATCAATCCAAATATTAAAAATAAATTCATTGCCAGAAGTGCATGTCTGAATTTATGATTTTTATTCCTAACACTTTAAGCAACTTGTTCAACTTTAGTAAAATAATTAAAGTGGCTGCTTTAGAACATCTTATTCCCATGAAAAGTTTTTCATATATGTCACTGGTTAGCATAGAAAAAATCTGAGTACAATCCATTCACTTTATGCTAAATACCTGTTGACTACTAGGTAGCCCTTTCTACTTTTCTAAACCTTAATTTTCTATTTTTGCATGACTAGACTAAATAAATTTTAAATTTCTGTTTAGTTCTGAGAGTTTTGGTTGTGCAGTAAATTTCAAACCAGATTAAGCAGGATTAGCCAGATTTCAGTAATAATGACTAATTTTTGCATTACTCTTATGTATGTGAAATTAATATTTTATATCAACTAGAAAAGCAAGTAAGTAGAATCTTAAGAATTTTGCCATGAACTATGAAGTCTTAATGATTTGTTTATAATGTGTGACACTGTGTGCAGTATTCAAATCCCAAATGGAGACAATAGAAAACAATGCTGTCCCAGGAAACTATAATTTTATTTGCTGGTAATCCATGAAATGCTTTCATAAACCTAGAATAAAAGCTTTTTTTTTTTTACAAGAAAGCCATATATTGTGGCAGAGTAATAGATAATTATAACATTTTATAAATTAATGTGATTGACTTGATTGACTCGATTTACCACTAACTCAATCTATATAAATGCTTCCACTCTTTCAATTTGTTGGTGATGTACATAAACTGTTGACATCAGTCCTGTCACTTTATATTATTTTGCTGTCTTATAGGAATGGCATTTTCCCTTTTTTCTCTGACAGTCTGTCACGATAGGTCATTTCAATCTGTTCCATTTCTGAACAAAGCTTCTGAAATTGAGATTTTGAAATTCTATTTTTGCTCTCCACACAAGTGTCATCAAATATTTTTTCATGTATTCTATGTCATAGCTTGTGTAGAAAGAAGAAAAAAGGGAGAAAGAAAGAGAGAGAGAGAGAAAGAGAGAGAGACAGAGAGACAGAGAGACAGAGAGAGAAAGAAGAGAGGCTTTCCCTTGAGCACTGTCATTCTGAATGAAATTATGCCAATTTATTAACACAGCCAGCAACAGGCTTCTTAATTAAGTTACCAGTATTGGCACTAATAATCTTCACTGTTCACTTCAAAGTAAGCATCCCCCTCTCTCTCCACAAGATTTAAATTTTCTTCAGTGGCTTATTGCAACCACAATGCTTATATGAGCTTAAAAAGCTAAATGACTCACCAAATAGACTTTCAGTTTACAGAGTTTTATGCTACAGAAAAAACTATTAGCAATTACTTTATAGAAAATGTTAGGTTTTACAGCGGCTCCATTTTCTAAAGTTATAATATTTCAATTATGTATAAATTAGTGTTTCTGATATTTGGGCTTATTACTCTTTCCCTAATGGTTGTTTGGAGTGACACATTTTTTTTTAATTTTCATTTTGCTTATAGTAGAATCAAACTTCCTACTCTTAACACTAACACTCTAATTTGTGGCAAGTTGAAGTTGTTGGTGGCTTGTAACTTAAAAGCATTAACCTCATTTTATTCCCGGCTGTTATTTCCTCATACCTGGCCTGTCATGGGCCATCTCCAAACTCTTCTCAAGAAAGGCCATTTGAAGACATAAAGTGAGAAAGAAATCTGAAGTCTGTTGACTAAACAATAGACCAGGGTTCTGCCACTCTGCCTTTGATGCCTACTTTGATGCAATCAATTTATGAATATTTTTATCACCATATTATAAACCTAACTATATATGTACACATACATAAATATATATTTAATCAAAAGACTTCAGATTTCAATATATATGTACATATATGTATATATTAAACTTGAATGAATACTGAAACAAAGTCATTGCTTAATTCTTAGCATCTTTCAAGTTAACATGACTAGTATATTTTAATTAGTTTTCCACATATCTTTTAGACATTAAGTTTTCATTTGTCAGATAATTGGTTTGTGTTTAACTGAATGTCCATGAGACCAATCTAGCACCATCTTTCTTTATTGGAATCTGACTAAGTATTTATTTTCAGAATTAATATTTTTATAAAAACTAATTTTTGGCTTTTTGTCAATATGTCAAGTTTTTTTTTCTTAGCGTACTCATTAGTCAAAAATATTAAATTGAACTGCTTAATTCATGGATTTTATGTAAGTTATACAGTCTTAATTTTATACTTGTAAATAGTGCTAGGTAGGCTTTCTATCTATAATACTTTAAGAGTTAAGGCAGCAAAAGAATATAAAAAAGAACAATTTATAGTCAGTTAACTTATCTTGTATACAAATTTTCTGTTTAAATATTCAAGTGTAAACTCATTGTTAAGACATGTTTCTATTATTTTTGGCATGTTAAAATTTAAAAAACTTAAAAAATGTATACATACTTACATATAATCAGAAATTATAGGTATTTCATGTTTTATTAATAATTTTATTTCCAAGGTCTATTTAAATGTCAATCAGTTGAAAAATAAAGAGTATTTCCACACAGACCCATGTGTTTAGCAGAGTAGTTAAGTTTGCAGATCATTTCAAAAACTCAATTAAATTTATAATGCAGCTGAATGAAAGTAGTAAGAGTCTAAATTCTAAACACTGATTGAGTGGAACACATTGTGTAGAAGAAATAATATAATGATATTGATGATTATTTAAAATAAATTATCATTACTTTTATTACATCAGTTAATTATCATTTTATATTACCTCCAAATATTATAGGCACACCAAATTTTCACTGGAAAATTCTGACTCCCTTTTCCAAACACTTCTACCACTTTCTTACTGTTTTCTTCTCAAGTCCTCAGATACCTAATGCCCTTTCCTTAATTTGTCTGCCTTGAGAGCTTTAGCAATGCATTGAATTAAACACATATGGGAGACCTTAGCCAGGCGGCCGTGGTATAGTGGTGAGAAGAGACCAAACTTATTATTTTTTTGCCTTTGCAATTCTATTTTTAGTAGTATATTTAGAAATTGATCTCCAATCCAAATTAATATGTCTTGATCTACTTTTTATCATAGTGCTTTTATAAGCTCATTTTTAGTTTTGTATTTTTAATTCATCAAGAATTAATTTTATTATACACTATAATAAGCTATATCAATACCATTTGTTAAAACTTCAATTACTTTTCCAACTGACCTGAGATACTTCCTTGACCATATACTTATAACATGTTCTTGGATATGATTCTGACTTTTATAGCTGGTTACACTGAAACTTACATCAGTGTCATACTGCTTTAATTACTATTTCTTTAGAATGTAAGTAAACATTTATACAACCAGGCTTTCTTATTATTCTTCCAATAATATGTTTGTAATTCTCTTTTTTTTTTTGTTATTGTGCTCCAAATAACCTTAAGGATCAACTTGAAAATTTCTAAAGAAAAATCTTTTTGGTATATTGAATAACATATGCAAATTTATAAATTGACTCTGGGAAAATGCATTTTTTTAAGTTATTAAATCATTTAATTCAGGACTATAATAAGACTCTACATTTATTTGAGCTTTTACTATCATACTAAAGCTTTTAATTTTCTATTCTAGATTAGTACTGCAGTTAACTTTTTTTCTCTTTGTATATTATACTCTTCTTTGTTATTTTGAAAAATATTTTTTCTCTTGATAGCTTCTATATCTAAATTGTTAATGAGTTGTTAATTCTCGATTAGTTTTGTTACTATCTCTTTTACTTATTATATTATTGCTCATATTATTTTAGTTAATTCGGGTGATTATCTTGGACTTTCCAAGGATAGACATATGATGTATAACTAGTGCTGTTTTGTTTCTTTCTTTCTAATAATCATTACAAAGAATTTTTCTAAGTGGTGAATAATAGAAATGACTCTAGAGTTTCACAATTAAAAATGATATCTGTTGTTTTAAGATAGTCTTTACCATGTGAAATATTTCTTGATATCTGGTTTTTGAATAGTTTTAAAAAGAAATGAAGATTACATTCCATCACCTTCATCTACAAAGACCTATAAATTTTTTCCTTCAGATTAACTATCCCTAAATTCTTGAAATAAAACCTTCTTGATTATGTTATACATATTATATACTACTCAATTTTATTTACTAACAATGTTTAGAAGAGTTTTGTAATCTCATGCATAAGTGTAATTGATTTATGTTCTTTGTGTTTGTGTGATATCTTGTTTAGTTTTTGACAAAAGAAGTTTGGAAGAACACCAAATGTTTCAGAAAGATTTCTAACCTATGATATGAAAATTTTAATAGTATAATAAATTATCAGAATGTTAAGACTTTATAAAACTCTACTAAATAGTATGTGCATGCTCCCTGATCATAAGATGTTTAAATCTAATTAGCATTAAAATTATGTCTAGAGATATAAGGTTATTTTCAAAACTTGCAAAATATTTCCAAGCTAACTAAAAGTATAATGTAAAAAACTTTAGATTGAAAGTCAGAATGTCTAGATCCTTGTCCAAGTTCTGCCATTATCCATGTGATTTTGGCCGTCTCTTTGCTACTCTGGACTTGAAATTTTTATTTGTAATGTAAAGTAGCAATTAATGACATCCAAAAATATTTTTTGTTATGTAATTTTCCAAAACATTTGATTTTTTCAGTGTCTTAATCGAATTTTATTATTTGAAGTCTACTTCAAAGTTTACAAAACTACATTGTGAAAGCTTGAAAAAATATTCTAGATTATTGAGGAATTAATGCATAGTGGCATAAGACACATGTGGTATGCTGGTTACTACCAAAATTTCTCCCAGTACAGATGGTCAAATGAATATATGTGGTTTTCACTGACAGAACTTAAATGTGCCCTTAGGTCTACCCTGAAAAAAGAAAACAGTGAACAGTTTTGTGCCCCGCCAGCTTTCCTTTCTTAATCCAGCACTTATTTTTCTCTCTAATGGTGAATCTTAATTCAACGTAGCTGATGGTGACGTAAAACAATGTTTTATAAGTCTTATTTTATTCCTATTCATTTATAACAGTTTCTACAGAATGTGGGCTCTTAATTCACATTTTATCCATCACTTATTTTATCTCCACAGATGTATGCGCAATTGTTCTTTTAGGACTCTGCTCAGCCCACAGATGTCACCGCAGCTGCTCTCTATTCCAAAGGGGATATTTTTTTTCCCTTTAGAAGCAGTCATGTAAGGTTTTTTGTTGTTTTGTTTTATTTTTATTCAAAGCATTGTAAAGATTTTTCTCTTTGTTGGGGTGGGGGGAGGGAGTTATCTTACCTGAAAGATGGCCTTGAGATTTTCATCAAGAAAGAGCTAAAAATAAAGTACTGTTTATATTTCTGTTCATTCTTTGAATTCTACTAAATGTTTTGTATACTGGAGGCCCAAGGACTATAATCATCAAGAGTTGAATCTCTTGCCTCCTGTTTCTATGACTGAGTTGATATTCTGAGACAAGGTAAAAACTCACAATCTATTCAGGGCATAAAGAAAAAAAATCAATCAAATAAATGCCTAGTTTAGGCAAAATTGCCAATTTGAGAACAACTTGAGGCTTAGGGGGAGCAAATGATTCAAATTACTGTGTATATCATCTGTATCCACCAGGCTTATGAATTTTCTGATTCTCTTTATGTAGTAGAGATGACCACACAATTCAATACAGTGACTTAAGGTTATGGCAATTATGTTTCTGTCTGTATTACTCTAGAGATCTCTAAATATTTATGTTTATAGAAGAAAAATCTTTTCTTCAAACATTACCCATATATTTAACGTCACTGAATATTCAAATTACAAGTGAGCTTAGAGAGAACTAAGGTCATTTACCTCATTTTATAGATTACACACTGGCAACCAAGACCCTAGTATGATTTACAAAACCATAGAGCTAGTATGATGCTCTGGAAGAATTAAATGTCTGACATCCTGATAAATAGGTCACCAGCACCATATTCATGTGCTTTATTGCCTTAAGGTCATCAGAGGTTGAAATTGCTATAGGTCTCTAATGTTAGATCCTTAAAAGAATAAAAACTTATTGTTACTCTCTTTATTTATCTATTTATTTTTGATGTGAGTATGCTTTTTGTTTGCTTGTTTTTGTTTTTGTTGTGAGGAGAGATGCTCTAAACATTTTTGTAGAACAAGTGCTAATACAATGAGTCAGTTTACTTCTTTATGAAAATGAATGCAATGGTGAAGGACTTCATAATTCAAAATCATAGGTAAAATGCGTTTAGAAAATCTAAACAAAACTTAGAAAGCAATATTTTTATCTGTGGGATAAACATAGAAAAGAAGGCATGCAAATTCTAGTTTCATAGAAAAAGGCTTATACCTCAATGTCAAAAGGTGGTTTTTATATTTTATGGCAAGAGGCACTATTAAAATATTAAAGATAACTTAGACATATATTCTTAACATTATGAAAGATAAATAATAGATACATATACCTATTAATGCAGAAATTCTCAATTTTGACCATTCTGGTGGTATCAGTTATGTACCCATACTGCTGAGAGATCATGCATCTGACTTATTAATGGCTCATTCAAGAACTATTACTTCTAATATTCAAACTACTACAAATTTGTTGCTGAACTTGGATCTTGTGCAATACAATTTAAAAGAGTCAATAATTTAAATATGAGTCTTAACACATGCTAAGAAGTGTATTGATGCTGCTTCTGTTTCTTATTTTGTTGTTATTAACAGACTCATTTCATTTGTTGCATTTCCTCATCTGAAATGACTTGGTTATAAATACCTATGTACTCTGATTAACAATTTGTATAGTTCACCATAAGATCTAGAGTTCCACAGATATAAGAAAGATATAAATTAATCTTTCCTTAGGATAATATATATTGTACTGAGAAAAAATGAACCAATGTTTTATACTTCTAATTAGACATCAGAATTATATAATATCCTTTATAAGGTAGCATGAAACAATTTTTGATAGCTATTATTTGGCATGTTCTTTCACCAAGATTGTTATTGAAGCAGTTTTCTTAGGAAGCATTTGTGTAACATACCATATGCTGAAAACTATTTGATGATTTGAAGTATAAGGGTAAATTTTGAAAGAGGAGATTTTGGTGTTCATAAAGTTACACATGCAATTACATTTTCCACACAATACACAATTACCTAGTCATGCTATAAACTGTTAGCCACAGAACTCATTTGCCTCTTTTTACAAAGATTTGCTTTGCTTGCTAAGATTTAGTATGGTGATATTTTTTTTCTTTCTTTTATTTCAAGAAACAGAAATTTGTGACTGCATTTTCTTACAGTGCATTTTATAAAATCTTGGATTTACAAAGATTCTCCTTTAATTTTACTTCTGAGAAGTGTCCTCATTTCCATCAAAGATTCTTCTCATTAACTGAACAATCAACTTTACAAAATGCTTTGAGAAATGACTTAGAATAATGAGTCATCAACTGGTAGTCTTTATACATATTATATATTACATTTATAATATTATTTATATGTAATATAGAATTTATAGATGCATTTAGTCCAACTATATTAAAAGAAGACTACCTCTCAAAATATGAAAAATAGTTATAGTAGTGATCACAATTTTTATCCAATATTGCCTCCTCATATTAAAATATGAAGAAAATTAGATAATGCATATGTAGATTTTGTGAAAATGTAATTTTATGAATTAAATATTATGTTGTTCTTTGGTTTTATTTGCTATAGATTCACTAGAAGTTGCAGATATTTGAACATTTTCATGTCATTTTTTTTTTAATGACGAACACCTCCTCTACAATCACCACCAACAAAAATGTGTAACTTGGATACCAGATTCTTTTAATGAAGCTTTTGAATCTTACAAAATATGATTAATCTGATTAGTGATTCAGCTTCCTTTTATGCTTACATTATGTAACACAAAAAGCCCCCCTACAGGTTAAAGTTTAAATGTGGATTACCAGATAAAGCTAGTCCTGACGAGGTTTCTATGGTGCAAGGAAAAATTGGATTTGCTTTTCACCTCAACTCAGGCTCTGTCATCTTGGTTTTTGCCCTGTTCCCTTGTTCACAGCAAGGATATTAATTTTGCAGTAAAATCTTTAAGCAATTATGCAGATAGCTCTGAAAAAGCAACATACACACACAATAAGAGAAGCTTAACTGAAAAATGGACCCCAGATATTCATTAAAAACAGATGGCTACATTGCCAACAGCATAACTTTGGATGTTTGGGCTAAGCTGGTATTTATCTGCCACATGAAGAGAAGATGAAACTGCTGTTGTGAAAACTATGTATCACTTCTATGTTTTACTTACAAAGGGATACAATGATGATTTATGGCTGCATTTTTGATAAATGTTCAAAAAAGAATTCTTTACTCAAAAGTAAAGTAACATTTTAATAGACCTGGCTATCATTGAATGTTGATGCGCATTTGCAAGACAGCAATAAAATATAAGAGATCATATTATTTATTTTTTTTATTTTCCTAAAATTGCTTTGAAAGTAGAAGAAAAGACTCTATTTAAAATTTGACATTAAGTAATTTTATTTGAAATCTACTGAAAATTAGAAATCTTTTAATTAGAAACATTTCAAAGTCCATATAAAACATAATTTACTTAAATTTCTTCTATTTACTTGAGTTTTTTGCTAAATGGAAACTGTAATGTTTTCAACCTAAATAAAATCAGGTAAAGTAAGGCAGAAGAATATTTGACCAAGTCTTCCAAGTAAAAGCATGGATAGTAGAAAGGAACTCTATGCGATTGAGGCAACTAACTGAAATAATGTCTAATGTGTAAAGTATTTAGTTATTCATTTACATAATTATCAAAACAAGGTAAATTATTGAAGAATGTCATGCCTAAAACTGTATATTTATGTATACATTTTTACATATATATGTAAAAAGTAGTAGGAGAGTTATAATAAATTTTGACCAATTTTGTTTTGTAGGAACATTTTTGGGTCAGAACTGATATTATATGGACTGAGTGGTATTTGGCAGTACCACCATGGAGACAGTCATATTGATTGTTGAGTCTAAGGAGTAGTTTTAACATCTTGACATCATTTTACTACTTCATCTATATATGAAGACTGAACTGAGAATGAATATTTGAAAATGGTCCCATTTACATCTAAAGAGTCCGTTTTTTTACCCTATTGATTATTAGCCATTTTTTCTTATATAAAAAAATACATATTTATTGTAGAAAATTTTAAATAAATATATATGCTAAAAAAAAAATTCAGATTATCTCTAATCCTATAATCCTGAGAGGACCAGTACTATTATTTTACTAGTATGTGTGTGTGTATATATATATACATATATTTTTCAATATATGTTTTTATATATATGTATACATTTTAATTAGAATCTTACTGTATATTTTGAAATTTGCTTTTATTTTTTTTAAATCTAAGTAATGATTATTAATTTTATATAATCCAATATTCTATAACATCATTTTACTTAATTCCTTAGAATTTTATTATGTGGGTAATTCAACATTCATTTTAGCAACTCTTTATGGATTATAAATTGTTTTAAAATTTTTGTTATAACAAATCTCAAAATTAACTTATTTAACTAAAATTTGTATAAAATGTTATCAATGTGTTAACCTTCCAGCACTATTCCTTTCACGAGTAGATAAAAACTCATTTGGCCAAAAGTGTATTCATGCAAAGAGCAAATTTAACAAACCCTTTTGATTAATTCAATGTTTTTTAAAGTGCATTTGCAATCTGGATAATATACCTTGTTGTTAATGGAAGCAATCACATTGCATTAATAATCACAAATCGTCTTTTCAAATGAATATAACTTTCATTATTCCTGCCCATTTTTCAATCATGCTCTGTGTTTTAACTATGCAAATCACTTGCCTTCATCCAGCATGTCCTCTATTCCTAAATACCAGCAGACCTTTGAAGATTTGGTTCTTCCTGATAATCATGGAACTGCACTCAAATGGCTTATATAGTCTTTTGCTGCTCTTATATATAGCCCAATGTGCTGATCTCTCTTTGAAGCTATTTTAAGTGAAAAGACTTTTTATTTGTCTGCCATTCTCAACAGATTGTAGGCAACATTAGGGCAGGGTTTATATCTTCTTCATTTTGCATTTTCAGTATCTGTGAAGTGTCTGACATCAAGTAGGAATTCTGGAAATGTTTATTAAAATAAATAATGACCAAAGAATCTCTTTTTAAGAAGAAAAATAAAAACAAACACAAAACAAGAGCGTAGTTACCTTCAGTAAGTCCTGTCCAGGGCTGCCCAGGGCTCAGACAACTCCTGTGGCTTAAATGTCATTTTCAGGAATGAAAAGATAGAAAGGGTACATGGCTTTGATTACTTTATTTTTCTCTTTCACCACTGTAAACAGACCAAATTTATGTCTGGCCTCAGCCAAAAGAGACTATACTGGGCCCACCTATGTGGGGGAATGAGAAAGTTAGATTTTGAAGCAAAGGGAAGAAGAGGCAGAATAGTGACTAAACTAGATTTGAATTCTCTATGATTGCTCTCCTTCCCTTAACAGCACTCTTTTTTGAGCAAGAGGGAGAGGAGATGACACAATTATCATTACTTTAAGACAAGTTCCAGATACAGAATAATCTAATTCATGTATTCAAGCTCACTTATAACTATTTAATATATATTGCATGTGAAACACCATGTTAGCTGCTTATAACTGTGGCTATGATCAATGACCTCTGCAAACCTCTTTGCTCTACCATCCTTATAAGATAGTTTTGAAGAGAGATATAGGAAGTCAGAGGAAAGGAATTTTGCCTCACCCCAAAATAGAGCTGAAACAGTTAAATGAAACAGGATTCCTCAAAAAGAAAGAAGCTTCTCATTTTTGGAAAGAGCCAGAAAACAACCCACTAGGGAGGGGGAATTATCCAGAGAGCTGTCTCCTCACCGTTAAGCTCTACTACATGATTTCCAACCACATTCCAAATCTAGAATCTGTGAACCCATATGATTTTTTATTTGTGCACAAAAAGCCTCCACTTAGAATAATTACATTTATAAATACTTTTCATGTGTTCTTTTGTTTTTCTTCCCAACTGAGAAATTAGCCAGACCCCATTTGTTACATTCAAAAGAACTATCTAGATTAAATTTGAAAAAAATGAATTATATACCTAAGTCTAGATTATAAGCTTAAAGAGCCAAACTCTTGACTGGATATTGAAATGTTTTCTTAAATCAATTTTTCATATAAAGATTATTTTTCTGTGTTGGTGTCTCTTATGATGAACATGATGAAATATTCTAGCAATAACATTCAACTGGCACATGTATCAAAAAACAATTTTTGTGATTTTAAAATAGTATTTAATTTTTTTGTTTTAGTGATACCAAATCCTTCTTTCAGATTAACATATTGTGATGGAAAATGAACAGAACATTAAAAACCATGCAGGTAGACATCATAAGAAAATTTAGTATATTTTCCTATGAAAAAATTTCCTTAAACTTCTTTGTAAATAAAAAATGTTATATAAAGTTAAATAAAAATACCTATAAATAAGGCATAGCAAACAAATGATGATTGAAATACTACAATTAATTGAAATTATTTTTTTTAACTACTTCCAGATGTTTTTACGTTCTGTAAATTCAAGTTTGAAAATAACCAAATGTCTACATTTAAAGAAGTAATGAGATGTTTAGTAATCTTGTAGTGCAGGCAAGATAATTTGCTTTGATAATAAGGAATCTGTGAAGGTATGCAAGAGGCCACAATCCCACGTAAAAAGCAAATAAATAAATCTAGTTCATCCACTAAGAATGTTCCAAACTCCACTCAACTGCACAAAACATACTTGAACATCTTCAGCAACTCATTCTACATTTTGACAAAATGACCAAAAGTACATTTTGTACTGATGGTGATAAGAGGCTCAGAAGTTTCTACTTTCATATTATTCCTTTATTTATGCAATTAGTTAGTTATTTAATTAATGTTAGTTAAATCCACCTTGTTGCAAATGAAATTTGATAACACTCATATGAAGAAATTACTAGAATTTGAAAGTAGTTTGTCATAGCCTTTTTGCTCCTTTTTAAAAGTGGGGATAGGTAATATTACTAAATAAATTCAAATCAAAGTATTTAGAAAAGAATGTGAAGAGTTTTAAAGTATTATTTAAAAGCTATTATGATACTTTTCATCTATATTTAATCATAACTTAACCTAAAGTAATTTTTACAAAAATTATAAAATAAATGCATAAGTGATTGCATAAATGTACATATGTATACCAATGAGATAGTTTTATGTGTCCATCCTCATCCCCACCAGCGAAGCTATCAGTTGGATTCTCTAAGAGCCACTGGTGTCAGGTATCTGGTGTGGAGGACCAGGAGCAACAGAAAAACCATTGCCCTTGTAGCCACGGTGATTTCCTGGACAGGTGGGCTGTCTCAAGTACCATGAGACAAATATCAGAGCTCTGGGGACTTAATTTCTTCTCCATCCGCTAGGAGAAAAGTTAAATACTGTGAAGAAAAAAGATTTTACTTTGTAGTTTAAAGAGTAGTTGTCTTTAACATTTTTAAGGGTAGCTAAACCAAATATCTTAGGAAGATTCTGGAGAAAAAATAATAAAATTACAAAGTACATTGGACCCAGAATGCTGTAGGTAATGTTGAATTTAGCTAATAACTTTTTCATAATTTCTAATTTGAGTTCTTGTGCTAAAAATCTAAAATACCTCTGGGAGACCAGGAACCTAGTTTAACTATGTGAATCTAGATTAATATACTATGAGAGAGAGAAAGGGTGGACAAGGGTGAATTGTTCAGATCTCATCAAAAGAATCATGGCCACCCAGTTACTACTTAACTCCAGCAAAGCCAGTTCACTCTCCAAGTCCTAATTTTTAAAAAAGAACTTAGAAATCTGAATTTTGATATAAAATCTGAGTTTCAAATATTGTGAACCAATTTAATAATAAGAATTTTAAAAATCTGTGTAGGACAAATAATTCATGCCCACAGGTTGTATTCGGATTATTAATATGTCCTCTTGCTGGAAATTCTGAGAAAACAAAGACAGCTTTAAAACATCAGATGTTGTGCCTACTACTGTCATAGAGTGATTGACTGTATAAAATAATTAGACTTAGTTGGCAAAGCATCTTTGATTTAGAACTAGAATATTATGAGTTTTGCCAAGACATACTATAGTAATGCTCTATTGTATTTCATGATGGTATTTGATTAAAAATGCGGATAGAATAATCAACATGTTAAAAGCTTACTTTTATATTTCTTCTCTTTCTGTTACAGAATGGATCTCCTTAGTTTATACAGTCTACATACATATCTGGAAATAGTCTTTATTTTTAATTTATAACAAAAAATTTTAAGGAAACAAATTATTATTTTTTTAAAAAGCTGAGGAAAGAGAAAATTAACACAGACATAATTATAACATGAACAACTAACATTTGCTTACTGAACACTTACCTCTATGGCCAAGTTTTTAATATTTATAGGCAATATTTTATTTAATGTCCACAATTACCTTAAGATATAGGTACTATTATTAATTTTATCTTATAAATGAGGTTAATGCTGATCAGAAAATATAAGCCATTTTCTCAAGGTCACTCAGCTAGTAAGTGCAATTTAAACCAAGGTGGACTAATTCCAGCATTTGAATTTTTAAGCAACACGTTCTATTGCTGCTATTACTATCACTACTACTTATATTGAGCCCTTCAAAGAGCCAGATGCTCTCTCATCACCTCAAAAGCCCTGTGAAGAATATGTTATCATCTTCATTTATAGACAAGCAATCAACGGTCTAGAAGGGTAAGTAATGTGCCTTTATTTAAAGAGCGGAAAGTTGGGACACAGTCTCAGATCTGATGTTTGAAGCCAGGCATATTTCACCACGTTACAGTGTTCCCATAATATAATAATTTCAAAGATATTCTCCTTAAATAGAACCTAAACACTCTTATTTCAGTTAAAACAAACTCTCTGAGTTCACATTCAACGTGGATGCAGGCCAATTAGATAAAATGTTGCTAATAAATTAAACCTTTCAAAATTTATAAAAGTTCTTTAAGATTCTACTTAATTTCAGATAAATAACATTTTTCCCCTTAACTTTAATTATTAACCTTTATATTCAATACTTTTTATTCATCTCAAAACGTGTATCTATTATGAGTTAAAGTTTCAAACTGTATGTTTCTGCCTTACTTAATAACTAGATTTTATTTTTAAATATGAATAAAGTTTTAAAGAAAAGGATAGACACTTGAGGGCAGAACTGGAAGGAAAAAAATATTTCTATTGCTTTCCATGATGCTGACATTTAGCTTAATTTTTTGTGTGATCTTGATATTTCTAAGCTATAGTTTTTTAATTAATATTTTGTTTAATGATTAACATTATTGTATTACTACTTAGAATATGAAAACATCACAAGGAAATATTATAATTAATGCTTGAAATTATTTTATATTCTGATATATAATTTTAATGAAGAACATTACCTGTATTTAGATTATGTATACTCAAATCACAAAAATTGACATATTTTAAAATATCCAGTAAATAAAGTTCATGTATATGTTTATATAAAACACTAGAAATGTTAGCAATTTTAAAGAGCTTTTAAAATATAATAGCAATACCTTTTTACTTTCTTAATTGGCTTCCAGTCAATTGCAACAGAATTACTTTAAGCACAGTTATAAGTTCTCAATTTGAATAATCATATTTTATAAATTTAGGAGATTTAAAGATGTTGTGCTTTTGCTATAGACTTCTCAACATATATGCCTGAAGATATTTACAATTAAAATTGCACCAGTAGCAACCTGCAGCTTTTCATACCAAAGCCTGTGGGAAAATTTGATAAATCAAACTCTAAGACTCACAACTTAAAAGTTTAACTATTCCTTTCCCCACCCCATAATGTTGACCTTGGTCTGGTCTGTTTCTCTCTGATTGTTTGAACTGCATTCTCCTTCATGGATGATGGTTTTTTATTAAATTATGTATTGATGTGGCTGACACTAGTTGAATAGATTCATTAAATTTCACAAGTTGTTGGAGTCTAGATCACTGGGAAAAAAAACCCTCTTTAGACTCTTTAAAGGACAAAAAGTGTCATGTTTTTTTGAGCTCTTTTAAAGCATTTAATACAGCATGAAAAGATATGACATCAATCCTACTAAAACACAAGGGAAAATGAATAATGTTACTGTAAATCTTTACATCAATCACACCCCATACTTTGGAAAACAATATAGTTTTGTTTGCATTTCAGAAGTGACAAACAACTCTTGTGACTGGCTTAACACAGTCACTTTCTATTAGTCAAAACCAGAAGCAAGTCAGAATTAAAATGTGGCCCTGCGTTGCTAGGCAGCAGAGTTGTCTTGACATGGTGGTTAGTTTCCTTTTCACTGAATGACAACAGTGAAATGAAAGAAGTTTTGAAAAACTTGATAATGGTTTTCAAAGGAGGAGGATAATTGGTGGTTCTCGCTTGTGCAGCACTGTGTGGAAACTTTCAGGCGACTGTGAGAGAGGACTGTCACTAAAAATTTAAACTCTTGTACACAAACTTGACCTAGAGTCTTCTCCAGGTTTTGGCAGTTCATTTTCAGAACACTCCTCTGAGACCAAGGGGTATAGGATGAAAGCGTTAAGACAGATGGGTAAAGCCCCAAAGGAAGAAAAGAATCAATAGTTGTGATTTAATCCATTAGTGAAAGAGAGAAATTAAGTAAAATCTTAAAAATGAGAAATGTGTAAAAGATCATTAGTTAGCAACTATAACAAAAATATTTTAATGGTGTGGCTAGTTCAAGTTGAGTAGACACTCAAATCAAAAGTAGGAAATGAAGAAAGGTAAAAAATTATCTTTGATTTACTCTGCAAAGGATAAAACAATTGCCCTGGTATTATTATTTTTAATATTCTGTTGTTTAATTCAGAAAAATACCCCAACATGATAACTCCCGAAGCATCTCATAATAATTACAACTTCAGCTTTTGTCATCTGTGGTACTAATTAGAACATATATTTAACAAAATACAAACAAAAACCTGTAAGCAAACCAAAAACACGTGCAGAGAATACATGTTGCTCACTATTGCATTCCTAACTACCTAATGCAAGAACATGTTGTTTAACCATCCTTGTATCAATTTACCCAGAATTTTAAAAACTGAGCAAAATGAACTCATGTTGAAAGAAGGGACCAATTAGTGTTGGATTAACATTCATGGTTATTTACAGTTGTTTTTGTACTTGTTCTTGTGCTCTGACTTCCTAAAATTTCACAACCCAAAGATTTAGAAAAATGGGGTTGTTTAGACGCAAAGTGCAATGAAGTGGTTGTGACCATTGTGGACACCACCTCTCTCATTATACCCTCTCAATCAACACTCAGTACACAGGAAACCGCAATAAAGCCCATCTGCCACGGTTAATCTGCAGGCAAACCCACACCCATGTCTATGCCCGTTACTCTCTAGCCTTATTATTCTCAGATCCAAAGCTTCATAAGGGATCAGCCAAAGTCCATTAAAGTAAATAATAGCTAGAAATGACAGGCTTAGCAAGGATTGGGAGGAAGTTGAAGACCAATCTGAGCTCTGAGCTCTGATTAATAGAGAAAAGCATTAGCAGAAAAGGGGAGAAAAATGACCTCAGCCTGCTCCAAAGAATTCCTGAACCTTCGTTGTTAGGGCAAGTGCTACCATCTGAGACGTTAGTGATCCTTGAATTTCCTTCACTTTGATGCAGCTCAAATGGGAAAATTTTTAAGGTTCAGCAAGGCCCCAGACCTCAGCTGGAAAGCTGTCTGGAGTCAACCCTGTCAAAATTCTCTTGTATAAGAGAAAGCCTTTATTAGCTAGATTGCAACAACAACAATAAAAACACCCACAAATGCCCTACATATTCTCGAAAGGAGGGGCTTCTGCTAGAAATTACAGAAGCATTTTTTATTGCCTTGTCCACAGTCATTTTAAAAAGTCTTCAAACAAATGTAGTAAAATAATAGTGATTCTTAAAATGAATCCCTTTCAGAGATTAGGTGGAGTTAGTCTGCTTGTGGAAAGTATATGTGAGCTATGTAGTGTGGGAGTATTCAAATATTTATTCAGTTTTATCTTAAAATATATTTATTTTCATTGTACAACATAAAGAATCCTTCTTGAAGAGTTCACGGTTTGTTGAGTCAAGACAAAATCATAAAATGCTTCAGTTATTTCAATGCATTTTACATAAATTGATCGGAAAAAAAATTTTTAAATTAGTTGCAAAAAGAGTTTTCTCTCCACCAGTTTTTATAGCCTCTGTTTGACAAATTTCCTAATGAGAGGACCCCAAGCAGTGTTATCCCACATTTCTCTCTACACAAGTTTATTTGGGCTTCAAATGAGACATTTCTGAATTTTGGTACAGCTCTTAAGAGTCTTATGAAGAAATATGAAGAAATCTTTACCTGGTAGGCCTATTTGTGATTAGAAAAAACTCATTTCAAATCTGTTCTATTATTAAAAAATGTCTTTCCTTGTAAAAAATACCATGTTCTTTATGGAATGTAGATTAAAATGAGAGTAGTAGAGAGAGCTCAAAAACTGTGAGGGCTCTTTAAAGTTAGAGTTGAAATATAACAAAGCAGTCTGCTTGTCAGAAATCCCAGTCTGAGAGGGAGAAAGCATTTGGCGGAGGCAGGCAGGTATCGAGAAAGCCCTGGTGATTTCTCAGGAAGATATTAATGGTCCAGATGAGGACTGGATGTCAGGAAGACTCACCTTTGAATGTATTTCTTCTTCAAGTTTATATTGTAGCATGTGATTTTCATAAATAAAATAAAGAGGCAATGTAAAGAACCATGGTTAAAATGATGTTTCTTCACAGATATTGCTGATAACTTGGCTAATGCACTATTGATGTGCACGTGGTACAATTTTCATATTTTAATCTTAAGTAGAACAAGAAATGACAATTATGAAAAGACAAAATATATACCACCAACAGCTGTAATTGCTATCTAGGCTGCTCAAAGATGGGCAAAAGACACAGTAAATCAATATTAAGTTCTCCACAAATGCAGGTATCACAACAAGGACATCATATAACATCATTATAAGCAAATTCTAATACAATTTGGACAGTTGTAAAGAACATAAGATGAACACAGAGAATGTAAGGCTAAGTTGTCCTCTGCAGCTTCAGCTGGTATATTAAAGGGGGGAAAAATCCCTGGGAATCATGGCTATGTATTTAGTTAAGTATGTAAACTGTGTTGGCTTTAGGAAACACAGTGCACTCTTCCTCTTTAGAATTTAAAATGTTAAGATCATCAAGGGTTAAATGGATCTGCCACGTGTAATTATAATAAGTTGAAATTCAGTCATTTTAATACACTAAGATTTGGAGAAATGCTTTTGTATGTAATACTACATCCTAAAATATGCTATGTGATATTAAAGAATACCTAATTAAATTGGAGGATTAAGAAACCAGCAAATCTTTAAGGAAAAAATACTAGTAAAAGTTAAAGTCATGGTATAAATGTAATTTAAAAAATGAAAGCTGAAACTGTTCAGTGCAAACCTTAGTGATAAAAATGAAATTTTAAAAGATGCAAATAGATAAGAAAACAAACACAAACATTTTTTTAAAAAGATATAACAAAAATGACAAATACATACAGTTTGGCCATAAAATTAAAATAAAATATTTGCTTTTAATATTATAGTTTTAGAATATAATGATTTAAATGTTTTTGAAACAGTAGGTCTAATTTTACACACATCTTCATGGAGATACTTGTTTCTTTTATGGGAAATGAAGCTACACTTTGCACAAAAATGTTTTTATGAATTCTTATTGATATTTGCATTTGTGCTTTTATTAAAATTAGAGAAGTATCTTATATTTTAGTTAAGCTTTAAATTTTTTAAGTGAAATAAAATGTTTAGAATCTATTTATTCCTTTATCCTTTTCCTAGTTTCTATAACTGAACATTGTTTTGAATTCACAGGCTCTTCCACCACCACACAGATATGCACTAGAAAATAAATACTTTTCATCATAATTTTCTAGTTGTTACAGAAATGCTATATGTGTAGAACTAAATTTGAATAATTTGAGAATTATTTAAAACCAGAAGAAAAAATAATCTATTAATCAAAATCTTTCGGAATCAAATTTCCTTTGCTGTGTGTGTTTGTCTTTGTGTGTAATAATAAAAAACAATACAAATAAACAAAACCTATCAATTGTTTACTATGGGGTTTTGTACCTCCACAGGATTTTATCTCTCCTGAACATTGTGTTCATGTTATTATTAAGTGGGAGACATTTCTAAATTATTTTGCTATTTGTACAAATAAAATAATTAAATGTCCATATAATATAATTTATGTGCATGTGGAATATGTTTTTAAGTAGTTATATGTAGGTCATTATATATATTATAGCATAAACTGACTCATATACATTATCTCCAATAACATACATATATAAGCAACTAGATTTTATGGCCTTGTAATGCACATTCTTTTAGTCACCCGAAAGCAAATGAAATTTTAATTTTATTCATGGAAAATAAAAGTTTTAATAACAAATTCACTGTGTAAATAAGTTATTTCAAATACCATTCATTCATCTGGGTAATAGAACTGACTTGTTATAAGTTTAAATGTGAAAAATGTATGTTTGAATACTTCATATTGCCATCGACACTTAAAACAGCACTTTTATTTTGTTCTTGAGATTAAAGCAGAATATTAAAAATAAAAAATACTTTTTTTTACCCTTTTACTGAAGACTCAAAAACAAGGCCATTACTTGCTTTTTACAATAATAATAATCTTCAAAGAATACAGTGCTGAAAAGTTAAGGCTTTTGTGTTAACCACAAGGTGTCTCCAATCTTTAAATTCTCAAGATTCCCTCCCTCCCAGCCCCATATTTCAATGCAGAGTAAATTTATCATATCATCTGTCACATTTGGAAACTTCAGAAACACTCCTTCAGATGTAAATTGAAAGTGAATACTTTAGAAGAGATAGTATCAAACTTAAATATATACATATGTAATATTAAATAGAATATATAAAAATCAATTTATATTAAATAATTACATATATTCATTATGCTTATAATATAGTACATATTGAATAAGAATTTAACAACCGTTTATGAGTTAGTTTATGTTTGGAACCTGGAATCTCAAAAATAAGTGGTGACACAATACCAAAATAAGAAAAAAAATAACATCAAAGTTCATTTTAGTTTGTTTATCCATAATCAAGTTTAATTTTTAAATTTTCTATCAGCCAGCTACAACCAGCTACTCCAAGGAAATAAAATTTCACAGTGGACGATACACATCTCCAAATATCCACAAATACAACAAATTCTGGTTTTTACAGACGAAAGCTATCAGTGAAAAGTAGTTACTAAAGCTAATCTTATTATGAACTATGAATATATAACTAAGAAAAAATCTTGTTTAAAACTTCTAACTAGAAAAGTCTTTCTAATTCAAGGCAGTGTATGGCTTATCTTTCTCTGTACACAGAGACCGTGTGTATGTGTGTGTGTGTTTAATGGGATGCTGTTTATCCCACTATATCTTACCACTCTGTCTCTTTGGATAACAATCACAGGACCCAGATGCTAAGGGTAAGTGATATTTTCCCACAAGCGGCTTCTGGCTCCTTGGCAGACGTGGTAGGCAGTTGTGTTGGCAGCCGCTGCACTGCCTCTGGCTCTCTTGTGTGGCTTTGCTGTTGAAGGGATGCTTGGCCTGCCCTGTCCTCCTGGATACCACTTCCCTCTGACAGCCTTTGGGTTTTGTGAAGCTTTATTCTGTGCAAATCCCTTGTGCAATCTCTGGATGAACTCTCTAGAGGCAAAATAAGGCCTTTCTTTATGATTGTGTCTAATGATCAACTGAATTACTAGTTCAGGTACTCAGGAACGTTCAAACTCAAAATCAAACTTTTCCAATCTTTGCGTCTATTTTGTTTTGTTTTGTTTCTGTTCTTGTTTTCACCCTGAGCACTTAGTATCCCAACTTACTTGTCAGAGTGTCGGCAAAATAATTTTGTAAAAATGTTGTATTTTGTGATTTTTTTGTTGTAATTTGTGTGTTTTTAAAAAATCCTTTGTTTTCTCATATTCATTACCATAAATAATTATTGAAGTTTTCTCAGATTATAACCTTATAAAATATCTCTTCCAAACAATACAAAGAAGGAATTTTGCAGTTTTACCAAGTGCAATTGGCTGATGATCTACTTAATGAAATAAAGTAGCCTGCTTCTGATACTGATACAGAAGTAATACTTCATTCCCTGCATGCTTGTAATCTGAATGACATTTTGAAGCATGTGCTCAAGTTGTACAAACAAAGGCACACAGCAGAGCCAAAGATGGTTTCAAAGACACCAATATAACTGTCTACCACATAATTTGTGAGACATTTTCACATGTTTCTCACAGTGATATCACAAAAGTAGTCATAAATGTATATCATGGATTAAATAATTCTCTGGTTGACCATATGCATGACCACAAAACTCAAGGCAAAACAATATTTTGGGTGACCAATAGACATATTTTCTTTGTAATCTGAATAATCAATAAGGATCCTGAGTTTTCTGAAAGAAATATCAGACACATTTTGCATCGAAATGCCCACTCCAATTAAACCTGGGTTGAAATTACATGATATTCTGACATTGTTATGTGACTGTAAAATTCCAGAATTATTGGTACTATGTTTGATATTTTAACAAATAAACTGCTCCTCAGTGGGGGAAAAAAAAAAAGAAGAAGAAGAAGACTATACAGGTGTTACATGGGCCTTCGGATAATTATCTAAAGCAGTTTCTTATGAAAGTCTTTATGTGCTATATGAAGAAATGGAAATTCTCTGATGTGCTGTGTGATAGTATAAATTAAGAACAAATATAATTTTGAAAGGAGTATCACTGAAACTTCATAGAGAAATAAAGATCATTATTTCTTCTCAATAGCAGTGAATATGTTTGGCAGTTTGTTTTTACTGTTGAATTCTTTCTGATGAACAGAATATACTCTTATTCTTTTTAATGTTCTTCAAACCAGGAGGGAACTAGCTCAGTCAAGAAATTATTACATTCTAATGTGATTTCACTGTTTTCTCTATGTGATAAACTCAGGTTCTGGAAGAGCATTTCTAGTTATATTAGCATAAAACCTCAAGACTCTTGAGGGTTAGGTTACTATGAAGTATATAGTAACTCTTCTGTTTATCCATGGATCAAATTTGATCTTTTTAAAATATAAAACATTTAATATATATTTAAGGAAACTTTAGAGAAATGTTTGATATTTCTGTTAAGCATTATGACTGTCTTATTTCTTACTGTAAACAGGGTACTTTCAGATAGTCTATTAAAAATTTTTGTTTTTCAATTTTCTATGCTATAAAGAAACCCAAAAGATTATAATTACATATATATACACAACTCAGTGTTAATTTAGACCACATTTCTCTTTTATTTTTTGTTACATAATTAAATATTTACATTATACTGTTTGGGATTTTCTCACACTCATAAAATTTGGGGAATGTTTTATGTTTTATGTTTAAAAGACCTGAAAAAATAATTGTAAATGTGAATGTATACCAACAGAGTTCCTGATTGTGTTCTCTAAAACCAATAAGCAGAAATAAAACAATTTTTGGTTCTCCACCAGTAGGTGTCACTATTGGGATTACAAGGTAGTGATCCCAAGACCTAACAGAATTTACTTGAAAGATCATACATACATTGCCTATATAATCCAGAAGGTAATTTACTGAGCCATCTAACCAAACTACCTTATGAAAAATTGCTTGACTAAAATTTTACTTCAAATAAACATGAAACAATTTGAAATATGAAATGATTCTACTAGAAATATGCTGAGAAGAATTCTAAAGTAAAAGATATTAGTCATTGAAACAAAAAATAACTCATGAGGGTTTTGATGAGCAATTTAAATAGTATCCTGGTATAATCAGATTTCAAATAATATTGCATGTAAAAACATAAATGTTAAAAAAAATAACAGAATCAAAGTTTTGCCTTTTGAAAACTTTCGAAGTTAAATGACACTTGTGGAGTCAGGTCATTTTTTTAAGAGAAAAAAAAATCCTAAGTTTTCTTATGCAGAAATATATCATATATGTCATTGTCTTAGAAAATGTTAGATAATTTTAAACTTTTCATGGAAACATAAAATCTTTCTATTCTCCCCAAAAGTTACAATAAAAAGCAGTGAGACTATTCTAGGCTTAATTTGATAGAAACATGCTGCTACAATAATATTTTTATGTTAAGTCTCACTAGAGAGGACTATCATTAGGTTCATATTTCTTTACTATAAGTAGAAAACCTGGTAGTAAACTTTTCTTTTGCAATTAATCAAAAAATAATTTTGAATACTTTAGTTTTATCTGAAAATTTTATTTTAGTATTTTGCAAGTTGAGGGAAATCTGTGAGTATGTGTGTGATCAAGTGTGCACCATTCAGCCCCCCACCCCAACACACACAAACACAATGTCAAAAAATACAGTTTTCTGTTAGGATGGTTTTAAATCTTAAACTTGCATGAGAGTATTATGTACAATTTGTTTAAAAAATTACATGTTATTTCATTGTTGAATAATCTTAAAATATCTCAACAGGTTTAAAAAGCTCACTCATCAGAGCTGTCTGGCCCTTTTGTTACTGGAAAAAAAAAACAGACATGACAATTTTAAAAGTGTGAATGCCATTATTTAATGTTTCATACAGTATGTTCATTGGTGATCCATATTGTGTGCACCTTTCCGATAAAATCTGAAAGTCATTCTCTGTTTTCTTTTCCAGGACAGTTCCACACGGACAACTGCACAGAGAGAGACTCACCAGTAGAGGCCTCTCTAGATTTGCCTTGTGATTAAGAACTCAGAACCTGTGGCAGTTAACACAACTACTTGAAAAGATTCTTGTTGCATAAGGAAAAAGCTCACTCTTTAATGCCCTTTTAAGTTCTACGATGTTGATTAATGTTGCCCTTTACATTAATGATGTTTCAGTAAAAGAAAACAAATTTAAAATGGATCAATTCTGTTGAGGATGCATTAATTAGACAGAGACTCTGCCATATGCTGTGGCTGGAGGGTTTGCTGGCCTTTCTCTTGTAGTTACCTGTGTAAAATCCACCCTATCCTCTACATGAATGCCCAAGCTGAATAGCCATTTGAATGAAGGCTTTAGTTTGATTCGCCATACAAGAGGTACTGTGTCACTGTGTTTTCTTTCTAGGAGTCACTAAGTGATTTCTATATCTGTTGTCATGGTGATATAGCAAAGCAGGGGAAAATGGGGGCAACTTCAGGCTTTCTCCTCACCCTCTGCACTAAGATGTTGTTAGCAAGCCTATAAAACATTGGGCTTTCTCCGGGCCTTCTTTTTGTTCTCTGATTGTCAATAAAACTCATTTTAAGGGTAACAAGGACATCTAAATGTCATCTGTCACAGTGTTAGAGAGATTAAGTTTGTTTAAGGACTTGTGCTAGACACAGCCACTATTTGTTCTGCAGATACAAAGCAGTGTTGGCTATCACCACTCTTGATTTAGAAGGAAGCCCAGAGACCATCGAGAAAATATCATCTCAGTTGCAGATGATAAGGAGGTGTTCATGACATGACAGCATTAAAATGACAGAAAAATAATTATGGTTTTGAATGAGAATCTGCAGTTCCAGCTCCCACACCCCTTTGTAGACACCCCAAGTCTAAGGCCTTCTCTCAGACCTTAGGTAAGAAAATAGCTCTTGAGGGCCACCAGCTTATTTACAAACACAACAAACATACACACCTGAGAGTCCTTGAATCAATGATAGAAAGAGGAAAGGTTTTGTAAGGAAAGTCCAACAATAACATGTGCTGCATTAATTCAGCATTTGCTCAATAATGAAGCTCAATGAAACATACAGATTAATGAAGACATTGGTGTTATTAAAATCATATCCTATGGTTCATATGCTTTTTTAAATAATGAACATTGTGACTATTGGAGAGGAAAAACAGGATTTTTTCTATTAATTTGGCACACATCCCAGATCTCATTCAACCAGAACCTATCCCCTACAAAATGCAGCCTTTGGCCTTTATGTGCCTTAGTCTTTCTACTTTTTGTGTTAATATGAGGGGTGGGGATATTTTCCCTTTATAAAAAAATTTTTTTGAAGTGAACATGGAGCCTAGATAATAATTACAAAATTTTAAAACTAGGATGTTTCTTCCAACATGAAAGATGATTGGGAAATATATAAAATTACACACATATAATGGGGTGCTCACATAACTTCTGCCTGCACTATGGAAACTGGTGCAGCTATCTTGGGGCTTTTGAAATCTGGTCACATTAATGCATCTTAAATACTTTATAAGAAATATTCACAGTAGGGAAGGCCAGTATATTAAATGCAGATAAATTGTTATCAATGTTGGGAAATGGTGGATTCTTTATTTGCAATATATTAAAGCTTGACAATTGGATATTTATGAAGTACGAACGAAAGCAGAGTACTATGACTCATTTCCTAATATCCCTATGAACACATCTCCACATGTGACATATAAGTGTGTGTGTGTACAAGCATAAAACTTGGACTAGGGCTCTCATTTGAAAGAACAATAATAAATTTCCTCTTGATCAAGGCTCTGTAGAGGGATATATATACATATGTACACACACATATATACACACATATATATAACACACAAATATATGTTGTGTGTGTGTGTGTGTGTGTGTTTAAACTCTGAGTTCCCTTATTTATGCTCTTTCAGGCAAATTTGAAAATTGGATCTGGGTGTAGCATAAATATCATAATTTCAACTACTGAACATATTACATTTTAGTTGTATATTTGGCAGTTTATGATGAAGAAAAACTTATAAAGGTCAACATCAGCAACTAGACCTTGTTAAAAAACAAAACCAAAAAACCCTGGAAGCCATACAATCTCACATTTGTAAATATGCCTGTGATATTAAATATATGTAACTACTAAAAAGAGCTACAGCAGGATCTCCTTTTTAAAAATCACTGAAGAAATGATTATCAAATTCAGTATAACTTTCTTTTTAAGATAGAAAGATTTATTCTACACAAACTAATGAAAGCAAATACAATATTGAGATGCTGTTACATCATTATTATGGTTGGTCCTAGATGACTTTTGTTTAGTATCTTAATAGCTCGGTCATTTGTTATTCATTCAGCCACACACGGGACACCAGGGTGTGATGAAGGACAATACTCTCGGGGCATTTTGAGATCAATTTGTGTTTCTCTACTTATGCAGAACATGTGTTGGCATCAGCAATGGTTGCAACAGGGGAATCACAATATAGAATGAAGTTTTACCACGTTCTGAGATAATTTTCTGTTTCTTAAAACACAGTCTTTGGAACAGTTCAAGTACAGTTCTGTTGCACTATTATTGAACATATTGAATGTATTCTTTCCTATTTTTAATCTTTAATTTTTTAAATATTATTTCAGATAAAGAATTATGTGAAAGAATAAAAACAAATCTCTGAAAGTAATTTAAGCTTCAAATAGGCTAACAAAAAGAATTTTTTGTCACTAACACTTTAAGCTATAAACAAGATGACTAAAAATATAGATTGGAGAAGTCCAGAGATCCTCAGAGATACATACATACATACACGCACTTACATGTGTAAACCATACCACTTTGTCCCCAACAGTATATCTATGTTACCCAAGTTGCTTTGTAGCTTCACAGATTCAGAGTAATTCTAAAGAAACAAGTTAAAAAAAATGGATGCTACAGGGTAACATTTTTATTTCTAAATTCCTTGGGATGAAAATTCTTTAAGTGCCCTTAAGTACATGTTCAATTTGGATACATTATTTAATTCTTTTGACCTCAATTTCTTCCTCAGGAAAATACAGAAATAGGATTAGATAAACTCTAAGGCCTCATCTAGTTCTAAAATGCAGTTGATAAATTCACAGTAAGATTTTTAGTTTTTAGAAAAAATTTAATATTTTGAAAGAACTATTTTTATTAAGAAAAAATAGTATAAAATTGACAAGAAATTCACAGTAAGATTAAAATTTAATAAAATATATATTTTGTTTAAGACTTACTGTGCCACATTAAAAATCCAGACAACTGCATTTTCTAAGTACTATAATCATTTCACTTTTGGCAAATGAGTGGCAAAAAGTTTGTCAAATTGGGAGTAAGTTCATTCATCAAGGCTATGTATCATTCTGGATTTTTAACAACTCCTTTGCATTCAGGAAATAGTAAAACATCAAATGAAAACTGTTAATAAACATTTTATAACAAAAAGACAATATCTTTGATAAATAATATACTCACTTGATGTGTTATCTCTTGAACCAAATACAGCAGTTGAGAATATTTCCTCTCCTCCTCTTCTACCATACTGCTTCCAAATTCTCAAATCATTTTTTGTATTCTTGTTTAGAGCAATCATATAACATCTAAATTTATCATAAAGAAGCTGACTCTGATGGAAAATGTCTACATTGTAAAATTTCCTTTCCACCTCATAGAATCTAATATTTCTTTATCAAGGACGGTTATCTTCAAGTATATCTGCAGATGATAATATAAATAAATAAGTCTAGCATTATCTTCTCAGGAATGTTTTCAACCAGATAAGGTATTCTATATACATCAAATAACTTAATAAAAATATGTAATTAATGCAATTATACACAATTATTTTTATTTCTTCTACTTATCTACTCTATTGACTAGAGTTTCAACATACATTTACTCCAATTTGTGAATATAAAATTATGTGATATTTTTACAAATTCTATTTTATCCAGTTACTAATTAAAATTGAAATACATACACTATTAGAACCACTTTGTTAAAAGTTAATAATTCATTTTTCATTAATAATTATAACTGCATCATATGGAAAAAATCCTATAATATTTAAGAAAGTATAAAGAAAATCAGTCTGACCAGTGCTCTCTTGCCATATTTTCTTATTTATTATTGTAGTAAATTGGTAAATATGTTTAAAATATTAAAAATTAAATAACATATTATAAAATAATTAAAATTCCCAGTTAACCAATCTTAATTTTTAAATCAAATTCTTTTATTTTTATATTTTAAATTATTCTAATAACTTATTATCATCATCAAATATTTTAAAGCAACAGTGTAAGAGAAAAAATAATTTAAAAAATTATACAGTTAAAATAAAACATGCTCTTTTAATCTGCATCACAGCTTACTATCTTCAGGAAGTGTTCAATTTTATAAAAAAAATACTTTGGATCTGTCCATTAAAAGACACATATATAATAAATCCATTGAGAAGATGATATACCTTAGGAGTGATTTAATTATAATATCGCCAATTTAAAATTTTTTAAGAAATTTTTAAAAAAATAAAATTATAACTGAAAGTTACTAAAATCAACTTTCTGAAGAAATATTTCTATTTATGAATGTATTACTTGTGACATTTTTAGACTTAATGATATTCTAATCTAAAATACACATACCGGAAACCAAATTTTTGAATGCTTAAAAATAATCAGAATTTTAGTTCTGTAAGAACACCATTCTTTCTACTGCAGGTTGAAATTATTATCTTTATCATTCTGCTTTTATTTATACTATTTAAAAAACAAACAAATAAGAAACAAATAAAACAGCTTAGTATACAAAGCCTGGGTGTGTACTCTTCCTATTCTCATTGTAGCAATAGAACAATACATTTTCAATATGGATTCTTAAAAGAACAAAAATAGATTTTATTTAGCTATCTTTTCATAAGCTTCGAGTATCAGTATCATTCATTTTTGTTTTATTTTTGTTTTGTTTTTGCTATAAAAGAAAAACATATTTCTCATTTAGTACTATTATCTAATTTGCTGAATGTTTTGAGGTTTTTATATTATTTCAGATACCATTTTTAAGTAAAGTTTAATTAAAGTGAAATATTCATAGATATTTCACAATTAATTTATAAATAATTTTTGCTATCGGATCTAAGGGGAAAAAACAAAATGTAGATTTAAAAAAAAATGATTTTCTTACAATTCTTTGAAAAGTAGAAAATAATTCTTTGAAAAGTAGAAAAATTAAAATTTAATTATTTGAGTTTCATTGATAAAAATTATATATAGTTAGTGAAAAAAAGATAGTCAATAAATAAAATATATCTCTCATTAAGTAATGATCCTGTGGTTTCAAACCCTGGCTGTTGTTGTTAAAAATTATTAATTGAGGCATTGTTATGTTTAAATGAAAAATTTTTAATCAATATAACTTCATATATATAAGTTACTGAATAAACTATCTGAAAAATGTGGTAATAATAAATGAATAAATATATATTTTCAGAAAATATTTGAATATGGCTTATCTGTACATGAGTTTGTATGTAATTTAAAAGAAACTATTCAATCCAAAATAGAAGCATCTTCATTGGATGGTAGCCATATTGAGAACTGTAAAGACATCATCTTTGTTCTTTACTATTACTGCTTCTTTTAATATTCTTTCTCTCTTTTTTTTCCTTCTACAAAGATTAATTTAGTTTATGATATTTAGTGCTCCTTTCTTTATTGCATTTTATTATTTTATATCTCTAAGTGTCACTCTTTTACTAAAACCTTGAGGATTCTACTTCTTTATACAACTTTTAAGAACATTATTATTCATTTTACATTTTAGTCAGTCTCATTATTTAAATTAAATATTTAATGAAACTACTTTAAATAGCTTGAAAAAAATAAATTTAAAAGACTAATATTTTATATTTAAATAATATTGTGCTTTCTGAAAATGCTTCCTGAAATACAACTAGTATATTTTTAATGTCTGACTTTGTCTTAGAATTTGTCTTCCTTCTCTTCAAAGAAAATGTTTAAGTTAAAAATACTAAAGAGAAGCTTTTGCCCTTACAGAGCAAAGGGTAAAGGAAAACATTTTTAACACTATCAAAAAGAAACAAAAGAAATAGATAAATTTTACAATAGCTTTACAGTGTTTAAAGATATGTAAGAATTAAAGTAAAAATAAAAGTCAACTCTTAAGTCTGATATCAAAATTAGAATATGTATACTGTTTCTCCACCCACTTCTTTTTTTTTTAATTTTAAATTACCCATTGAAGGTTATTCAAGTAGTGTTCTGGCTACAGAGTTCTGAGTATGGATCCTGATTCTGAAAAATGCAAATAGATTCTCATTATCTATAAAGTAAGGATAAAAATTATAACTATTCTGTGAAAATGCATATCAAGTACTTATCAGGGAACCTAGCACCCAGAAGAGCTCAATAAAGTTGGTCATTATGATGTTGCTAATATTTGCTAGACAACAAAGTATCACTGAAAAAAATTGTTTAGAGTTAATTAGAATATGATGGTTATAACACTTATGAGATGAGTGGCATTGAGTAAATCAATTAATTTCTTTGAGTTTAAATTCCCGCTTCTATAGAATAGCCTATATCTTTCATTGAGCTACAAGATCTGTGCTATACCAATAAATGCTTACAATTATCGATTTGAAAATTTTTCTGATTTTTTGTGTTATATAAATACCTGCACCAAGGCCAAATTTAAGCTTCTGATGCAGAGCTGGAAAGAGATGCACAGTTGCACATCATTACATTGTATACTCTAGTATTTCACAATATATTATTTTATTTATAGAATATTATTTCTGCCCTAGAAATGCAATAATTATTTTTTAAAAGGCTCAAAAACAAAGATATTAGGGAAACATAATAAAATAATCAGGAACTCATATTTTTAGTATTTAGCATCTTTGTTTTAGTATAATTTATTTCAAGGTAAGTATGATTAATTAATTAATTAATTTGTATGATGATAATTGTGTTAAGCAACTCACCTCACAACATTCCTGATAATTTAATAATTATCATTGTGGACCAAGAGGAGTTACTTTCAATATAATGGTGTATGAAGATTAAATTAGATAACATTGGCAGAAGCCCTTATGCCAATGTCTTTTTTTAACAAAACAGTTTGTGTGTGTGCATGTATGTGTGTGTGTGCGTGTGTGTGTGTAGCATATAATGTTTATTTTTTATCACTATGATTTACTCATTTCTTTGCTCACAATATAATGAATTATTACTTTTGTCTGAGTCAAGTGGGGAAAGTAGATGAGAATACCAAGACAAAAAAAAACAAAACACAAAACCCACTATTAGCTACAACTTACTCTGGAAAACACTGATGTCTCTATTAAGTAATCAGTCAGAATATATTTTGATGTTAATTGACTGTGCTCTATATTGCCTTCATCAAAACTTTTAACTATAACTTTGAGATCACATGAGATATAAATGCTGTAAACAGTATACTAAAGTTAAGTGTCTAATTTTAAATTGTCTAATTTTAAATCTGCTTAAGAAAATCTTAGCTTTTAGATATCAGTAAAAAAAATATTTCAGTATTTTTCCTCATAGATTAATTTATTTGCCTAAGTTAGTTGATTATTAAAAAATTAAGCACAGCATGATTCAAAACTAGCACCCTGAGGAATCATTACCACCACAAAAAATTCTCTGAAAAACCAATTAAAGTAAAGTTAAGCAAATTAAATGAAAGAAATCTCTTTCATTGAAACTCTCAAAATACAAACATATTAAAACTATACCATGTTACCCTATATTCAAAGTACATACAAATATTTCTCTCTAATTAATAATGTCTTCTTTCAATTGACTCAACGAATATTTGAGTACCTACTGTATTCCAATACTTGTGCCAGGTAATATGGCAAATTACATTGATTCTCAAGTCCTCCTTGTTAATATTTTACCTAGGCTATTTAAAATTTTGCATATCTCAAACAAACTTTATAAAGGAGCCCTCGCTTACATTTTTACATTTGGGCTATGATTTATGTTTGTAAAGAAGATTTTATAATTTTCTCTGTCCTCTTTACTCACAACTAGTCTGATTTTCTAAAAATTTTATACAAATGCCATATTTAAAATGATATAAATTTAATCAGCTATAGTCATACTTGGTTGTGTTATGCAACATTTAAAGGAGAATTATTTAAGTAGGTTGACCTAAAAATTTTGATTATAAACTAGTAACTTGAAGACAAAAATTACTTTTAATATTCTCCATATTAAAAAGAATAAAAATAATTAATTTCTTTGTTTAGAATAGAAATAATTAGCCCATTATACTTTTTATATCTTAAATACAAACATGCATTCACATATATATATTATTATGTAGATTTGATTTACATCTAAGTGTGATTTTCTCTCCAGATTCAGAAAATAAAACTAAAATATCTGAATAAATATCAAAAATAATTTTAATGGTTTAAGAAGCCAGTTTAATTGGAAAATAATTATGCCAGATAAAAAGACATTATTTTTCAAGGTCATTATAACATTCAACAAAAAAATTAGTTTCTCTTAATGACATATAGCAGTGATTAATTAGATGAGCAAGAATGTGAGTTTTTGTAATCTTCCATGAATATTTTCAAAATTTCAAGTGCATAATGGAAATTGCTATTAAGTGTTACATTTTTACTTTGATAAAATAATTTTTGGAAACACTTTTGACAAACGAGTACTGTGTTTATACTTTTAGTGTTACACCAACATTGCTTCATGGAGCAGATCTTTTATTTGTAGGTTATATTATGATAAAACAAAGTGGCTTACAGAGAGGGAATGTGTAAATAAATCACAGCCTCCTAAAAAAATACAGACACCTTCAGAAAATTTTCACTGGCAGTGAAAGTTGTTTTGAACTATATTTTTATTTCAAAATAAATGTAACTTCCTGAGATTCACATTCCTTAAAGTAACTGGGGAACAGAAAGGCAAAACAAAGGAGTGGAGTGAAGTAATAAATTTTAATAGACCCTCAATGGAAAATCATACTTAACCTGAAATATTTACTTTCACTTTATGATGGCAAAAGAGAAAATTAAATATATTTTGCACACTTTTGTAATAATTTAACAATACACTTTAAACACATAATTATTGTATGTCACTAAAAAAATGTATGAATACACATTAGATGACTAATGCTGAACACCAAAAATTATGACTTTACCAAAGATAGAAATGATTAAATTACCTATTGTTGTTTAAAGTTATTAGTTTCAAGAATATAATGTTTATGAATTAATTATTTAGAATGTTATTCTAAATTTTAAAACAAATAGATGAACTATTTTAAATTCAGTATTCAGTAAGTTTTAGAAAACACTTATTTTTTATTAAATGTAGGAAAAATGGAACATCTAAAGATATTGCAAAACTCACCAGAATTTTGAAGCAATAGCAATACTCTTATCAGAAAAATTAAAAAGCTGTAATTGTCACCTGTTTTTCCTAACAAAACGCTATTGCATCTGTCTCTCAATTTAATCTTAAAATTTATAGCATTTATAACCATAATTTTAGATCTTAGGGTAAATATTCAAATATCAACTAAATGGTGCGATCTAAGTAAATTCAAAAAAATATATACCTACTTATGTTTTGCCCACCTCACCCCTTCCCCATTATTTAAGTCATAAACTGAATTTGTCATATTATTGATAATGCCTGATTTTTGGAAATAGTGATTCACAAAATAATAATGATTTCACTTTGTACAGAATCTTGATATAACAAAAGCATCTTGAAATAAAGAAACTTGACATCATAAGCCTTTCTTTTATGTGATGTATATTAAAAGGCCATATTATTAATTAGTCACAATAAATGCATGTTACTAATAATGATAGCCCTGGAGGGCTCATCTTTGTGAGTCTATCATTAATAAAATTGAAAGGTTAAAACTAATGTTTAGAATTTGATGGCTAGAAAAGATTACTTATGGAATAATTTGCATTGTGATTTCAGAGTCAAAGTTTAATATGTGACTTCATTGTATTTGAAATTTATTAAACCCCGTGGTTAGCTATGTCCTCAAAAGGAAACCATACATTTCATTTCAAAGTATACACAGATATGTGAAGGTTACCAAATATAACAAAATTAAATTATTTAAAATTGTAATTCATGGAAATTCTTTTATAATTCAATTTTTAAATAAAGTATTAGTATCTGAATGTGATCACCTATACTTTCTTGTTTTTGGAGATACTGTACAACTTTGAAAAAATTATTACTGAGTGTAGTGAGAAAAGCATGTAATTAGGTGTTTTAGTGAAAAAAATTTGTATCATTCTATTATTTTATATCCTGAATAAAATGATTAACTAGTCTTAATTTTCTGAACTGAAACAAAATAAAGATAATATAATTTACCTAAAAAGAATATTTGTGAAGATTAAATGAGAAAACACATAGAATAGCTAGCATGGTATCTTTCATAGATTAGAAGCTTGATATCATATTTTCTGTTCACATTCCTTTTAAATAACATATGTTTTTGAACTTTGCTATAATCACACAATTGCCAATATAAAAGTACATTTTGCTTAAATCAGAGGTTCTAAACTTGGTTGATTAGAATGTTCTGGGCCTTCTCAGATTTGGACTCTCATGTTATTAAGAGTTGTATTAGAACAACTTACATTCTATAGTTTCGCCTACAAATTATCACCTAATAAATCAAAAATGTGTTTCTTAGGAGTAAATTAAAAACTTTTAAAGAAATATTTTTAGTGTCAGATTTACTGCCCTATTACTTATGTGTTTCCCATCTGCAGTGATGATATTACTCTAACCAATTTTTTGGTTTTCAAGGTTTCTTTGCAAAACAAAACAAAACAGAAAAAAATAATTGTGGACAAGAGAACCAAATGGAGAAGCAAACACTAGGTAGAAACCAGAAAAGAACTAAGGAAGGAATAGTAGGAAGTGAGCTATGGTATTAAAGAGAAATAATAAGCAAGGAAGAGGGGATAATCAGAATCATCAACGGAATTCAAGGAGAAATAAGACTGAATACAGAAAATTGATTTTGACAAGTAAATCACTGTTGACCAGAATAAATAGAATTTTTGTATCATAGTCTACAAAGATAGAATTATTTATCCCTCCACCAAAATAGTTCTGGTTGAGATCCACATAGCTTTCCATGTTCCAAAATTTAATTAAAAATTTTTTTAACTCTAAACTGGATTTGGCACTGTTGACATTTTCTTTAGAAAATTATCTTCTCTTGGCTTGATTTATATCAACATTTCCATTTTCTTAACTCTGGTTATTCATAAGTCTCTGTTGCAGCTTCTGATATAATAATAATAATAACAATGTGTAATTATTCTAAGCTTGGTCTTAAGTCCTATTCTCATATTACTTTTCATCTCTTGCCAGGCAATCTTATTCATGTCTACAGTTTTAACTGATTAACTTAACCAAGATGAATCTCAAATGTTATCTTTACCCTAGTCTTTACTTTTGAGCTTCAGTCCTATAAAACCAGCTACCTACTCAACAGCTCCATCTGCATATATTTAAAATAATTCTAAGTCAAGGCATCTTTTAGAATCTTTTCTAAAAAAGAAAACTTATATTTCCAATTTCAGGGAATAGATATACCATCTATCCAGTTCCCTGAGCCCCAAACTGAAGAGTCATTCCATATTTGACTCATCACTAAATCCTGTTAATTTTAGTTTGTAAATATGTCTCCAATCATCCATTCTTTCTACCTCCAATTTCATTCTTATACTATAAGGATGATTTATTTTTTTAAGATCTAAAACTTGTCACTTAACATGTTATTCCATGTTTAGTACCTTGTCATCCCTAGTTTAAGTACTTTAATTATTATTAAAATAATGACAGCAATATTTAATTGAGCATGCAAGACACAGAATAGTTTGTCTATTTTCTACCAGTCTATGACCTCAAAAGAGATTAGGGCAGTAATTATTCAAGATTGTGAGTCAAGTAAAGTTATCTCAGGATAGAGGATAACTCTCCATTCTTGAATATAGGGAAGTAAGACCCAGCAAAGAGAAACAGATTAAATTTATCTTTAAAAAAATATGTAGTACTGGAAGTATTAAGATCTCAGAGGTAGGAGTCAATAGGTATAACTTACACACAACTTCCTAGTAAGCAAACAAAGAAAAAAAGATAAAAGGGAGTTAAACATAAACATACACTTTATAATTATTTTTAATTAAATTATATATTAGCTGTGACTGATTATATGTGGCCATAAGAGATTAAAACTCAATAGACAAGATGATCTTTTTTTTTAAATTAGCCTTCAATTTAAAATATTGTATCATGATTTGAAAATATATTTAAACAGAATTATTTTCTCTATATTTTCTCTATGGTTTGTTAATTTGTGTTTTCAGTAATGTAATAATGTTATCATGTGTAATTTGGTATAAAACACCTTTATTTTTAGTTTACTAGGAGATTCTCTGTAAGTTTTGGAAATCATGTAAATACAATGCTAGTTGGATAATTCTTAGTTGACTTCACCAATAAGTATGTCTTTTCTAAAATGATGAAAATTTGCACTTTGAAGACATTCATTCAGAAGAAGTTGCTGCAGACTCTGAGAGCAATTCCAGTTATTAGCACATGCATGCTCTTGTGACTATGTAAGTATCTCTTTATATCACTTTATCACTCATGAAGTGTCACTGTGTAAACTACTCTCTGGGTGAAAGCCAAGCACTTTTGAAAGCTGAATAACTCTTTTAGGCAACTAGAAATCTATTCATTTCACTGAAAGAATAAATAGTGTATGAATTAAAAGATTTTAATTCAATAAGTATAAAATAATTTGTTTTCTGTATAATTTTACCTGAGATGTGACTGTAAAGTATGGTGATTGATTTTTTTATGCATATCTGAAACTAAAAACCCTCATAACAGCTATTTGTAAAAAGAATGGTTTTGAGATGTGTATATGTACTTCAATAATAATTCCAGCAATTAAGAAAATTTAAGAATCATCTTTTTTAATTAACTTCAAAGTAAGGCATTAGGCCAAACAAAAGTTCCTCTGGACATTTTCAACATAAGTTAACTTGTGCAGACAAAAAAGTGATTTTTCTGGGTTTCTTACTAATTTTTTTCTTATTAAAATTGGAAAATTTACAGTGATTTAGAAAAAAATAAATCATTTACAGGATCAACTAGTTATCATAGTAGAAGTTTACTTTAAATAGAAGTTTCATATAATATGTTTTGAGGTTTAGCATCCTAATTCGAATAAATTTATAAATATTAGATGGAATAGCATTATGAACACAGGAATTTAGCTGGTCCTTGCCCACATCACCAACGATGTAATCAATAGACTCTAAAGATAGAATAAGAATCAGCAAAATTTCTGGTGACTGAAAAAGAATTATGATACATTTCTGTGGATACTTAGCAATAGAATTATATTAAATGCAGTTACTCTGATCTGTTCATCTTTTAAAACAACAGTGTCACCATGAAATATATTAGGTTACTTATAAATAAAGAAAACTTGAGTTTAACTAAGACATTCCTGTTATCACCTTCAATGCAAGAAATCAACAGAGAATGCCTTTCATACATTGATCCTTGAACAACACAGGTTTGAACTGTTCAGGTTCACTTACACACAGACATTTTTCAATAAATGCTGTAAATGTAGTCTCTCTTTCTTATAATTTTCCTAATAACATTTTCCTTTCTCTAGCTTACTTTATTGTAAGAATCAGTATATAATACACACAACATATAAAAAATGGGGTAATTGTTTGTGTTATCAGTAAGGCTTCCGGACAAAAGCATGCTATTAGCAGTTAAGTTTTGGAAAGTCAAATGTCATACACAGATTTTCAGCTCCCCTTACCTCCACCTTGTTCAAGGGTCAACTGTATTTCAAGGGGAAATAAAACCCATTATACACATTCTTAAATATTCAGGGTCTGAAAAAGTATTCATGTATTCATCCTGAAGATGTATTAATTGAACAATCCAGCTGCCTTAGACAAATTGCAAATCTATGCTATAAATGGAGGAATGGTGAGCAATGAAACACTCAATTTTTAAGTCAATGTTTATTACTTTTATAACTTTATTTCTAATCATGACCTCATGTCAATTTTGAGAAATCTGAAAATGTGATTTAAGAGATGCATAAGTAGAAAAGAAGAGAAGAAAAAGCAGCAGAGACAGGAATCTGAGAGAGGGCTGTCAAGACAGATTTTGAAACACTGGCAAAGGTATACTTTCTGAGATGAAGGATATAATTAAAGTTAAAATATTTATATCCCTTTTTGGAATAGCAGGAGCAGGATCAGATGTGAACTGCCTGCAGAAGGAGTACTAAAGATTAGGTTTAGTTTATAGAAACAGGGAAACTGGTGTTCCATGAAGTATCACAGAGACAGAATGTTGGGCAACAGAGAAATTATACTTGCATTATGAAAATCAATCATCTGGGATACTATTAAGATACTTCTCTGCCCAAAGAAACCTCTTACAAACAGCTAGTCCAGAAAAACCAGCTATTTTAATAATGGCAGAACTTGGATACAAATCATTGTAATAATAAAAGAATAGGAAACAAAAGAAAAAAAAAGAAAAGAAGAGAAATGAAAAAGAAAACAAGAGAAAGTAGTATAACTTTCCGACAGAAAAAAGCTACTCACCAGAAATATGTTGCTACTGAGCATGCAAATAATGTGAGCAATAATTATTAATTTTTTTAAAAATAATAAAGCAATTGCCTCTTTGAAAGAAGACCAAAAAGTAGAGATGCAAAAATTCAGGAAGGAAATGAAAAGACAATAAGGTAAAATGAAATATAGTCTGCGAAAACTCCTAAAACAAAAAGAAAAAAATAATATAAAAGAAAAAATTTAAGAATAGAGGGAAATAAGGGAAACTAGGTGTTATGTAAAATACTGTAAAATACATAGAATTTTAAAAAGTAACCAAAGTTAAATAGAAATTTTAAAAAATCTAAAGATTTTAGAAAAAATAAATTATAGAAGGCAAAATAAATTAACATATGTAAATCAAGGTTGCAAATAATCCAGAATAATAAAATAGAATACATATTTAAATATATAATTTAAGAAAACTGTCCTGAAATAAAAGACTTAAATTAGCACACTGAAAATGCCAGAACCAGTTCTTTAAACATCTAAAAATAGCTTCTCTACAAATAAAAGTTTTTTATTATAAAAATAAAGAAAACAGAATATACAGAATTCACACTTAAATCCACCAGGGATGCTGATCATTATTAATATCTATTATATGTTTCAATTTTTCTGTACTTAACTAGGAATACAATATAAAATATAACAAAATATCATATGTGATAAAATACAATATACTATAAAATATATATTTTACAGAAAAAGGATTATACTTTGACATGTTTTTTTACACTAAATGTATTAGGTATATTTTCCCATGTATTTTTATATTATTAAATAATTTAGAAGTTTATGTTGAAAAGTACTTTCATCATTCCGGTAGAAAAAAATTATACAGTACAAAATTATAAAAAGGGAAGAATTCATCATCTTTCCATCTCAAGATCTTTTTTTGTGTGTATATTTTTCCAAATCTTTACACAAATGCACACTATAGACAATGCTTGGACACTTTTACCATTGGTAGTGCATTTATTTATTTGACCCCTCAAAGGATCAAATATCAGCAATATAGATCTACTTTATTCTTTTAGATGGCCATATGGTATCACATTGAAACATGGTACTACAATTGCTTAAATATACTGTTAGCTTATTTTTTTATCTTTGCTTTTCTGATGATATTTTGCCATATAAATGTAAGATATGTGCTAGTATTTTTGTAAGATAAATACCTAGAAATGCAATTGTGAGGTGAAAATATAGATACATTTACATTTTAAACAGCTCTTACAATATAGATCTCCAAATATGTTACGATTTTCTGTACTCAGAAAAGTGGAGTGAAGCCCCTTATGTTTTTTCACCCTCACCATGCTTGTATACTAACATTTTTTTTTTAACCTTTACCAATACAATAGAGGAAAGAGTAGTACTTTGTTGTGTTTTAACTAAAATTTTAAAATCATTAGGTTGGGAAATTTTGCCGATTACTTTCATTTCCTTATCTGAATTTGGCTATTTATAAACAATTTTCCATTTTACTGTTTGATGTTGATTGTTTTTTATTGATTTACAACAGCTCTTTACATATTAAGTAAATTAAGATTTTTGCATGTCACGTGTAGTATAATTAGTCTTCCCCAGATTGCCAATTTTTTTTAATTGGTATTGGTCATTTCCGTGTCTGCCCACAAAATATTTTTTTAATTTTAACATAGTGAAACTTACTTTGTGGTTTAATTAGAAAGTGTTTCTTTCTCTATTATTTTATATGTACTTCATTTCCCCTGTATTTAAACTCTTTTATTAAAAATAATGCATAAGATCTCACTATATTATAAGTGGACATCATAATTTATTAAACCTATTTCTTATCACTGGTTATTTTGTTTGGTTTCTTTTTTTTTTTTTTTAATTTCTAAGCAGTGTTGAAAAGAACATCCATAGATTTTATATACATTATTTTAGTCATATCTCTTCCTTTATGGTGGATTATTTTGCACTGTAATTACAGGGTCAAATAGCATTCTTCTATTTAATAGTTTATATTTGCAGCCAAATGGCCCACCACAAACATTTTATAATTTACATGCCCATATGCAGTACTTACCAATTGTAAAATTTTATGCTCAAGTTTGTCTTCAGACAAATATGAATTATTTATTTATTAATTCCCAGTCCTTTATATCTTTTTCTCTAGTTTTCTTTTCCAATACTTTTTACTGAAAACTTAGGTTGTTTTCTGTGCTGCTCAAATAAAAGACTGACCCAAGTTAAAAAAATGCCCTCTGGCCAAATGGTAGAAATATTGCACAAAAGGAATTGCTACTTCATGTAAAGAGATCACTATTTTCTAGCAACATATTTAGATACTTCTTTTTTCACATCTAACAGTTCCATTTTCTTGTATTGAAATAAAAACATCACCTCAATTACGTTATGTCTATTCCCACAGCTTATTTCAACTCCTATTGTATTCTGTTCTCACTTGTCTGAGGAAAAGATGGACTATATGTGTGAGACTGAATGAGACTCAAACTTTTTATCATTTCCTTGTATCTCCATCATCAAGGGTTGACAGAGGAGAGAAATTCATTCTTTCTCTCCTGAAACCCGTTCTTCACATGTGTACAAAGCTCCAGACAGACAGGCTGGAGACCTGCAAGTCCTCTAAAGACTGCACTTGTAAAACCACTCTTGCAAGATCAGACCCTTGCTAATTACAATACTAACATCTATTAACTTTTTCATTCATCACCAATTTTCATTCATTTCTTAAGGCTACTACTAATTGCAACTTTAAAAAATAATGCTAAATAGGGCAAGCAATCTGGGAACCCAAATGATCTATTCCCCTCCTGATACACATTTTCTCATTAGACACATTCACAGAAGAAGGGGAAAAAATCCCTCCAAAGAGCTGACACTGCAAATTATTATTTTTATAAATTGTATTTGTTCTAGGGTTATTGAATATACTATTTTTTTAACTTAAAGTGAGAGTTTGGGGATAATTTACTTGGTAAGCAGTCTAAATGGAGAATTTAAAATGAGGAAAAAATATGTTGAAGAGGAAATAATAAGAGGAGTGAAGTACTAGATTTTGGAAAGTAATCTGGTATAAACCAAAGGTACTTTTAATAAACATGATCTTTGTTAAATTTGTTCTGGATAGAGCCAGCAAAGATTTCAGAAATCTTTTGCTAGTTAAGAAAATAACTGATCCTCTAAAATATTTCTTGTGCTATTTATCTTCCAACTGCAATTATTATATCAAAATGTTAGCAAAAATAAAATAATTTATCCTAATTAGATGAAGAGGATAAACTTTTATTTCATTATTTATTAGTTTGGTAAGAATTTATTGACATGTTAATCCTTAAATTCAGTCTTTTCCTAGTTTGGCAAATCAGCGCCCTCACCTGACTGTGCTAGTTACTAGGACTATAGCCACAGAATAAATTTCCATTTAAAATAGCACTTGTGTTTCTACTTTGGAGGCCATGTTTGTTACCATTGTTAGTCCATTTAATTATAGAATGGGCTAAGGTCAAGGGGAGTATATAGATTAGTACAGGAGTTAATAAACTCTGGTTTGTATTCAGGTACATATCAATTAACTTGAGATGATAAGTATGCTTAATAGCCTTAAACCAACAAGAAGTAGTATATGCAGTTATACACATATGACAGCAATATATGAGACTTTGTCCCTTCAGGTTCACCTGTGGCATTCAGATGTTGAAGATGAGATTTGGGAGTTGAGATAATCCATGATTGTGACATAAACAGAGGTTATTTCCTTAGGGTTTATCCTCCTCCACAATAACTTTAGCCCTCAAGACTTGATTCACAGAGTTTCCTTCCATTTAACAACCAATCACTTTCAGATTTGCACAGCTGGGAATAGCATGTTATGAGCTCTATCTAATGACCACTAAAAGACTCAATACCTCCATGTGGCAATTTCTGAAGAGGCTTCTGCTCAAAATATTTAGGTCTCTTTTATTAGTAATTGGAAACATGTTTTAACACAGAAAAGAGTACAATAGAAACAAAAGGTACTTTTATTGTAAATACACCCTTGCAAGAATTATAAACACAATTCAATCACTGGTTTTATTACACAGTAAAGGTCATGTTTGTTACCATTGTTAGTCCATTTAATTATAGAATGAGCTAAGGTCAAGGGAAGTATATAGAATAGTATAGGAGTTAATAAACTCTGGTTTGTATTCAGGTACATATCAATTAATTTGAGATGATAAATATGCTTAATGTCCTTAAACCAACATGAAGTAGCATATGCAGTTATGCACATATGACACCAATATATGAGACTTTGTCTCTTCAGGTTCTAAAATGTAAAGGTCATGATTAAGCTTACTCAGATGTGCTGCTTGTCAAATTACAGCTTCTGAAATATGATTACGTGCTACAATGCCAGTAAAGACAAACATTTATTTGGTGCCCCAACATTAAGATTATGGAGTGTGAGAGAAATTAAAAGAAAATACAACTTAGAATAATAAATATATCAGTTAACGTGAGTGTTCTTTTGCAACCAATCAATTTCTAGTCTGTCAATGCTACCTTTTACCACTTTTCCTCATTTTGATTGTAGGGCTCTCAGCTGGTGTCCTACTTGATTTTTGTGTATATATATATTTTTTACTCCTTTTAGCTTTTGACACCAAGCAAAACATGTAGTGATACAATAGCAGTGAGACCCCTTCTCCAGAAAGAGGACAGAAAATAGGACTTTCTCTTTGTGATCCAGAAAAGAGGTCTTTACTAATTTCTGTAGAATCTGCATTCCTTTCATAAATATTATGCACATAGTAAGTAAATTTGATATTATGGTAAAGTAGACTATCTTTATAGTAAAATATAGAGACCTTAAATAGTCAAGATGGCTGATAGACATGAGCATCTTTTCATGTGTCTATTGTCCATCTGTATTTCCTCTTTGGAGAAATACTTATTCGGATTGGCTCATTTTTTTTAATTGGATTGTTTGGGAGGGTTTTGTTTGTTGAGTTGTATAAGTTCTTTATAAATTTTGGATATTAACCCTTCATCAGATGTATCATAGGCAAATATCTTCTCTCATTCAGTAGATTGTGTCTTTGTTTTCTTGATGATTTCCTTTGTTGTACAAAAACTTTTTAGTTTGATGTAGTCCTATTTGTTTATTTTTTTCTTTTTTTTCCTTGCTCAAGCTATATCAGAAAAGAAATTGCTAATAGTAATATCAGAGAATTTACTACCTTTGTTTTCTTCTAGTAGTTTTATGGTTTCAGTTCTTACATTTAAATCTTTAATTCATTTAGAGTTTATTCAATGTAGTCCAGTTTTACTTTTTCACTTGTATCTCTCCAATTTTCCCAACACTGTTAAATGAAGAAACAAAGATGTCTACTTTTGTTGCTTCTATTCAACGTAGTATTGGAAATCCTAGCTGCAGCAATCAGACAAGAAAGAGAAATAAAAGGCATCCAAACTGGAAAAAAAAAAGTAAAACTCATTTTATTTTTCAGATGATGTGACACTCTGTATAGAGAACCCTAGAGATTCTACTCCAAAACTGTTAGAACTGATAAATAAATTTATTAAAGTAGCAGGATATAAAATTAATATTAAGTTGGTTGCATTTTTATAAACCGATGATGAACCATTAGAGAGAAATTAAGAAAACAATCTCATTCACAATTGCATCAAAAACAATAAAATACTTAGGAATCAATTTAACCAAGGAGGTAAAAGACCTGTTCTTGGAAAATTATGTCATTAAAAAAATGAAGAAGATATAAATAAGTGGAAGCATATACCGTGCTCATGGATAGAAAGAATCAACATTGTTAAAATGGCCATACCACCTAAAGTAATCTATAGATGCAATACAATCCTTATCAAAATACTAATAGCATTTTTTAGAAAACTAAAACAAATAATCCAAAAATTTATATGAAACCATAAAAGATCCTGAATAACCATGACAATCTTGAGAAAAAAAGAACAAAGTCGGAGATATCACATTACCTGATATCAAACTATACTACAAGGCTATGGTAATTAAAACAGCATGGTATTGGCATAAAAACGGACACATAGATCAATGGAACAGAATAGAGAGTACAAAAATAAATCCACAGCAATATGCTCATTTAATATATGACAAAATAAGCTAGATCATTTTTCATAGATTTTATATTTTAGAAGGTTTTATATTCACAGATAAACCTAAAATAAAGGTACAGAGTTCCCATACACCCTTTGTTCACACAAATTCATAGCCTCTTTATCATTATCTCATATCAGAGTGGTACATTTATTACAAATGATGTATCTTCATTGACTCATTTTTATCATCCAGAGTCCATAGTTTACATTAGGGTTCACTCCTTGTATTGTACATTCCATAGGTTTGAACAAATATGTTATTATACAAGGTAGTTTTACTCACCTAAAAATTCTCTGTCTTATTTATCCCTCCCAATAAAGATGACAATTTTTAACTGTTAAAATTGGATAAAAAACAAAACAAAACAGTATTTGCACTGAAATAAGTTGTGACACTAAAAGACTTCAAAATGAAATGTGTCATAGTGCTGGTTCATTTAGGGGCTTCTAATTTTTCCAGCAGTTACATTTAGAAAGTTCAGTATGGGAAATAAAACAAAACAAAAATAAAACAAAACATAGAGCTACTAAAAGGAACATTAATTTATCCCCAATTCTTCCTATAGGAATGGTAGCTATGGTGGTAGAAGTAGTGAGATGTTGCGATTCAGTATGTTAACTGATCATTTCTGTGTCTTTCTAATTTTGTAATAATGCAATAATGGTTGATAGAACTGCTATGGTATAGTGAAAAACATTAGAAAGATAAACTCATAACTTCAGGGATCTTGGACACATACTATTTAATTTCTTATAATTTTATATATTAATTTGTATAACAGAGGAAAAAATACCTCTGCTTACAAATTAGAACACCTAACTAGTGCAGAATATCAAAGATAAAAAAAATAATTTAAAAATAGAAAGGAGGAAACAAAATACTCTAGATCAAGTAATAGTTTACATAAAATATCCAACATAATTACATCTAAATGATTTAATTAAGATAATTTAGCAATATTATAAGAAAAAATCAATATATACAAATTAGTTTCCAAAAAATAAGAACAAAACAAAATAGTTTTAAAAGAACAACATTGATCTAAATTTCAGTTACATGCATCAAAAACATCAAATACTTAAGAATAAATTTAATAAACATATAAAAAAATGCAAAACATTAAGAAACATTAAGTGAAATTAAATAAAACCTAAACAGGTAAAGAGATATACTACTCATAAATCAGAAGACTAAACATTGTAAGATATCAAATTTTCCTAAATTTATATACAAAATCAGAGCACTTTAAAAAGTTCCAAAAACATTTTTTTGTAGAAGTTAACAAACAAATTGTAAATTTTTAGTCAGAGAGTCAAGAATAGCTAAGATACACTTGAAGAAGATTAAAGAGCTTGTTCTACAGTATATCAAGGCTTATTTTAAAGGTGTAATATATTATTAGGATAGTATTGGCAAAAGGATTGACAATAGATATAAGCCAAAAGCAGACATATATGAACATTTGATTTATGATAAATGAGGTGCTGTTAAGCAATGGGAAAGGTGATTCTTTCATTATATTCTGTGAGGATCAGTTTGGCCTAAAGTAATTATTTATTATAACTTTTCAATCAGAGTATCTCATTTTGGAAAATATAGAAATTGTTTATCTACAAAACATAACGTAAAATTTGACTACTATTTCACACGATATGCAGAATACAATTCTTGGAAGATGGAAGAACTAAATATAAATGTGAAAAATAAAATCAAAGCACTAAAAAGAGAATATAATAATAGCCCATCATGAACCCAGAGAAGAAATCTTTAAACAAAAACAAGTAGTAATTGTAAAGAAAAACATTGAGTGAGCTACAATAAAGTAAAAAAATTCTATTGACCACATGATAACTGAGTGAAAAGGCTAGTCACAAATTATGATATGTCATTTAAAACATGTTTAGAAAAATGTCTGGGGAAAACCAAAGACAATAGGAGAGAGGAAAATGAGGACAACAGGAGAATTGTTGCTTTTTAACACCTCTGTCTATAGAAAAAAGTGAACACAGCCTAACTCCTATCCAGATAACTATAAAACTTCATATAAAAGGCCTATTTATTATAGTTCTTTTTAACCAGTATACCATGTCCAGCTTTCAACAGAAAATGACATTGAGTATTAAGAGAGAACAGTACTTGAAGAGACAGATAAGCATCAGAACCAGACTCAGAGATGACAGAGATATTAGAATTATTAGACTGAAAATTCAAAACAATTTTGATTAATATGCTAAGGGCTCTCATAGAATTTATATGTAATAGTCCATTATATGAAAGAACAAATGGGAAATAAACCGAGAAATGAAAACTCTAAGAAAGAATAAAAAGGAAATGCCTAAAATCAAAAACATTGTGTGGGTTCCAGGTTTGCCTGTGATCTAGCCTGGTGGCTAAGAATAGGACTCTGTATTTAGAATGTTACATTAGTATAGTAGTGCACCTGCACCTGAAATATGTAAACATAATTCAGCTTATTGTATCACGCATGCGTGGTTGAAGACCGCTATTGTACTCTAATATATGTAGAGCCATACAGTTCCCAGGGGAGCAGAAGGGTAGTAGAAGAAGAAGAGCAGAAGCAGAAGCGTACTCCCTGCAATAGAACTATACTCCCTGCAATAGAACCACACTCCCCTGGGAGTGCCTTCCATTTCATTCTCTTGGCCTCTTATACATTCTTGCAACTGAGCATTTCACCACCAAAACCTTCTCTCTTGATCAGCTTGGTGCTGACACTTGCTATAGTCAGCAGGAGGAGATATGTTCAGCCCCCAATGCTCTGGATGGTCCCTGGGTAGAAGATATGTGGCCCCCCTCCTCCCAATGGTACCCCATGTGTTGGGAGCCATTCTTGCTAAATGCCCTGCAGACAGGTTTGGAGTTGCCTGCAAGCTACAAGTTTGCAGAGCAGGTGGGCTCCTTACTGAAGGAGGAAGTTTGGCTTAATGGATAGCTAGTTACTGTAGTAGGAAGTTTGGCTTAATGGAAAGAGTTGAACATTCCTTGCCCCAGGGAATAAGAGACATTCCTTGCCACAGGGAATAAGAGATGAAAACAGGTTCAAGGATGTTTTGAAAGAACTTATGTAAAGGTCAGCAATCATTTGCATATGTGTGGGTGTTGCTTCTCCTGATCTTCCAAGGGTATATATATGCTGTACTAAATAAACTCAGGTCTCAGTATTCACTGTTAGCCCTTCTGACTCTATCTTTTGTCTCTCTCTCTCTTTTTTTCTTAATCCTCACTCCCCCTCTCGGGAACTGTTTGCTCTTAGCCGGCTGGCTCCGGCACCCATAGCTGCATATCTGGCTACATGGATGCCCCCGGAGAATTGGAAATAGAGTAAAACTGCATCTGGAGGAAGTCTGGAAAACCCTGGAGATGTTGGAGCTGAATATCCCTACCACTAAGCAGGAGGCAGTGGGTCGGTGGCCTGAATGTTCCTGGCAGTGCTGCAGCAGGCCAACCTGCAGGTTCAGGATCAGGCTCAGCGGGTGCAGCAGATAGAACGTCAAGAAGAAGCACTGGAATGGTGGCTGGTTGCAGCACCCTGAAGGGTTGTTGACATCATCCCAGCCTGGGAGCTGGCTGGCGATACCGCAGCAGGGACAGCCAGTGATTGGCAGCAGGTTTAAGTAGAACAGCGATCGGCCTTGATCCAGTACACACCCATGAAACTCTGGGACCTGACGAAACAGATAAGGCAGAAAGCAGGGGGAGACAGTTAAAGGGTGGCTGCTGTAGCTGTAGGATGACGGGTCTGAAGGGATTGAATTATCTCCAGAAGAGATGGCTCAGCTGGCCTCCATAATGGTGATGCCATCCCTCAGGCAGTACCTCCAGAATGTGGCTCATCTGGAGCAGGGGAGCAAGCAACCACTTTCTGATTAACTGGCTCATGTCTGCTGCATGGGCAGTGGGCTTACCTGGGGAAGCTGCTAAAGACAGTGAGCAGATAGACTACATAGTTAGATCTGGTTCAGATAATTCGGGAAATGGGCATGCAACAGATAATGTTTCACACCCAATATACAAGCTCTGATGAAAAGGCATTTGCAACCTGTATAATGGATTTGATTTTGACTTCTGGCCTGGCCCGTACTTTTGGCAACACTGCGGCACTGCTGGCCTCTTACATGGATAGGCAGATCCACGAGATGACTTTTGCTATGGCTAGGTTGGGGGATGTACAACTGAAATGCAAGGAGCATTCCTTCCAAGTGTGCGCCCTACTGCCTGGCACTCCAAGACTGGTCAGTGCATGGAGGGAGGCTGACTGAAAATTGGGAGCAGAGCAGTGTCCAGCCCAAGCACCGTGAGAGTGAGTGGCAGGCAAATGTGGTTTGATCTCTTTGAGACAGGGGTCGTTGCAGAAAAGACTGAGCAGCAACCTAATGAAGTGCTGCTGACGCTGTGGAATCAATCAGCTGTGCTCTGACCAGCAACTGACTGTTATTCCTGGGAAAGCAGCAACCCATGAGGTGCATCTGGCCAATTATCTCCCTGATTAGGGATTCAACTAGTTCCCCACTACTTGGTGGTGGGGGAACCAGTTGACCTAAGGCCTCAGGAGCTGAATAAGGTTATACTGCCCCTGCATGCTGCCCTGACTAATGTCATGTACATTATAGACTGGTTGTGACATGAACTTGGATGATACCAATATGTAGTAGATTTGGCAAATGCCTTTTTCTCTAACCCTACCCTGTGACATGGTCTTGTGGTTCAAGACTTCCAGCAGTGCACTTGTATCATTACATTGATGATATAATGATAGAATGCTGATTCTCTTATAGAACTAGAAGCAGCAGTGACCTGCTTACAAGAAGCTCTCACCAACTGGTTTTGAGCAGTCAAGGAGGACAAGGTACAGAGACCTGGCTTCTCTGTTAAATTCTTAGGAGTTTTCTGGTTAGATAAGACAAAAGTAATGCTGGAGGTAGTGATTGATGATACAAGCATATACCCAACCTGAGACCGAGAAGCAGCTCCAAACCTATTTGGAACTGCCGGGGTTTGGGAGAGTATTTATACCCCATCTGGTCTCCTTGATGCGACCTCTGCACTGTCTAGTGTGACAGGGTGCCCAGTAAGATAGGACCCACGAGAAAGGAAAGGCCTTTAAAGTTACAAAGCAAGATGTAGCACAAGCCTCAACTCTATGCATTGTAGATCCAGCCCTCCCATTCCTGCTTATGGTGCAGATGGATAATATAGGGTATAGATGGGGCTTATGGCAGAAGCATGTCTCCCAGAGGGGGACAATAGGCTTCTGGTCCCAATTGTAGGAAAGCATGGAAGTGCCATATTCTCTGTTAAGTGCAGAAGTGCAGTATTCTCTGATAGCAATGGAAGCATGGTATTCTTTGATAGAGAAGCAATTGGCTGTCATATATGCAGCCCTTCTGGCCAGTGAGGCCATTAGCGGTTCCAGTCCTGTAACTGTACAGTCCACGTACCCCATGTAGGGGTGGCTGCAGTCTTAGGGAAGACTCCCTGTATGGGAATTACACAGACCCCTACACTAATATAATAGGAGGCTTACCTAGCAGCAGGCACAGTTCTCTGTGAGCTCCTTGTCAGACCAACTACACTCCCTTTTGGGATCTGTGTAGTTTCAAGCAGAGCTCCTGGTGGAGCCTGCTGAGGTAGGAGATGTATTGAGTCCCTATGTAGAGGGTTGGGCTCTCATCTCTGAAGATGCCTAGTACACAGATGGCTCATACCATGAAACAGGTAGTGAAATGATAGAGGCTGTCGTTGATGCGGGCACAAGCAAAAGTTGCTATGTCACAATGCCCCTGGTGTGCTGAGCAACACTCAGAGAGACGGTGGGTAAAGAGTTCTCTGGGGGTGATGCCCTGTGGGGCTAAGCCACTCCAAGAATGGCAAGTGGATTTTGGGCTCAAGGTAGCACCCTCTGGGCCAGATCCTGCACTGTGACCCTGTTGGGGTGGAGTGTGGATCCCAGGCCTGGTGGGTCCAATGTCTAGCTGTGATCTAAGCAAACCGCTAGGGATAGGGCCCTGAATTTAGAATGTTACATTAGTGTAGTAAGGAGCTTATGTCTAAAATATGTAAAAATAATTCAGCTTATTGTATCATACATGTATGGCTAAATACCATTTTTGTACTCTGATATATAGAGAGCCATATGGTCCCCTGTGGAGCAGAAAAGTAGCAGAAGAAGAAGAAGAGCAGAAACAGAAGCAAGTTCCCCTCAATAGAACTGCACTCCCTGCAATAGAACTGCACTTCCCACAATAAAGGTAATGCCTACTGTTTCATTCTCATATCAGCCTCTTATACATTCTTCCAACTGGGCATCTCATCACTGAAACCTTCCCTTCTTGATCAGCTCAGTGCTGATACACTGTAATAAAAATTTAAAAAATGCTTTTGTTTAGTAGACTAAACATAGGCAAGGTAAGAATAAGTAAGCTTGAAGAAATGTCAATAGAAAATTCTAAAACTAAACTCTTAAGAGAAAAAAGAAGGAAAAGACAAAACAGACTATCCAAAAAAATGTAGGACAATTACAGAAGGTGTAACACACATCGAAAGAGCAAGAGAAAGAAGAAAGTGATAGAGAAGTGTTTGAAGTAATAATAGCTGAGAATTTTTCAAAATTAATAATGAACACCAAATCACAGATCAAAAAACTCAGAGAACACTAAGCAACAGCAGAATATATACTAGAAAAAACAAATAATCAGCTAACGAGGCATAATCTATTCAAACTGAAGAAAATTAAAGACAAAGAGAAAATCAAAGAGAAAAAGTCAGAGGAAAAAATTACCTTACCTATAGAGAAGCAATGATAAGAATTATATCAGACTTCTCTTCAAAAACCATGCAAAGAGATAAAACAAAATATTTAGTAGTCAAAGAAAACCCCCCACCAATTTAGAATTTTGCATCTAGTAAAATCATCTTTCAAAAGTAATAGAGAAATAAAAACTTTCTTAGACAAACAGAAATTGAGGTAATTTGCTGCTAATAAATGTAATTTGCCAGAAATGTTAAAAGAAGTTCTTCAGAATAAAAGTAATATAGGTCAGAAACTTGAATTTACAAAAAGAAAAGAAGAGCATTGGAGAACAGATAAATGAAGATAAATAAAATCTTTTGCTTTTCTTATTCCTAATTGATCTAACAGATAACATTTTTCAAAATAATAATAGCAACAGAATATTCAGTAATTATAGCTTATCAATAAGTTAGATGAATGGCAACAGTGTTATAAAGCAATACAGTGAGGGACTGGGAATACTCTGCTATTTGGTAGTTGTATTACCCATGAAACACTATGCTGTTATTAGAAAGTGATCTTGTTTTAATTGTAAATATATATGCAAACTCTAGGGCAACTACTAAAAAAAATTTTAAAGAAAGTATATTTGATGTTTGGAAGTATCATAAAAATATATGATATGGTAGGAAAGCAGAGAAATAGAACAAACTTCAAAAAGTATGAAAGAATAGAAATCACAGAGCACATTCTCTGACCACAATGGAAGTAAACTAAAAATCATTAACACAAGATTAACTGAAAAAAAAATTCTCTAAACACTTGGACCTAAACAAAACAATTCTACATCATCCATGGATTGAAGAAAAGCTTTCAAGGGAAATATAAAGAATTCATTAAAGTAAATGAAAATGACAATACAACATGTCAAATTTGTGGGACATAGCTAAAGCTTCCTCAAGTACATACATTGAAAAAAAGAGAAAATAACTCTTATGAATAATCTAAGCTTCCATCTCAAGAATTTAGGAGGAAAAGCAAAATATACTCATGCAAGATAAAGGGAAAAAATAAAAATAAAAACAGAATTAATTTGAAAACAGGAAAACAGCAGAGAATACCAATAACACAAAAAACTATTTTTTAAAAGATCAATAAAATGGCAAGCTTCTGGCAAGAGTGACAAAGGAAAAAGAGAAACACATATTACTAAATTAGGACTGAAGTGATGAATACATGTACAGATTCTTCAGACAATAAAAGGATGATAAAGGAACACAACACATAAATTTGATACTCTAGACTAAATGCAATACTTTCTCAAAAAAAAGAAAGTAATAAAGTATATTTTTTCTGTATTTATCACAGTTCACCCAATGTGAAATAGATAATATATACAATCTTATACATTTAAAAAAATTTTGAATTCATAATTTTAAAATTTTCCCTGAAAGAAATTTTCTGGCCCAGATCTTTTCACTAGTATCCTACCAAAAGTTGAAAAACTGATTCTACACAATCTCTTTCAGGAAATATCAGAGGAAGAAACACTTCTTAGTTAATTTTATGAAACTAATACTGCTCTCATACCAAACCAATACCCTCTCCAAATAAATATTAAATATTAATATTCCTTTTTAATGTAGGCATAAAAATGTTATCAAATAGAATTTAGCAATATATATAAAGAATTATGTATCATAACCAAGTGAGGTTTATTCCAGTGATGCAAGGTTGATTTAACACTAAAAAAAATTATTAGCAACCACTGTAATTCACCATATTAAAAGGTTAAAGAATAATATTCAGATGATAATATCAATTAACACAGCAAAGTCATTTGATAAAAAATTCAAAAGCCTTTCAGGATGAAACTCTCAGAAAAATAAGAATAAAGAACATGTTCAACCTGATAAAAAATATCTACTCCCCCCAGAAAAACAACCTATAACTAACATTATATCTAAAGGTCAGACTGAATACTTCACCACTGTGATCAGCAATTAGGCAAAGATGTACACCCTTACTTAACATAGAATTAAGAGTTCCTGCCAGTCAATAAGGCAAGGAAAAGAAATAACAAATATAGAGATCAAAAAGAAAGAAAGAAAATGGTCCTTATTTGTAGAGGATATGATTAAATATGCAGAAATTTCCAGAGTATACACAAGAACTTTTAAACCATTAAGCGAGTTCTACAAATTTCCAGGACACAAAATATATATGCCAAAAGCACATGCATTTCTACATATTAGCAATGAACATATGAAGGTCAAAATTAGAAATAAAATACCATATTTAACTCAAAAATTAAATGCTTAAGTATTAATCATAGCATGTACAGAAATTTCATGCCAAAATTACACAATACTGATAAATAATTTTTAAAAATAATTTAAATGTATCTAAATAAATGGAGAGATACAGTGTGTTTACACATACTGAGTCACACCAGAAGACTCAATGTAGAGAAAATGACAATGCTCCCCAAACAGATATAAAAATTTAACACAGTTTTTGGGTTAGAAAAATATTGAAGGAGGAACATCTGAATAGATATAGACCCCAAGTCTTCTTTTCTCAAAGCAAACATAGATATTACTTTATTATTACAAGACTTCCTTTCTTTGTCTTTTTTATTATTGTGTCCTCAGTGCTTTGAACATTGCCTGTGATATAATACGTGTCTTCTATAGGTTCAATTGTATCCTTGAAAAGATATGTTAAGATCTTAACATCTGGTACTTGCAAATATGACTTTATTTTGGAAATAATGTATTTGCAGATATAATAAAATTAAGATGGAGTTTAGTAGAGTGAGCCCTAATCCAATATAATGATGGATTTACAAAAAAAGACAGAAGCACATGAGGAGAATTCCATGCTACAACAGAGGCAGAAACTGCCGCTCCAAGCCAAAGAATGTCAAGGATTGATGGTTACCACCAGAAGCTAGGAAGAGGCAGAAAAGGATTCCACCATCTCAGCAGGTGAACATGGCCTGTTAATATCTTGATTTCAGGCTTCTAGCCTCCAGAACTATAAGAGAATAAATTTCTGCTTTTGTAAGCCTCTCAGTTTGTGGCACTTTGTTATGGCAGCCTAGGAAACTAATACATACCCATTAAATAGTTCTTTAATAAAATATAGGATAAAAATAATATTTTCATGTTAAGACCCTTGTTTAAAAATATATTGACAGATATAGAAAAAATATACTTTGGAGAAAATTAAAGGATCTAAGAAAAACATGCTATCTCATTTTATTTGTGTTTTGGGGAATTTTTATTTCCTGTTATGCTTACATAACTAATCTCAAATTATTTGTATACAGTTTTCTAGATGAATTAGCTTTATGAATATGTACTTTGTGAGAGAGACATAAAAAGCTAAAAATCCACAATGGAATAATTTTGAGATATTTCCTGAGTCCATATAAAGACAGTATTATTACAACTTTTTTAAAGTGCCACTGGTTAACTAAACACTATGAACTGGTGCTTTTATCTCATTTAGATTTCAACTATTTATTTTTCATAGTTTTTAAGGTTCAAGAACTATAAAGCCTGCCCCACAGACTAATAAAAGACACTACCTAAATTCAAAATCAGGTGTTCTCAACTCTAATCCAACTCTTTTATTTTATTACATAAAATACACTTTATTTGATAGGTAATAATTAAAATATTTATTAAAATTTTATTAAATAAATATTAACTGGACCTTATGATAACGCATATATTTTTCTTTAAATCATCTGTAAGCATTTTTTAAGTATCCTTAAATTCTTTTCTTTTTTTAGTTTATAAAAAACAGAAATTTGTTTTTACAGTCCTGGAGGCTGAGAAGTCCAAGATCAAGGCACTGGTGGAAGTTGTAGCTAGTGAAATATTCCTTTCTGGTTTGTAGATGGTACCTTTTCTCTGTGTCCTTACATGCTGAAAGGTGTGAGAGATTCCTGTGGGTCGATTTTATAAAAGCATTAATCCCATTCATGAGGGCTTTACTCTTATGACCTAAACAGCACCTTAAAGTCTCTACTTCCTAATACCATCACATTGGACATTAGGTTTTAATATATAAACTCTGGGGATGCTCAAACATTCAGATTATTACATAAGGCTTTATGAAAACGTTGATTATCCACAAATTTTTTGTTTTAAAAAGTTTAATTTAAAAAATTGTTCAATTATTAAATAAAAATTTCTTTAACCAACATTTCTTCATTTTTTCTCCTTCCAGTTCCTGGTAACCAACATGACTGTGTTTCTATGACTTTGGCCTTTCTGATTCCAAATGTAAGTGAGATCATACAGTATTTCTCTTTTTATGTCTGCCTTGTTTCACTTAGCATAATGCCCTCAAAGTCCATCAGTGTTGTTGCAAAGGGCAAGATCTGCTTCTTTCTTATACTGTACAGTGTTCTATTATATAAAATACACCATACCTTTCTTATCTGTTTATCTATTGATGAACATTTAGGTGCATTTGGGTTGTTTCTGTATTTATATCTATTGTAAATAATGCTGTAATAAACAAGAGAATTAATATTTATCTTTTTGATATTTTGTTTTTTATTTCCTTTGGCTATTATTCAGACGTAAGATTATAGGATAATATAATAGTTCTATTATTAATTTTCGAACCACCTTGATACTGTTTTCCTCAGGAGCTTTATCAATTTACATTCTCATTAATAATGCACAAGCATTCTCTTTTCTCCACGTCTTGTACAACACTTATTATTTCTTGTATTTTTGATGAATATTATTCCAACAGGTGTGAGGTGATATCCATGTAGTTTTGATTTGCATTTCCCTGAGGATTAGTAAAATTGAGCACTTTTTAAAATATATTTCTTGACTATTTGTATGGCTTTGAGAAAACATCTATTCAGTTCCTCTGCCCACTTTTTAGTCAGATTCCTTGTTTTGTTGTTGTTGTTGTTTTGTTTGTTTTGCTATTGATTTATATGAGTTTATTATATATTTTGGATATTAACCCCTTATTTGATTTGCAAATACTTTTTACCATTCTGTAGTTTGCCTTTTCGTTTTGTTGTTTCTTTTGTTGCACAGAAGCTTTTTAGTTTAATGTAGTCACATATTAATTTATGTCTTTGTTGTTTATGTTTTTAGTGTCATATCTAAAAATTGTGGCCAAGACCAATGTAAAGGAGTTTTTCCCTATTTTTTTTTCTAGGAGTTTTTAAATTTCAGATTCTATGTTTAAGTCTTTAAAACACTTCAAGTCAATTTTTCTGAGGGATGTAAGATAGGAATCTAATTTTACCCTTCTGCATGTGGTTATCCAGTTTCCTAAAACCATGTACTGAAAGGCAGTCTTTCTCAATGGCATATTCTCAGCTCCTTTGTCACACATTAGTTGACCATAAATGCAAGAGCTTATTTCTGGGCTCTCAATTCTGTAGTGGTATACCATGGTATATTTTTGTTTTGTTTTCTCTCTATCTTGTCTGAATGTACTGTAGGTTTTTGCTTTGTGGTTACTATAGGCTTGCATAAGACACTTTATAAATATAATAGTCTACTTTGCACTGATAACAACTTCAATTGCATACAAAACTTAACTCTTTTATTCCCCTGCTTTTATGTTTTTATGTCATAATTTACATCTGTTTATATTGTGTATTTATTAATAAATTATTGTAGTTATAACTACTTTTAATACTCTTGTCCTTTAACCTTTATACTAGAGTTAAGTAGTTAACACACAACCATATTACAGTATTAGAATATTTTGAATCTGACTATTTACTTACCTTTACCAGTATATTGCATATTTTTCATATGTTTTCATGGTACTAATTAGCATCCTTTTGTTTTTCAGCATTTTTTGTAAGGTAGGTCTAGTGGCAATGTACACAGAATTTGTTAGGGTCTCTTTTCTCACCTTCATTTCTGAAGGACACCTTGGAAGGCTAAAGTCTTCTTGGTTGGCAGTTTCTTTCTTTTATGGGGTTCACAACACTGATATCTGAGTGGTCCATGGCAAGTGCTCAGTGGGCTCACAATGTCTTGCAAAGGTTGTTGGGGTCCTCCAGGTCTAGCAGCCTGGGATGAATGCAGACAGCAATGGTGGCTAGAGCTGGTGGTGTGTACACACTCAGCTGTAAAAACCAGCTGCAGGTACTTGTTTATTGACAGTGGCTGTTTGCATACACATGTGGTAGTTGTAGCAGCAAGGGCAAGGCTAACTGTGAATGAGCTGATGCCTGCGGGGTCCCTGGCCTTTGGTGTGCACTGCTGTGACTCTTGGACTTCACTATGAGTGCATGGCAGTGGAAGCCAGTGATGGGGGTTGAGCCAGGGTTTTACATAAGTATATAGCTGGAGGTACTAGCTGCAGGTGAATGCAGTGGTACAGGTCAATCATAGAAGACAGAGTCTGATCCAGGCCACCAAGAAGCTGCATTAGTCCTGGTTTTTGGTATGCTCCTCTAAGGCTATAGAGTCTTCCTGTCAAGTGTGTATATGGCAGTGGAGGCTGGTGACGGGCCAGTGGTATGCAGGTATAAGGATCAGATGCGGGGGTAGGCTGATATCTTCCACTTAAACAGCCACAGAGGCCTGTATTGACTTCCAGGCTCCAGAAAGCTGAAAGAGTATGAAACATTGAAGGACTCAGGCAGCTGGCTTCAGTGAATGTCAATATAATGGAGTGAAAGCTGGTAAAAATCTGCAGGGTGTCCACAGTTGCTGTGCTAGTCATTCTTTTTTGTTTGTTTGTTTGTTTGTTTGTTTTTCCATCCCCTTTGGTGAAAGTTCCTGGGTTTATCTGCAGAGGAAATCACCAGAACTGTGATCACTTTTGCTTCATGGCCAGCAGTAGTAGCTCCTGCTTTTCTTTCTTGTTCCTGGCCATCTATATCTCGGCTTTGCCAGTCTGGGTGGAGTGAAACTTAAGTGGTGCTTTTGTGCAGTACCCAAAAAAGGCTAGAGAAGCTAGTCACACTTATCCCATTTTTTTCTTTCATAGTGAAGGGACCTCTGTAGCTGGGGCTGAATAATGCTGGCTTGGTAGATGGGATGATGCAAACAAAACAAAGTTATCTTTCTTCACTTTTTGTGTAATTATTCTTAGGTTTTTTATTCAGCCATGTAGCTGAAGAGTCTTACGTGAACCTCAGAGCTGTTCTAGAGCTGTTTCTGTTTGTGAATAGTTATCTAATTTTTGAGCTTTGTGAATAAAATGCATGCTGTCATTTTGGAAAAGTTATCACTATAATGACTTCAAATTAATCTTCATTCAAAAGACAGTTTTGAGGCATCGTGGTTGTCCGAAACTGAGGTAGATGTAGATCAAATCTTCAACAGGAGTTTGGTAGAAACTATAATCTAAATACACAAATAGCTATAATGAAACTATATGGTACTAGTCAATTGCTGTGGGAATTCTAAGAAGTAATAATTTTTTTGTAGCGACTACTTACTCTATTCTATGCACTAAGCTAATCACTGTGTAGTCACTACTACCTTATGTGGCAGGTATTAATGTTATTCCCATTGCACACATGGGGCAACTAAAGCATAGAGAGGTGAGGTAATTTGCCTATAGTAACAATTCTAATTACTGTAGAGCTAGAATTTAAACCTAGGACTGCCTGACTTTAGAATTTACGCTTTGAAACACATCTTTATTACTCTTTCCTGTAGGAATCTTTCTCTGATTTCCATGGTTTCAAGATATGACTTCATGTACATTAATATTTTTTTATAGATGGTTGTAAGCTGAAACTTATAGTCTAATAGATAATATTTCTATATATCATTCGGTCATTCTTATTCTAAGTGTATGGTGGGTGCAATGAATCCTTTTCACTGTTTGGAATGATTCCTTATTATCAATATATCTCATATATTTAGAAAGCTGCTCTGTTTTTTTTTTAATAAAATAAATATTCAATTTTCTTATAAGTTTATTCTTGCATTATTATTGTTTCAAACATTTATTCAACAATTATTCAATCTCCCAAACCCTTGTTCTTTAGGCTCACATTTTCTGGTCTTCCAGAGCATCCTAAAAATGTAACTCATGTCAAGTAAAGAAGGCCTATCTATATGAACAATGCCAGTCAGAACATCCCACTGGTGGTAATCTGAAGTTTCCCAGCAGTTTTTCCCCATTACCCAAATTTTCAGCTCCAATTTTACACTCTACCCCTAACCTCATCACTTAACCAAGTACCAAACCTCTAGCCTATAGGTTGAATCAATATCCGGTCCTCTGTAGAATGGATATTGAAAAGCACATATTTCAAGAAGTCACTCCACTGGTCTTCATCTCCAGTTTGCTGAGACAGATATATCACAGTATCAGAAAAAGAAATAGTTTCTTTTGTCCAGTTTAAGTTTATCATAGTTTTGATCAAGAGTATTTAGAAGGACTAGGATTCATTTTCCGGACACTATCTGTTTCTAGATGTAAAGAATGAATAGAAGCATAAGATGTTTTAGTTTAGAAAAACACTGCATGGCAAAAGCTGTGAGGTGGGAAAGCTTGGAGAAAATACCATGAAGAGTTTTCTTTTCTCATTCTTGGAGTACAGAAGTTCCATGAAATGAAATATTTGCAAACTTATTCAGGGGGATAAAGGGAATTTTTAAAAAAATTATACATCAAATATCAAGGTGATTATTCTCTTATTATTGAAAAATTTTATAAAGCTAAAGAATTATCCACTTGAGATTTAATTACAAACTACCTAATGAATGTCTTATATATAAAACATACTTAAAAATCTTTGTGGAGAAAATTAGTAAGTAATGAGAAGAACGAATTAATAATCAATGTGGAATCATTTTCTATCACTATTACTCATCAAGTTGCAAAATATGTATCTCTTTTTGCATTTCTTATTGAGATCTGTTTTATGTTTTATGTAAAACAAAGGTAATTGAGGCCACATTATATTTCTAGAGATTTTTAAATATGATCATAGTTGACAGTATAAAAAATAAGCATTTGTAAATAGTTCAATATTTTAAAAAAGAAACCCATTTTCACTGTAAAACAAATTTGTTAAAAGTGGGTATAACTGGAAGGCTTTCAGGCTTATCCCAACCTCTTACATATATAAGATTGTATAAATGTCAGATGTCTTATTATGTAAAACTAATACATGCTGTATAAATAAAAGCTAAAATTTGGGGGGGAAATAATGAGTTTCTACTACAGAGATTATATTTGAAAGCAAATGAGCATAAATCAAGGATTAATTTGCTGTGGAATGCTATAAAACTTAATGAATTTTTTCAAAACACATGAGTAAATTATAATTATTTTTTTCCTAAATAAAAAATAATAATTTTCATTTGAATTGGTGAAACTTTGCTTGTCTACCATGTTACTCATTCTGAGCAAGAGTAACTGGTTGAATAGTTATGGTGAAATTTTTCAGTATATAACATGGCATTTAAAATATCTGTCAATACGATAAAATGTAAAACACACATATTCAAAAAAATTCCAGAGATTCATATTTTCAGGACTTAGAGTAGTTGTTTTTAAAGCCAACTATTACTAAAGACTGATGTAAGACTTATAAACATTGAATATTTAAATCCCCTAATACTTCTCAACTCTCCAAAGATTTTCTTTAACTTTAGAGAGGGTTAACATAAAATTCTCTAGAAAAGTCACACTACATTTTTGCCAGGCATTTCATTGGTACTAAAAATAAACTTTTGGAATAAATTAATACTAACTCATAAGATACTTAAAACTTCCCAATTCCTAATATAATTAAAGCAAAAAAAATAATTTTGTTACTGACAATAATTTAAGCTAATCTCCTAAAGGGAAAATTTTAAATGTAGTTGTATGAGAAAATTATACTTCCTTTTTTAAACTCCTGGAGTCTTTTGTTGGATGAAAATTTTTCTAAATAGGGTAAATCATTGAATCTTTTTCAACAAAATATGTAGGAGAAGGAAAAAATGCCTAAAGTGTTTCAGGAAACATAACTTTCAAGAAATGAAGGTTGGATTGGGTTCGGTCGATGGAGCCTCCCAGTCAACACATGGTATCATGAGAAGGCGGGGAATGGCAACAAAGAGAAACCTGGCACTTCAAGATGAGAGCTAATATAAGAAAATGAGTAAAGAGGGCAGAATAGAAAGAGGGGCCTTAACGCTTAAGTACTTCATACTCTCTCTACTTGCATAATTGCCATCAGAGATCTCATCTTATTTCCTTACACTTCTAGTCAACAAAGAGACATTATTATCTGTGGTTGCAGAAATTACTGAAAATATTCTTTATGCTACCTATAAGAGAAATATATTAATCAATAAAGTTTCTTTAATAACTTTTAGTAATTTAGTAATTTAGTGTTTAGTATTTAAAATATTTTGTTTTATTTGAAAGAATCTGAGTTTCCACGTGAGGAATTAAATGATAATAGAGCCTGAGATCTGGGCTTTCTCATTGAGAGTCTTAAATAGCCCAACACAAGGGCCACAGTTGTGGGTGTACTCAGCATCTTCCTCTTTAGTAAAATCTCTAGCCTAATCTCTGGTTTAGATAAGCAACCAGATTTTGCGAGCAGACAGTGGGAACTACCTTATATCAAAGCCTGATGCCATGCTAAGTTTTTTGTTTTTTTTTTTTTCTTTTTTCAAATAGGATAGAGAGAAAACAACTATAAATCAAGCTGTTTTTTGTGAATCTGATTCAAGATCCCCTTGTGTGGTGAGAAAATAGGGGTGTTTATGTCTAATGGAAGTTATAATAGTAACTGTATCAGATGTAGACTAGCAGAAACTGTTGGATGGATTCTTTGTGAGAAAAAAAAAAGCTGCTAAAATATTGCTTTTAGAATTTGCAAAATAAAATAAACTACTACAAAATAAAACTAATAAATCAAAACTCCAGCAAAAATTATTAAATAACTATGGGTAATGTTAAATATTCTTATTTTTTTTACTGAGTTTTATTTGTTCATAAGAACTATTGAGATAAATATATCTATCATGTGTCTGCTCAGAAGTATAAAGGGGTCAGCATGATTTGGAGGCTCTTCAAAGCAGAAAATGCAAAATAATTCTTTTTTCTATCTCCTTTCCTTGTAACTCGCGGTTCTTACCACACTTAAAGAGAATTGAACTTGAGTAATAGCTCCATTAGCGCTCTTTTCCAGGAGCCAGTTCCCGTGGTCTCACTGGGTTCAGCTGCTGATGACTCAGAGAGGAAGTGGTAGAGATTAGGGTGTATGGGGGAAAAATCAGAACAGCACAGAAATAAAGCAAATCAACCAACCATTACCTTTTGTGCCAAACAGAATAATGGCTTAACTACTGTGGTTCAGAATGATCCTTCTTATTCCACTCATTTATGCTATTCCTGTTGGAAAGACCACCAGGAAACCTGTGAACCACTATGGAACACACACCGGAATCCATGGCACATCTCAATTAATATTCCCTACTGACTCAACTAGAACAATGAAGAACATCAAGCAGTTTAATCTCCGGCAATAATTCCTTTTGTCAGGTTGAGAGGTTTTCTCCTTGAATTAGGTTTTAAGATCGGATTTTCAAAATTAGTTAGTTATTCTACCAATTGTAAAGTAGAGAGTCCACATTTTATAAACACATGCATACATCTAGGTAGAACATAATGAAATCTGTGTTAGTTGGGACATTGCTGCTATCAGTAATTTTTACTTTATCTGAAATAAAATCAATCTTTTATTAGCAAACAATTCTAACTAAACTGCACAGTTGTTAAAACTCTCCTTTCAAATTTTCCTAAAGAGTTGGAAATGTAAATGGATCCTTTATATCACCCAGTAAATTAAATTTGATCAGAAAAATTGTATGTCTTCATTGCAGATTTTTAACTTAGTTACTAATGAACTGAAACATTCCATGTTTTCAAGTGCTTATGAATATATATAATATATAAATAAATTTACTTTGGGAAAAAAGTATTGTTTTGTTTAATCACAACAAGCCACAAATACTGACTAGTTTATAAAAAAACTTAATTTTTTATTGACTGGTTAGAAACACAAATAAACATTAGATTATAGTCTATCCTGAATAACAGTATATTAATTATAATTTGATAACATTCAGAATACTAATTAGGGGATGAGTATTCTTTTTATGATCTATATAGGGGAGTGACTGAGAAATTATCTTCAAATTACATAAGTATTAGAAGCTGTGATTTTAGTGTTTGATGAATAATGTTTTTCTGTATAAGTAATGGTAATTTCCTTATAACATCATATGCTTAGATTGCTTAAAATAAACTTAAAAATTATATAGCTAGAGTCTTAATGCCTATTCTATGTCTCTGGATTTCCAGTAACACTTAGCAAAATGCAAAATATAGTCCCAATGTCTATATGAATTGGTTTACCCAAAATATCATTCATCAGAATTCTCAAAGTGTTATTTACAAAACCTTTTTTAGTCATCCTAATGCTCTGAATTTACCAAATGATCACAACCTCAGACTAGTCTGGGTCCCAAGAGACCTCACCAAGCTTAATTAGATGCTTTTCCTCTGCGTACTCCGGACTGCCAGTTTCTCATTTTAGGGATAAATAGAATTAATCTGGGCAGCTTGTCAGCTGTCCATCAACTGTGGCCAGCAAGTAATAGGTTTTCTAAGAGAGAGGTACAGAGTGGGGAAGAGGTGACTGGTATGACTGAGTAATAATAATATGTGAAAAAAAATTTATGTTAATAATGTTTATTCAACAAATATTTATTGTGCACCAACCATGGGCAAGGCATTGTTCTAGACAGTTACAGTTTTAAAATGGAATGGGGGCTGTAAAAAATCTAGGGGAAATTTTGTTCTATGACATTTAGTGGACATAAATCACCAATATGACAGTTTTTGACCTGCAAAGATGCCAATTGCATAGAGGTTAACTATATTCCTGTTTTTGCATATCTTTGTATAATAATAATAAAGGTATTTATAGCTATCAATAATTTTTATTATTATTTATACAAAAAAGTGTTTACTTCCTACCATAGAAAATAATCAGATATTTTTCTAATACATAATTTCACTCTTATTTACCTTCTCTACATCATACATTTTTTAAAAATAATTTTGTAGCAGTTGCACTGTGTCTTTTCTACCCTGTACTTAGTACAGTATCTTAATATTTAATAAAGGTGTAGTGAATGAAAATACATTTCTACATAAGTTTATATATGTACTTCAAGAGTTTACATTTTTATAAACATATTTGTGTGTGTTTAAGCTCATATGCACACTTAAACACATTTTACAAACCTCAGTATATTGAATGAGCAAATGATTAATTGTCTACATTAGTGGTCTCTAAACATTTTTGATCAAGCATTACCTTGCTTGATTTAGCCAAATTGTTGCAAATATGACTAGTTTTAATACGTATATTTAAGTAATTGAGCTAATATATTTTATTGTGTATCTAAACGCATTCTATGAATGCATTTAGTATACACAAAGTTAGAATGAAATTTGTCTAGAATAAACAAAATTTTAAAGAATCTATTTTATTTATTAATGTTATAAGCCTTACATCTATCACTCAAACAATACTTGATAGATTCACTATTTAATTTTTCTTAGTTGAATAATTTGAAATATAGCTATATATTTAAAGCTCTAGTTTTAAGTTCAATTTATTTTGATACCTGCTTAATGATTGTCACCACTAAAAAAAAATACTTCTCAAAGATAAGTAGTCCCAAATGGAAAAAGTGCATTATTGGCCCCTCTTACTAAATCAGGATGCTAATTTTTTCAATCTCATCTCAAATTATGCAAGATATCTGTTGAAATTCACTTGCACTTGCACGATGAGTATGTTCAGCTGCATTTTCTTTGCAGGAAACTTGTAAAGTCACTTATCAATTTTGAAGACAAGCTTAATTAAAACTAAATGACATAGTTTACATGGTTACAACCTATGTAACCGTGCAGTGTATGGAAATATAACAAAAGCAAATAAATGCCTTCATGTTTCCTCCATTGATACTTCCATGCTGTGAACTTTTCTCTTGCCCTAGTACATGTTGCACATGTATATAACATATGGCCTTTGTGTCGTCTTTTGACACAGGATAACATGGGAACAGGAATGCCAATTATATAGTAAATATTAGTACTTCTTATAATATATTTCTTATTTTTAAATAAAATGTAAATATAATTTAAACTCTGAATATTTTGTTTATATACCTAAAGAGATTATCTGTCTTTCCTAGGTAAATGCATCCTACTTCAAATGCCCTGGGCTTTAATCATTAATGATGTCAAACTCATGAAGCCTATCAAGTAATAAATGTTAAATTCTTCCTTTATGAATATAACTTCTTTTCAAAACATTAATTTTCATCATTTTAGTAAATTTGGATAGGTTAAAAAGATTCCATCAAATCTAATATGTACCTATTTACTAGGTCCAATAAATGTATTTATAAATCCATCATGGCATAAGGCATACTCATTATTCTATAAACTGTAAGCTCTTAAATTATACTTCTTAATAGTCATAAAAATACAATTTTAATTACTAAATCAATTGCAAATTGAAATACTTCCCAATAAAATAATAATTCTTAAATTTGAGGCATTTTTGTATTTTTTGCTTAGAAAAAAATGTTATTCCTAATCTTGTCACTGTATTATATGACATATATACTACTGCTATAATTATTAATATTAATCTTAATTTACAAATGGCAAAGATAATATAAAATAACTTTCTCCAGTTCTTATAGCTAAAAATTAAATATTTTTCTCTCAACTCATTAATCTCCATTTTTTTACAAAAAAATTCTATACATAAATATTTTATTCCTCTAAGTTATCTTCAATAGTTACTGTGCTCACTCATGACAATTTCTAATTAATTTTAAAAGGCACTTAATAACCATTGTATAGTATAATACAATACTTATATTGTATGAAGAGTAGCTTCTGTAAACTCTCAAATTAAATCCACACTGTAGTCAAAATTCATTTGATGTTTGCATTTCCTATTTTGCAGATGAGATGGTCTCAAAAGACAGAATAGACTAAAGATGTGTTGGACAACTCTATAAGTACAGTCTCAAGACTCTTGTCATCTTAGCTGTCTAAATTACTTCAACAGGACTCAAGGGAATTTAAAGAGGAGGAATGACATGACAAACAATTATATTCTAACACTCTATTTATAACAATGCCCTTTCAGATTATTGTTCCTCCAGACTGACACATCACTGTAATCCCAGAGATGAATCAAGGGACTTATAGTTAGATCAGGCACAGCTTGTAGGCAAAGAAAAAAATATGAATAAAGAGCTGACATTCAGGAAATATAGAGCGACTCAAGGATAAATTCAGCTGGGATGAGCTTAATTTATCAACGTCAATAACAACGGTGAACACATCGCAAGAATACATGCATATTAATTGAAAATAATTCAGATTAAATCACTGCAGTTTGACATTTTGAGATAGGCACTTTATCTTTTCAAGAAAAAGAGCACTATAAAATCTTTAATCTGAAAACACATCTTAATTGCATGTTATCACCTCCTAATTGCTTCTATATTATATTAAACATTTTGCTAATTACTAGTCTGATCATGGTGTAAATAGCTGGAGGCAAGAGCTCACATCCAGCTGAAGACTACAGGGCACAGTAGGGTGGGGAGGAAATTCAGCACTTAGAAGAGTCATGGACCTATACCTTCTTTAGTGACTATTCACCTTTAACTCAGATAGTTGGTGAGATCAAGAGATAAACAATGGTGAAGATCAGAGATGTTTATTCATCTTCCAAATTCTAATACTATTCTTGAAAAAAGGTTGTATTATTTCTGATATTATAGATATGCTTTCAGATGATAGAATGTGAGTTTCTGACTTTTTGACAAAAACAAGCTCAGAGAAAGACAATATTACATCTACTTTGTAACCTCCATCTTCGGGCTTTTGTCAGAATAAGGTGTTGCTAAATATTAATTCCACATATGGAAACTTTGGCCAATGTGTGTATAAATATAAATCTTAGAATGTAGAATTCTTCTATAAAGTAATGAATAACTTAGAATGAGTAAAATGTCTGTAACTGAATGTTCAATGTTTGCTGAGAAAAAAAATTAATCAAAATAGTGACTACATTTTTCATATTGTCAAAAATATATGCAAGCAAAAAGATGATAAACCTTATTATTAATAAAGAAAAAATACATTAAAGAAATGAAATGGTATTTTCTGACAGTGTGCTTAGCAAGTTTTTTCCTTCAACTCTCTCTTCTATCTTTCTCCTTTTATTCTTAAATAATGTTTGCAAGAATTTAAGGAATTGAGATGATTCCATAATATTTTTCAGGAGGAAATGTTCCAGGACACAATAAAATGATCAAAATGTTTAATACATGTATTCAACTTTGAGAATTTTTCTTGTGAAATTCATGCTGGGGGAATATGTTTTGGAAAGTTTTATATAATGATCTTTATTATAGCATTTCTAATTAGATTAGTTATAAGAATAATGATGCAATAGAAAATTCTCAACATTGTGATAGTACGTTGGGGTACTTAATATTCCAGTTTTCTTCTCCTCAGGAACGCAATAGGACTGCATCTCTCTCTGCCCCTTGTTGTTTGGTATAGTAGTATGACTTTCAAGATAACTGTATGTACTGAATTGTGTCCCCCCAAAATTCATATGTTGAAGCCCTAACTTCTGATGTGACTGTAAATGAAGATAGGACCTCTAGGGAGGTAATTAAAAGTAAATGCGGTCACAAGGATAGGACTATAATCTGATAGGATTTATGTTCTTATAAGAAGAGAATCAGATATCTGTCTTTCCCTCCCTCCCTCTCTGCTCTATCCCTCTTTCTCTCTCTCTCTCTCCCCTCAGAGAAAGGGCCAAACATGTGAAGACACAGTGAAAAAGCAGCCATCTACAAGCCAGAAAGAAAGGCCTCAGCAATTCACAATAGGCAACATTGCATGAGTAAGAAAAGTAAATAATTTTCATTTGTTTGGTTTAAGTCCTTGAGATTGGGGGACTTTTTGGTACCATTGCACAATTTAGCTTAGCCTAATTAATATATAGCTCTTTTTTTTGTATCTCTGTTTGATTATATGTTTTATAGGACATTTGCTGTGTACTATGCAAAAATATATTTTATAATATAAAAAAGGAACAATTTTATTATAATTAAAAGTTATTAGGAATAAACTAAATTGTTGGTCTAATATAGAGTAATAAAATAAATTACCTAATTACAAGGGAACTCTTTAGTTAAATTAAACCATCCCTTATTTTCTTCTCTACAGTGCTTTGCTTCTTCTCTTCTTTCTTTGTTTATAAGTGTTTATATGGGTGTGCATCATAAACATTTCATGCAAACTTTTGCTGCAACTACATATTACCGCTTTCATTATTACTGATATAATTGATTCTAAAAGTTGCTTCATTAATATGTGGTAAAGACTTTTGAATTGATTTTTCTAATTTATGTTTTCTTCTTAAATTTTTTACACTCTCTGCATCTGGTCTACTCACTTCCACATTGCTATTGATCTTTCTTTAATTATGCAGAGGACAAAAGATAATCTTCGACAAAAAAAGAAAAAATAATGAAAGGTAAGGAAATTAATCTCCCCTTAATTCATTAAATAATATTTGCCTGATATTTTCAGATACTTGATTATTTTTTCTCTTTAGTAACAACTTTGTGTTGTTCCAGAAGGCCTTTTTAAACATTGGTCTCTTCTGCTTGCTTTTAATTATCTATAATTTTCACCTTAGGTGGAAAAAAATACCTAACCCACATTTTAATTGTTTTTTTTCTTCATTTGTAAACAGTCTGTTGTCTTATCTATGTCTGTAAGAATTTGCACCTCCTTTTGGTCCTAAGGTATGGTTTCCTACAATTTTTATCATGTAATTTTCTGCTGTTTTATTTTAAAAGGAATTATAATACTGACATCGTTGGGTGGTTGTGAGAGTTAAGTAATCAGAGCCTAGTCATGATAGACTTAGTTTTCCTTCCATTGCTCTTGTAAAATTATAGAAAATTACTTACAGAACTATTTTCTGCATTCAATAAAGTTTATCGTCTATTTAAGCCATGATTAATTTTTTTAAATAGCACCACTCTATGATGTTTCTTGATAGTCATTCATAATTGCTCCTGATTTTTTTCTTCCTTTACTCTTTTACTCTTTTTTTTAAAGCATATTCTCTGAGATTCTGTAAAATTTTGTGTTGTTTCAGATTTGAAATATTTGACAAATCAAATAATTATTTATAAATATTTTGAATGCTAATTTTACTATACTCTATTTTTTCCTCAGCTATACCTAAAGTTACATAAATGTAAATCTTTTAGATTTTTTAATGAAAAAAATTGCTACATTGTAAGACTTGGACTGATTTTTCAACCCTGCTATTATATGTACTGACTGACAGACCACAGAATGCGGAACTTTACAGAAGGTTCTGTTTAACAAGTTTATTTCATATTCCTTGCACCATAGTGCACATAATATTTGCTTAAATATGTTTTCTTATTCATATTTAAATATATTACAATAACTAGTAATTTCTGATATAAATGATACTAAGTAGTAAAATCTGGTTCATTAGCTGTTCCAAATATATAATATAAATATATATGTATATATATACATATTTATGTAATTATTTTAATAATGACATAAATTCTTTTAAGTATGCATAGCAGCAGAGGCTACACCCTTCTGAACAGATGAATTTTTCTCAGAGGATGCTGATTAGATCATTTTTCCTAATAAAGTTCTCATTGAAGCAGAAGTTACTCCTCTCTTCCTTCCTTCTCCCTTTTCTAAGAGTTAAAGCCATTGCCTTTTTTTAAAGAATAATTTTGATTAGATTAAAGCAATGTAACTAATGTTTTTCTACCACAAAAGTCATTTCTCTTTCTTCATCAATTCGAATTTAATCCTTCTAAAACACTACTTTCATTATGTTGCTTCTCTTTTTTTAAAAGTCAGAAGCTCCAGTTACATACAGTAGAATCAGAATTTCCCCAGGCCACACCAGCCTACAGAAGCAAATGAGATCACATTAACATTAATAAATGGAATCTCATTGACTACTGCCCTCACATGCATTATATAGGGTCTGAGTCCCTTGCAGAGCACAGACTCCACTCAAGTATTTCCAGGAACCCCCAGAGGTTGTTTCACCCTTGCTCAAAACAAGTTCACTCCTACTGGGCATGGTTGTTTCTCTGCTCAGATTTGTAGCTCTCCCATTCCAGTATTCTTGTTCTTCAGGCCCACGGGCAGGGCAAGCTCAAAGATATTTTGGGAACTGAAAGAGGCAAGATGCTGTGACTGTAAACCACAGTCCTATTCTCAAATTATCCTACTCCATCATCTCTGCCTGGTCTTCTCATGTTTTTGCTCAGGGTCCCTGCTTTTCCAAAGAACATGGAAATTCCTGCAGTGCAGGCAGGCATTGCTGACACTCAGATGCCACAATTGCTCTGTTGGACATTGTCTTTTTCTAGACAACTCTACCAATATGTTATAGCTGTCACCAGTCTAAGGCTGTGCAGCAGTTTATAGTAAAGAGTGGTACATGCTACAGCCCTGTATAGGCTATTAGCAATATTGTCCCTCCTCAGTGATGTACAAAGTTTTCTTTTTTTTTTTTAGTATATTTTTATTTTTTAGGGTAGGCAAAGATGGTAATAGAAGAAAAAAATTTCTGTTTTACATCAGTCAAAATGCTGGTTTCCATGATTTTGACAAATGAGTTCCATGTAATATGCTCTAGGAGTATTCTCTCATGAGGAGTGAGAATGCTGCCTGTGGTAGCAAATGTTCTCCTCTGCGCAGGCTCACAAGGCAAGTTGAGTTCTTTGAGTTCTTAGGTTTCCATGCCAACATTTAAAACCCATGTCTGAATCTCACCTAGATCTTCAATGCAAAGTCTACGTATTCGCCTATAATCTACAATTTGGCTCAATCCCACCTGTTCTATCCAGTGCTTCAGTAAAATTTAATATAATCTCTTAACACTTCCCAGATAATCCTAATTGCAGAGGTCAATTGCGAGTCATCCTCAAGAGTAGTCTCTATTTTTCTTTCCATCAAATTTGTCAGCTGGTGCAATACTTCTTTGTAGTCTCAAAATTAAATTCACGCATGTCAAGGCCTATAGAGAAATCTCTTAGGAAATTTCAGATGGCATAGGCAGGATCATCTGCAAAGACACAACAAATTGCTTCCTCATCACTTTCCCTCTCTTCTCACCACTGGGTGCTCCTCTTTCTCACCCTTATTTTTTTGGCTTAAGCCTCCCAGACTTCTGACTCTAAAAATTTATCTTTTGGCCTCTCGTAGGTCATTGCTTTCTTATGCAGAGCAATTTAGCTCCCTCTTAATTTTTACTTTCAGTTAAATATATCTTCTACTCATTATATGCTCAACATAAACAGATTGTAAAATTTATCCCCTTAGAGGATAGTGTCCTATCTTACTTTGCCCTCAAGAAAGTGTTTTTCAGTCTTCTATACAACCCTTGGGTAAATGTTGAGATACAAAATGAAATTTTTTGAAGGCATTTGACATTATTAGTCTCTTGGATAACCTATCACCTTTTCTTCTAATGGGTATAATCAAACTACACTAAGACCCTTTCTGAGATCCTGCTGTATTAGTTAGCATGAACTATCATAACAAAGTACAACAGACCAGGTGTCTTAAATAGCAAATATTTATTTCTCACACTGCAAGATATTAGAAATCCAAGATCAGGGCGTCAGTAGAGTTAGTTTATTCTGAGGCTTTTCCCCTTGGTTTGTAGAAGGCAGTCTTCTCCTTGTATCTTCATATGGTCTTTCCTTTGTGTGCATCTTTGTCTTTATCTCTTCTTCTCATAAGGACACCAGTCAGACTGAATTAGATGCTACCCTGATGACTTATTTTAATTTAATTGCCTCTTTAAATACAGTCCTTCTCCAAATAGTCATATTCTGAAGTACTGGGGGTTAGGACTTCAATGTATGAATTTGCTGAGGAGGGAGAGGGAGAGAGGCAAAATTCAGCCCATGACACCTGCTTTCCTGCCTGGCCTGGATGAATAAACATTTTGTGCCCTTCCTTCAGGGCATCTTCCCTCCTTGCCACACCACAACCAGGCAAGGAGATTCCAAGCATGAGCTGAAATGTCTGATAAATCTGATGGACATGGGAATGGAGTGACCGTCAGCCAAGTGATCTTTTTTTTTGTCCATGCCCCATCTCACTGACCCCAGTTCACTGGAAAAAAATTTTTCTTCAAGAAGACATCCTGCCTCCTTCATCTAATCACTTTAGCAAGTTTTTCTCCTGGAAAAAGAAGGAATTAAGGAATCTACTGATCTTTGGTATTTTCTTATTTGTTCAAATTAGCTTGTCCTATCGGTTCCTCAACTCACTCTTCAATAAGAAATGCCAGGAAAGGATTCTCCTTGTATGTGAATATTCTTAAGATACCCATTTTGGCCATAATTAAAACAAAACAAAAAGGTAGATTTTTTCTAAGATACAGACTTTTGAGAAATTCTTTATTTGTTCTGTTACATATCATTTTCCAACCTTATAGTATATATTACCTGTTAGAATTTTCACTGATTCCCTCACCTAGAATACTCTACCCATTCTGTATTCTAATATCATGCTAACTAATCTTATAAGGCTCAGGGGTTCTATGACAAGTATTCTCTGTAACTCTAGTCTCCCTGTTGAATGTCTAATAATTTCTATTAACTACACATTTAAATCATATTACATAACAATTACAATAGCACCCCTACACTTTGATACTTTAATTACTTATATCATTTAATAGCCTCTTCTAAGGTTTTTCAGTTTGATCCAATTTGTTTAAAACATTAAACCACAGTTATTTTTTGAAACAAAATTATATTTTACCTAAAATTTTATTTTTTTCTATTTTTATTTTTTGAACAATTTTCTTACGTCAGAGGAAGTACATCTTTAAAATACAGCAGCAACTGAATACTATATTTAATATTTACAGTCATTAGCAATTTTTTGACTAATAATATTTGGGAAATCAATTTTGAAAAGTAAAAGAGGATATATTCAAGCCAGCTACCTAATATCTAAAAACAATTCATTAATATACTTTAGATAATTACTATGTCCCAGACATTATAGTGGATGTTGGGATGTACAGTTATTAGTCATGGAGATTCTATCTGGTAAGTAAAAGGTCAAAACCAATCATGACTTGTTCAGAGTAGAGAATAAAACTCATGTAAAAAAAATTTTAAAGCATAATTTTAGAATCTTTTATATTAAAACAGTATAAAAGAATGTTACTGTGAAAATATGAAGGAAGACCATTTGTTGAAGCAATTACTTCCTAAAAAGAATGGTCTTGATATTTCTGATCTTAGGGGTAAACTATTAGCTTTTCACCATTAAATATAATATTTAGTTGTGGGTTTTTCATCAATGTCATATGTCATGCTAGGAAATTTCCTTATAGTCCTAGTTTCCTGAGCATTTTTATTAGGAAAAGATATTAAACTTTTTCAAATGGTTTTCAGCACCAATTGAGATGATCATGTGGATTTTTTCCCTCTCTTCTAACTATATGGTGTACTACAATAATTTATTTTCTTATGTTGAACCATTCTTAAATTCCCGGGATAGGTCTTATGTGATCATGGTATATAACCCTTTAAATATGTTATTGGATTTGGTTTGCAAATATTCTGTTAAAGATTTTTGCATCAATATTCATAAGGAATAAGGAGCTCTGTAGCTTCTTTTCTTGTGGTATCTTTGTCTGTCTTTAGTATCAAGGTAATGTTGGACTCATAGAATATACTGAAAGTATTCCACGTCTGCTTTTTCTCCTCCTCCTCCTCCTTTTCCTTCTCTTCCTTCTTCTCCTTCTCTTCCTCCTTCATCTTCTCTTTCTCTTTCATCTTCTCCTTCTCCTTTTTTTTTCTTTTTTTCAAAGAGTTTGAGAAAGACTGGTAATTCTTTTTTAATTCTTCTTTAAATGTTTGATTTTCCAATGAAGTCATCTGGTGTTAAACGTTGTTGGGAGGTTTAGATTACTGCATCAGTCTCCTTACTATTTCTTCTTGAGTCAGTTTGATAGTTTTTATGTTTTCAGAAATTCATCTATTTTCTCTGGATTATTAAATTTGTTAGTGTACAATTGTTTATTATTCTTTTAATAACTCTTTAATTTCTGTAAAATTAATAATAAAATCTCCACTTGCATTTCTGATTTTATTTTCATCTTTAGTTTTATCTTAGTTTAGCTAAAAGTTTGTCAATTTTATTGACTTTTTAAAATAATCACCTTTTGGTTTTATTAATTCTCTCTACCAATCATCTTTGAGATGCTCATTGTGATATTTTTCTTCCAGAGAGAAAGACAACTCAGGAAGTTTTTGATAGCTGTTACATAAATTAATTTAACATTTGGAGACTATCAAGTTGTAGCTATAAAGACTGAGTCAATTACTTTAATAAATAGTGTAACATCTAATGTTTTTTAGTAGTGGCCTTCTTTTGTTATTGAAGTACTCATCAGTTCATCTACAACAATGTCAGTAGATTAGAAATAGTAAAAACATATTAATGAAGCCTAGATATTATAATTAAATATATGATCTTAAGAAAAGACCTTGTCATCTGATAGTATCAGAGAGTTGTTGTTATAAACACTGTTGATTTTACCAGCTGTCTTTAGTAATTCAGCCAAAATGATATTGCTTTTCTGAATCTACTCCTTTGCAAAAGGTGATAAATAAGTACAAAACTTATAAAACATAAGAAAAAACACACTTGAATACTTGATAAAGAAAATAAACAAGAACCAAGCCAGTGGTAAATTACAAGAAAATTTTACTAAGATTCAGATTTCTTGGTTTTTATCCAATTGTAGTTATACTTTGCAGCCTTAGGTTTGTGGTTGTTGAATGCATTTCAGCTGTCAATCTGAAATAGAGATGGGAAATTCAGTAAACTCACTCTCAAGTCATCCTAAATACAAATCAAATTAGAATCAAACATTTTTGGAGACTCGAAGAAAAAGTGAGAAATGATGTTAAAATATATTTTATTTCCATCAAACTCTGTTTTTCTGATTTCAACTGAGGTAAATGTGTTGAAATTCTGGGCGGAAAAAAGTTTTCATATGACACACTAGCCACAGAACTCAGCATACCAAATGTGTTTTGTAAAAATGCCAAAATCATAAGAGCTCTATATTTTATGGCAAAATACTACTGTATTTAAGTGCTGCCCATTGTTATTTATAACTTCACAAAGTTTTGGAAGCTAAATATTTTTAATTTAAGTTTACTAGAGTATTAAAAAACATTTTAAAAAAATGCTAGAAAACCAGATATCTATATTTCCTTTTTTCTGTGTGGTTTCTATACAATTTATTTTTACTTCCCTTAATTTATTAGTATATTCAGTAAAGCAATATAAAACAAAATAAAATTAGTCAACCAAAAATATAAAGATTTCAAAAAGCATTTAAGGAGCTAAGTTTTAAAGTTAGAAAGAGCCTTACTGATTAAATCAATTTATTTTATAAATGATAAAACTTAAGTTTCAAAAGGTTAAGACTTGGTCAAGTCCTGCTAAATTGTCAATGGCATAATCAAGGTAAGAAATGGGTTTCCAGTTCTCAGATCAAAGACATTTCTGCTTGCTTAATTGATATTATTAATTTTCAGTTTATGACTTATGCAATCTAGAGCATTTCTAATTAATAGTTTCTTCTGTAGTCATCTTTTTATCTATAGATTATTTTAATGGCAATGTGCAAATTCAATTAATAAAGCTGATTTCAACATTTAACTAAATTTATGTAAATAAGAATGGACTTTATATCTGCTATTTAACTTATGGCTAATTTTAAAAAATTTATCCTACTATTTTTTCTAAAATGTATTTACTTATTGACATCTGTGCAGTTTGACAATGGTATACTGTAATCCTCGCTCATCCACAGTTTTATTTTTTACCATTTCAGTTATGCATGATCATCTACAGCCAGAAAATATTAAATGAAAAATTCCAGAACTAACTAGTTCATAAGTTTTAAATTGCATTTCATTTTGAGCAGTGTGATGAAATCTCTCACATTTCTGGTCCATTATGCCTGGGATGTAAATCATCCCTTTGTCCAGCATATCTACCAGTTTATTAATCACTTAGTAGCAATCTCGGTTACCAGATTGACTGTGGAGTCACTCAACTCACTTCATCTTATCATGAAGGCATTCCATATCTCACATTATCATGAGGAGTAGAGTGAATGTAGCACAAAAGACTTTGAGAGAGAAAGAGAATCACATTCATAACTTTTATTGCAGTATATTATTATAATTGTTCTATTTTATTATTAGTTATTATTGTTAATCACTTACTGTGCCTAACTTTTAAATTAAATTTTATCATAGGTATGTATGAACAGAGGAGAAGAGTTTGCCACACAGAAATATACCTCTTGGGGATACTGATTTTTCTAAGATGGTTATTTTAAGTTCCAGAAGGCTGAGGAGGAAATTTCAACCTTCCCTCTAACTGCCTCAAAGAGTTTAAAATGCAAGGCCTGTTCAAGGAAGGAGCTATCATCATAGATAACTATAGTTTAATCTGGGAGAAACGGAGCAAAGCCCCTTTGGTCAAAGTCCTCTATGTCTCATTGCTTCTAGTTGGCCCAGCAAACTAGATGTTTGCCAAACATTATATTTCTTTATATTTCTTTATATTTCTTTATATTTCTTTATATTTCTTTATATTTCTATATATTTCTTTATATTTCCCTGTGAATTGCTTTTATTCTCTTTGAAGTCCAAGACCCTGACCTTCTCCTTAGTCCAGAATGACATTTGTATTACTGTTTGTGGAATTTTTTATGCCTATGTAAAGTCCCCATGTGTACATATTAAATTGATTTTCTCTCGGTAATTTACTTTATGTCATTTTAATTATTTGACCCACAATAAAAAACAAAAAAGGAGGAGAGAATTTCCCCCTCACCCACATATGTATAGGAAAAAACATAGGGTTCAGCACTATCTGCAGTTTTGGACACACACTAAAGATATTGGAATGTATTTCCCACTTATAAGGGGAACTACTGTAATTTGTTATGTATCATTTATACTCTGCCCACTACCAGAAAGGATATTTAAAAAACTGATGACATTAAAGAAGATACCATAAAACACTAAATCAATAAAGTGTGAGAAAAAAATAGAAAAGTCAAGTAGTAAAGACAAAATAAATACACCATTATGCCAGAAAAACTAATCTAGTAGAGGCTCTTCCAAAAAATTTTTAATTTGAACTTTCCGAGAATAAGAAGAAAAGAGAAACATGATAGTTTTTAGAGCTTTCATTTGACAAAAAGAGAACATATGTCTCTTTTTTTTTTATCTTAAGGAATTCAGATCTCAAATACATATATCATTTTTTAATGATTTTACTTTTTCTTTCATCTGTTTTCTTAACATAAGCTTCCTAAAAATTAATCATATGAATCTTACTTAAAAGTTAATGAATATCATAAGGCATAGGATCATTTTTTAGTCATTTTATTGTTTGTCTTTATTTTAATCTTTAATTTATATATTTTTATGACTATTTCTTACATAGAACTTAGATGAAAGTAGTGGCATTATTTTAAAACCATATTTTTTGTGTATAATCCTATAATGGCAATTTTGTGAGGGGCCATGATAATAAGACATGGTTTTGTAGTTTTTGATGCCACACAATAATGATTAATTAGAATGTAGTTAACAACTAATAATTACATTTTATAAAATTTGATACAAAACCATTTTGCATATATAAAGATTTTCTATGAACAAAAGACATTTTTTCTGTCTAAACATATCGTAAAAACTTTTGTTTGATCTAAAAGCTGAATATTTGCAACTTTCTATGCCATAAAATATTCAAGACAATTATTATAAAGTGAGGAAAATAATTTTTTATAATTCTTATACAACTCAAAAATGTTCACACAGTTTTTTCAGAGTTTCAAAAGTAATTATCATAGTGAAACAAAGCAAAAGATTTTAAAGCTGTTATTTTAAATTGTTAAGCCAAAAGGGGTTTACACTTTCAGGATCTACCTTCTCCAACAGCTGCCCCAATGAGAATAAACCTCTTCCATGTTCTTGAAACTTCATGTCAATCCCTCACATGGACTTTTTGGAACTGGCTGTTTATTGAGGCAGAGCTGAGAAGGTTTTACTTTCATAGCTTCTGTTAACATTCTCTACACTCTTTCCTGGCATGTATTATTCATGTGCTAGAATGCAAGCTCTTCACCACCCTCAGCAGTTACCAGGACTACTCTCCTCCAGGTCACTAGAGCCTTCTAACACAAGGGTCTTTGCTGAATCCCAACCCTCCACTTGACTGTGTTGCTTTCCTGAGTCCCAAACCAGTCCTCTTTGGCTTCTTTTTGACACATCACCTTCCTAATTGCTCTTTTCTCTCTGTATTCATGTTTTTTCTTTCCTTATACTGTTGCCTGCCTTTAATGGAAGCTCTCATTCCTGTTCTTGATGCCTGCAATTTTAGCTTAGCAGTTTTATCAAATCAACCACTTTTATTATATTTTTCCTGATTACTTCTAAATGTAGAACTTCATTCATGACCCACTGCCTTTGTCTCTGTCTCTGTTCTCAGCAGCTTTTACGAAAAGTTCACATCAGGGGTACTCAAATGCAATACATCCAACAGGGAAATTATCTCTTTTCCTCCAAGACAACCACTCCTTTCAAATAGTGTCATTTCAGTCAGAGGTATTAACATTTTCAATCTCTTAAACTAGAAATCCCAAACCATGTTTTATATATATATATATATATATCTTATATAAAAATAATTTAAATATTGTCATTTATTCCTTTTAAATGTATCAGAAATAAGAAAAGCATACAAACTAATTTAAACCAAATCATCACAGTTGAGCACAGAATTTAATTCTTGAAAGTAATAAATACTAGTTTATTAACTTCCAACTGACCTCCACAGTTGCTTACCTAACCTTTTATTTTATTTCATGGGGGTTCCATTAACATTCCAACTAGAGGTAATTTAGGACTTCTCTGCACACAATCCCATAATCTTCATTCTACCCTATTTTTCACTGTGATCTCAGATACTACTATATAGAGAATATTTTAAAAATAGGACTTTAACAGAAACCATGACCCTGATTCTCCCAGGTGCCTCATCAGGATTTATTATTTAAAGATTAGACTTGGAATCAGAATAAGTTATATTCAAATCCTATCAGTTATAAAAGCTCAAACTTTTTATGCCCAAGATAAGTACATTTTCAGTGAATTTCTTTAACCTGATATTGTATTTCATTCTATATCTATTAGAAATGTTTGTGGCAATAAGTAATAGATAACCCAACTATGGACCTTAAACAAATACGAGTATATTTTTATTAGAAAAAATAAGCCTCAGATGAGCAGTTGCTGGTGCTGGTTGAGCAGTTCGGTGAAATGATCCACTTTGTATGTTCTCTTGGCAGCTCCAGTGAACACATCTGCATTCCAACAAAAAGAAGCAAAAACAAAAAGGAGTATGAGGAAGGCAACAGACACCACAGGAGTTACACAGTTAACTTTCTCTTCAGTGTCATCATTCAGAACTCATAAGAAGTTCCTCCAACTAAAAGGAAGCTGGGAATGGAATTAAGTTAACCAATAATATCCACATACTTCTTTCTATCTAAATTAGAATTTTCTTAAGCTTACTTAAAATCTCACCTCCTTCATGAAAATGTTCAACTGCTGCTGACCACATGCATCCCCTAATGCCTATGGATTTCCATTTTAGTTATAGCAGTCCCATGCAGTACACCATTAATATTTTCATGGACTATGTGCCATTTATTATTTTGTTTTCTCAAAATGTAAATGAGCACTGAGGGCAGAGGCTATCTTGTATTCCTCTTTTTTGCCCATACTGAATAGAGCACCATGATAGGCACATAATGGTACTCCATATCATTTAGGATTTAGATTCAGGCAAGCTCAAATCTAAAATTGGGAATCACTAATTTTAACATATTTCCCATTTAGAAAAAAAAAGTTCAGTTTGCTGCCAGGGTTAATTTAATTTTATATAAACATGTTCTTTGAGGTTGAAGCAAACCTGACTGGTTCTCAATGTGAAAATAAAAAATAAAAACTGTTCTTGGAGTTATTTCTAAACAGAACTTGTCTCTAATCCTAATGTAACAGAAATGTTTACATAAATCGGATTTATCAAATGTATCTTTGACTAACCTTTTGAGAACAATGTTAACATCATGCATAGGGATGCTAAGTTTTCCAGGATTTGACATTTTCAGCAATTGAGAATTATTATATTTTGTAAGTGTAAAGACCACTACTAAAAACAGAGTGCTTTAGATAGAATGATGTCATTTATTTCCAAAGACTATCGATGTATTAGAGAGATGAGAAAATAATAATAAAGAAGAGATATTTTGTGGCAAACTTTGAGAGTAAAGTTAGGACTATAATCTGCTGCAGCCACAAGTGCCACCAGAGAGTATTCTCAGGACAAATGGGACATGGGTTAATTGTGTAATTCCAGCAAAAGAATTTACCTCTCAAGTTATATTTCTTCCTCTATATATGTGGAGAAAAAACCTCACAAAGAATATATGAGAAATCGATATGTCAACATGATATGTGTCTATTATGTACATTATTTTCCTTTGTAAATGCATAATTATAGTTAATAGAAAGCACATACATATGCTTTCCACTTAATAAGATCTACAGAACTTACATTTTTAAAAGCAAGACTAAAACTTTGAAAATTAATCCCTTTAGAATTCACTCTATAAAAAAATATTTTTCTTAAGTTAAAATGTATTTTAATTTCATTTAGTACTTAGTTCAAGTCTATTAAATATATATTCACTGATTATATTCAATTTAGATAGAGATTTAGGTAGTCATATCACAGCAATCTTTAAAGATAATATTTTTTCATATTTATAGCCTTATTTTGCTGTAGTCTTATCTGGAAGCTGTGTTTGTCAAGAAAGCACACTGTTTTATCACAGAGTATACTTATTTGTGGGAGAGTGATAAAGATTATAATGTGGGGAGGTGTTTAAGTCACTTCAAGTTTCTTCTTAATATTGTTTCTATTTTATAGCCCTACATGTTTTTGTTAGTGCATTTTTTTCATTATTTTTTTTTTGAAAATTGCCAGAAAATGAGGCTAATCCAAATGTATCTAAGTATTATTGGAGAAAAAATAGTAAAGAGGTTTAAAAGGACTCTTTTTTAAAAACAGCAAAAGTCACTACATTTTTATTTATAATGTCAATGGTTTCCATTTAAACCACATCCTTATAAAATAAAGAACAATGAAAATCAGTTTTAAAATGTTATACTATAGTTATTAAAATATTTGTGAAGGTAGATAAAATAATCCCTCATGTTTTCATTATCCAGCATCAAAAACTCAACAGGTAGAGAATATGGTTTCACGAAATGAACAAACAAAAACAACCTGGTAGCTTAAAATAATAAATATTTATTGTTATAGTCTCTGTGAGTTAGAAATTAAGGAGCAACTTAGCTAGGTGGTTCTGAAAGTCGCTCGTGAAATTGCAGTCAAGTGTTGGCTTGGACTGTAGTCATAGAGCAACCAGGCCCAGAAAATCCACTTTTAAGGTGAGATTCTCTCACATGGCTGTTGTCAAGAGGCTTCAGTTCCTCAGGGGTTGTTGGTAGAAGACTCATTTCCTCACCACACAGTGCTTCTGGAATGTCCTTATGACATGACCACTGTTTCCCCGCAGAGCAAGGGGCTCAAGACAGGGAATAAAGAGGAAACCACAATGACTCTTATGATACAATGTTGCTTTTGTCATAATCTATTTGTTAGAAGTTACTACATAACAGCCTACACCCTAGAAGAGAGAAATCAAGCTCTACATTTTTAAAAGGGGAGTATCAAAGAATTTTTAAAAATATTTTAAAATAATCACAATATGTCCACCCACTTTCTACTCATCACTCCAATTTTGACGGAATTCACGATAGCATATCATTTTATCTATAAATATTTTTTTAAAAGAAAACTGAAACCATAATGTCATTCTCACAATAGAACAGAATAAATTTTAGTATTATCAAATATCTGAGCTATGTTTAAATTTCTTTGATATTTTCATAATTTTGTTATAGTTGGTTTGATTTGTTTGAATCAGAATACAAACAAGGATCAGGATCCTACTACATTTAGCACCTTTGAAGAGGTGTTAAAACCTCCTTTGATCATTTTAAAATATACTTACAACCAGACAAAAATATAAGATAGAGTTCTTTACAAGTGGTCCCTTGAATGATATACATCCATTGCTTTGTTTCTACATTTCTTATTGTTCTTTTCATAAGAAACAGTCAATAAGTAAGAAAGTAGATTTTCTTAGATTAACTTTGAACCTGGAATTTGTGTTATTGCTTTGGTTATGTTGCTAATAAGCCACAGGTGTACACTATAGTAGCAAGTGGAAATGGAGACAGGGCTGTGATGACAGTTAATTGTCCATAATCTATTTATCCCAAGGTACACTTATACATCTGTTACGTATTTAGGTATTTGCTTCTTGCAGTTTTTTTCATGATTTTTGAGCAGAGAAGCATTTACACCTAAAGCACCATAAAAACAAAAAATGCTATCAAGGGGCTTTAAAGTAGCAAGACAAAGAAAGTACGGCTTTTTGTGTCTAGGAAATGAATGGGTCCATTCATTTCAATAGGGATTTTGTTTTATATGTAGTGTTTTAGGTTTGGGCACTAAGCACTTGACTCCCATTTTAGAATGAATTACTTTGTTAAAAGCAGAATTTAAATAGGATAGGCACTTTAAGCACTAAATTCTTCAATAAGTTCTTTTTTCTTGTTTTATTAAATATCTTATGATATTATCTTCTGTCCTTTCTTTAATATATGTGTATATGCATATAGGTATGTGTTTTTCTGTGTGTATATGTCATTTATATATAAATATGCATGTTATACATATATATATTTACACACAGAGAGAATGAATATAGTAGTAGCTCATAAAATTTGTCCTATACCTTATTTTTATTATATTTCTAAATTACTTATGATTTTAAATCCCTAAATAAGGACAGTAAAATGTTTAAAAGTATCATTATAATTAATCTTGTATAAATGATATACTAAATGTAAAATGTTCAAACTAAAAGAATAAAGTCATAACATATCTTATATACAATAAATTGATTTAATCATATACTGAAAATTAATATTTAAATTAACTATTTAGAAAATGTTTTGAAATAGTTATCAAACATTTTTTGTAGGTGATTGTTTCTTCTATCAATAAAATAATTACTTTTTCATTAGAATACTATGTGTACTTTTTCTGATATTATATTTTCACAATATGCATTTCATATTAATAAATATTAAATTTGTCAATTGCTACATTATTCATTACTATACAAATCTGACAAACTTTCTAGAGCTGAGTTTTGCCTGCTAAATGATAAAATAGCCCAAATATAATTACTAGTAAACACATACTACTGTCTAACTTTATTGCACAACCATTTACACCAAGAAATGTACACAAACAAGACTCCTATTTACAACTGGCATTAAACTTTGAGAGCAGTTGACTTTGTGATCTAGATCCAATTTTTAATGCTTACTGTTAAGTTTTCTTTCTTTTTTTAGAATTTCCAAACCACCAGAGGATGATTTCCTTAAGAATGTTCTCCCAGGTATGTTCAGAATATTAATTAGGCCCATCTATTTCTGTCGGGTAATAACAATGTCCGCAGGCTGAATGGACGCCGTGACCTGTGAAAGAACTATTCACATGCTTTAGTCTGCCCTAGCGCTTTCTTTAACAAGTGAACATAGACCTTTTTCACAGTCATCTTAAATGTTTCAGCTGTGTATTTTATGTTTGTTTCTTGCATCTCCGACCATATAGCTTTTCTGCTTGTTTTGGGGAAGACTTTCCCTGCTATACTCATTTAAATGCTTCTGCTTTTATGACTATTTTACTGCCATACCTATGGGGCTTCTTACTGTATTTGCCTGTAACTGAAGGAGATATTAAAAGAATTAAATTTATTCAGACTAAATCTTCTGGGGAAAGTGAAAGCATCTTAAACAATTAGCAATAATTAAAAAGCACCTATTCAGACTGGATAAAAGGTAAACAGATTTCACTTAAATATAGTATTTGGTACAGTTTTCTCATTTGCATGTATTTTTTAAAAACCTCTTGTTGGTGAATACTTTGAAATAACAAAAGAAAGCATTAACTTTTGTCAATTTGTGTAAATCTTTGCTCATGAGTGTTATTAACAAATTGTTATACTAAAATTTTAATTATCTTTAATTTAGATGGTGCAACTAACACTGATATAATAGCATGAGAATAATGCCTGAGTAAAACCTAGGTTTGCTTTTCAAGTTTTATTCTTAAATGAATGTGGAACTGGCTGATATATCCATGGTTATTCAACTTCCAATATTTTTGATAACCTTTGTTCTGTCATTTATCTGCCTCAATAAACTATTAGCTTTGTGTACTGTAAGGGTAATATGCTTAATTGTGTTCTTAAGGTCTTCCATATATTTCAAATTAGGACTGTCTAATGGATAGTCAGACGAGACAGATTATTTTTTATTCAAAAACATTTACAAACACCTGCTAATATATATGTAAATGTAGTGATACATAAAGTCAGTCTTCAATGTGTTCTTGTATACAAGTACACACATACAGACATACACACACACACACACACACACACACACACACACACCAGTTTATACAAAAACAAATACACGTAAATTCTTTTACTAAAGAAATGTATAGTTCAGAAGATTAAGCAGCTACTTGTATGATGTACTTAAGGGAGCACCAAAGAAGACACTTAAATCTAACTCTTTCACTTGATATTTTAGTGCTATAGTTTTGTTCTACAGTATTTTAAGTAAAATCATATTTTAAAAAATGTGATCAGTTAACATATAAAAATAATGATGTTACTGTGAAAAAATGTGGCTTAAAATGAAATAGACTGGGAGAAAGAGAGAAAGAGACATGAAGGACCATTAAAAGATCGAAAATAATGTGGCAGCTCATAGGTACATTTTTTCAAATCTGTCCAAACTTAGCCATTTTATGGTGGTCAAAAATATGTATAATGATTTTGGGTGCCAAAATAGTAACACTACAGTTAGAGCAGGGTGCTATTGAAGTTGTTTACAGATTTGATTTTCTATAAGACAAACAATTTCACTCATGTGCAAATGCTAACTCAGCTATTTTGCAAATTCTTTATAAATAAAAAATTAGAAATATAGAGAAATAACTACTTCTGGAGGTAAATAAACATAACCGAAGGTATATTCATTTTATAGTGATGACTGCTTATGTAATCTTTACGTGTAGAAAAGAACACATTGCTTGAAAATATTCTCAGCTTTTGAAAAACAAAGTACCTTTTGCATCATGATGAACTGCAAAAAAGATAAATTTTAGTTAACAAATCTGGGTTTAGAAAATGATTCTTCTAATACATTGTCTAAGGGAAATTTACCTCACTGAATATTAAACTTTGCAAGGAGGATAATAATATATTCTTTGAGGAGTAGTTGTGAGGATTAAGAAATAAATTAAGTATAATAATATAACTATCTCAAGGTCAAGGAAATAAAACACTAAAATTTCCAAGCAATTAGTCTCATGTAACATTGCTAGACGACAAAAATCACTATCTTTTAAATACAGAAAAACAGCACTCTTAGCAAGACATAATAAAGGCATAATTAAGAACTTTAATGAACATAAAATATTTTATAACACAAAAATCAAATATAAGTGTTTGGATATTTAGAAACAGTATTCTAGGGCTCCCTCAACATGTTAAGTCCCTGAACTATACCCTCATACCTGCAGGTTGCATTGCTTTTCTTGGCTGGCATGAGAGATAATAGCGTGCTGTTCCTTCCATTCTTCTCTGTGATCCATTGCTTGTGCTGACTTCTGTCCTCTACCTGATTCACATCACATGTACCCACTACGCTACAACAAGGCTGTCAATAGAATTTTCTGGTCAAGTACCATTTCATCTTTTCAAAGCCCTTGGCCTCCATTACAGCTAGTTATTTCATTTTACAAAAGCCTTATTAATAATTAAAAAATTAATATATTATTAAGTAATTCCATTTAATAGTTTAGTTTTACATTCTTAACAGTCTAGGCATTTTTCAAAATCCACATTAGTAGAAAAAGCACTTCCATCTAATTGTACACTAACATTCTATAATTTATATTTCTAGATTTTTAAAACAGATTTAATATATATAACTATACAAAAGAGAGTCTTATTATACTATAATTAAAAAATAATTTTAATATATTATAGTACTCTATTGAGACTGGAGACTTTAAAATATAAATAAAAGAAGTACTAAAATTAAATGTTGTAATTCAACAATATGTCAAAATAAAGCATCTCACTTAGAAACTTTTTTAAAAATTACTTATGTATAATTTCATGAAGAGAACTAAAAAAAGGAAAAGTTACCATGATTATGACTTTGATTGTGTAGATTTTTCAAGCATCACCTTATAAATAAGATGTCAATAAATAAAATGACAAATTATTGAAATTATCTGTTCAATTATTGGTTACCAAATTTACCTAATTGTAGATGGGGGGAAAATCATGTGAAATAAGAAAAAATACTTAGCTGAGGTGACTTTTGAAGAATGTTTTACAGCTGAGTACAGAGAAAGTAACCATTCAAGGATATTCAATATTCTTATAAGCTTAACTGGAGAATATTAGTTTTGAAGATTTCTGGCATTACTGGTAACTAACATTAATAATTGGCTATATAATTCCTGGGATTTAGAGAGGTTTGCTTTTAGCTAAAATAATTAAATTTATTTTTAATCTAGAAATTTCCCTGAAGAGACCTGTCCAAGTGTGAAAAAAGTATGACATTAGAGTAACCTTATAATGACTTATTTTAACTAATCAATGATTAACATTATTCTGCATCAGTAATAGATCCCATTCTCTTGATGTCCAGTAATATAATTTAATAGCTGTACTCTGAAATATACATATTTTGTGCTATTTTAGCATCAGTTTTTTTAAAAACTATTAATATTCTTATAAGATAAATATAACCCAATACAGATCACAATTCTGAAGAAGTTACAAAAATGAACACAGCAGCAAGATTGCTTTCAAGCTTATATCATTCTTTTAGTCAAGAGAGAAAGCCTACTTTTTACCATAACTTTTTCTTCTGAATTTCATGAAAATACTCTGTCCCCAAGTATATGGAGATAATGTGGCATAAAAGAAAGACAAGTAAAAGTGAAAATCCTGGTTTGTCATATATTAATCCTATAATCTTAGAAATATTATTTAAAGTCATTAAGCTTATTTATTCCTCCAAAGAGAGACCAATATTACACATATTTCTCAGACTCTGGGAACATAAATAGACAGGTTATTTAAATTCTGTGTAATATGAAAAGTATAACATTTATCTTACAGAGTTATAATGACTACACAATAGAAAAAAATCTATAATAGTGTTTCAAAAAAAGTTACTGAATAAATGGTTATGTAAAAAAAAATGTCGTGATACTTATTCTTGATAGACCTCCCAGAGAAAACAAATATTTTGAGAAGAGAAAGCTAATGTGTAAAAATGCTTGGAGCATTTTCAACCACAAACCTTCTTCTGAAGAGCCTATCTATTAGGTACTGTACTTGAGATCCTCAGAACTGCCCAAAGTTCCTGCCAACCATAGTTACTTCCTATTGTACATAACCGAATAACCCTAAAATTAATTTTTAAATATAATTTACTAAGGAAGAATTTTGCAAATGATCTTACTCTTTACTTAATTAATAATTCACATACAAGAAAGAGCAGATGATTAAACAAGGAAGTTTTGCTAGTCTGAATGTTATCTGTGTCCTAAAGAGCTGGACACCAGGCCTATTGACAACCAAGTAAAACAATTTAAAATTTCCCTGGAATACAGAAAAATCTTAATTTCTTTGTGAAAAAAAACTTAATATATATGGAAATTTTTAATAGTGATCCATTCACATTTTGCTTTTCCTTTACATTTTCATAAGAAAGCAAAGAAATATGAATGCAGAACTTCTGTTTCTACGTAATGTTGGGATAAGCAACTTGAGCTAATCTTCCCACTGAAAACTAGAAAGTCTCAATAAATTATTTTTCAAAACGGCCTTTATACATCAGAAAGCTAAAAAAAAAGCAATGAAGATTCACAAGGCCACAACTGAGGAAAAGATGGATCCCCAGATTTATGGCATTCTATTGGAGGGGTTATCACTTTTAAACTAGAGGCATCTGCTAAAAGGCTGAGAAGTTATTAATCTGAGCAAAACAATTATCAGCCCCAATCTAGAAGGATCAATACTGAATTCTAGTGCACCAAAAGAAAATGTTTTGGTAAACATATTCATAAGCACTTCTGCAATGGGACTGTGAAGGGCTACTATCTACGAATGAAGAGAAACTAAAACTAGACTCTCCCTAGTGAATGCTAAAGCTTCACTTAAAAATATCGAAAATTTTGAGTGCAACTAAGATAATATGTCCTAGTCAGGAACAAATATAAATCCTGTCTAGAAACCTCAATTATTACTATAATGTTCCTGTAAATGAGTGACCCTCAATTAAGATTAATTTTAAATATATCAAAAGAAAATAATGAAAACTAAGAGAAACAAGAGTCATTAGAACTATATTCACAGGGTGTCGAGATAAAGGGGTAGATGGATAAATACTATAAAATTGCTATAGTTATATGTTTAAGAAGACAAAGAAGAAAATTAAAAATGTTTTCAGGAAACTGAAAACTACAAAAGAGAATGAAATAGAAATTTCAGAACTTACAAATTACATTAGGAACTCACTGGGAAGATTATTTGTAGCTTAACATAACTAAAAGGAGAGTTTATAAACCAAAAGATAATTCAAAAGAAAATATCCAAAATGAAATCCTGAGACTTTGATTACCTTCCTGTCCATTGCCAAATTACTTCTATGTCCAAGAACAAAGGAATACAACACAAGAAAAAATAGAACAAGTATAATTTGATTACTGGCTTAAATATAGGCACATAAGAAAAAGATAAAAATCCAAATATACATACATGGCACAGTGACTATTTTTAATAGTGAATTGCCTTCATGGCTCAACTAATATGGATTTGTCCCAGAATTATATTATCAACAGGTATGTGAGGAATTTTACCAAAAATTTCTAACATACCTCAGTATTTGACATCTTGAAGGAGATTTATGTTGGCCTTCTGTTTGTCAGTTTATTTGCTCTTACTCACTAGACTACATCTCCTTAGGGAAAAAGGTTTTCTCTGTCGTCTTTCCAGTTATAACTTTTATCCTTTGCACCATCTCTAATTGACAATAGGCACTCAATTAAAGTTGAATAAATAAATTTTTTAATAAATGAATTTTTTAAAGAATCAATTAATAAAATCAATCAATCTAAAAAAACATATTCTCCAATAAGTTATTCTTTTTCTTGTCCAATTTCAGATTTTTTACTTAGACTAGTTGTCATCATATTTTGTATTGACTACTAATCAAAGAGGTAATTAGTAAACTTTTTGTTCATACATATGACATTATTTGGGTCTCTTTCCTTCATGTAACCTGTCAGACAGAGCAAACATTTTATATCTTAATTGACCTGTATTTTCAAATACATAACAACAAAAAAAATAAAGCCATATTCAATAGCATATAACCACTCTTAACATAAACCTATACAAGGAGATATTATTAACTAAAAATAATAGAATTTAAATTAATTTAAATCTGAAGTTGCCAAGTGAAAATAGAAAGTAATTAAAATTAAGATTTTAATTATATTAATATCAGCTCAAAATATTAAACAGAATTATAGAAACTTTCTGAATTATACCTAAACTTAACTAATATCTATGTCTGTGAAAGACTGCTGATCTCGTGTACCTCCTTATACTATAAAAATTGAAGAGCATGGTCTGGGTGTATTCTGATTCATAGTAATTGAAACTCCTTTAAGCTATCTCTTTAATACTGACTCTCCCCATTCAAAAGCCCCACAAAAAGATTTTGTAACAAATTACAAGTTTCAGAATAACTATCTATATATTTGATTTAATTCATTATTTTAAACTCAAAAGATTATTTTACAAACTTCTGGAATCCTCTTTAAAAAATGAACAGTCCATGAATATGGTTGAACTCTACTATACCCTGATGACTTTATAAGAAACTGTTTTGGTTTCTATTGCTATATTACAACCCATCCAAAAACTTAGTTCTATGAATGAACTAATTTCTGTGGTTCCTGATTGGGTTCTGACTGTGATTTCAGACTGATGTCACCTGAGGATGAGGTCATATGAGTGTTTGGCTGAGCTGCATGTCCAAGATGGCTATTTCTCTTATATGTCTGGTATCTCAACTGAGAAGGCTATTATGCTGTGAAGCAGGTCTCTTCATGGGGCTTTTTCATGGGGCTAGCTTACTCACAGTATGGCAGCCTCAGGATAGTCAGTCTTCTCATATAGTGCCTGGCTTCCCCAAGAGTGCTCCTGACAGTAAGCAGGAAGCTTCTAGCTACTACAATCCTTTTGGCCTTAAAAGTCACACAGATGCATTTCCACTGCATTTTATTGATTATACAGGTCCTGACTAGATTCAACATAATAGATAACTACACAAAGGTATTAATACAAGGAGATATGGCTCACTTGGGGCCAGCCTTGAAGAGGTTTTATTATCTTTCACAATCTCCTAAGCCAAGAAAAACAGACTATTTACAAAAAATGGGTTTTTGCTTTTGCTTCAATATTTTCTTAGCTCTTTTAAGTTTTAAACAATGAATTCAACAACATACTACACATATCACAAACCACAAAGAGGAACTTTCACACTAGGCACTAGGTATAGTCTGTATTAGAGACACTTTTTGTGGTCATCTTTAGTTTATACTTGTTCTTGTGGTTTAGCACACTCATTTGGGAAAGTATTTATAATAGCTTAATTAAAATGCTATATGAGACAAAATATTTCAAGATACTTACTGAATACCTATTATATGCTAAGTGCTAGGAACACACCAATTAACAAAACACTGCCTTATTTTCAGAAAGCTTAAAGACAAGAAAAAAATGTAGTTTTCACATTTCAGTTTCCCTTTAACAAATCCTCATAGAGTTTGTCCAAAATTATTTTTCTCAGATCATTATATTTTGTCTGAAATCTCCTTTATGCTGAAAAGAAAGTTTTTTTTTTTTTGGTTCAAAAAACAGTTTAGCAAATGAAACAGTACAAGTGATAAATCTTAACTCTGATTTCTTCTTTCCTATCCTCATATGATTTCAGGTGGGATTTATTAAGAGAAGATGTATTTCTTCTTCTGGGTCATGACAAACTTTTTTTTATCTGTATCCTCCAAGGAAGCTCATAGTGAAATAGATAAAATGTCAAAAATAATTAAGAAAAATGCAGGGGTATCCAACAACCTAAAATTACACCTTTTGGTGATGCCTAGTTTTCATCTTCTTGGTCCCTTGACAGATATAAACACCAACTTTATCACATCCTTTAGATGATGGTGTGTTAAATCATTGTGGATGAACTCATGGTACAGTAAATGGGATGAAAAGAAATGTTGTTAGAAAGCACAGGTCATGGGATCTAGGAAGTCAATATACACTATGCAACAGATACAGGACCCAGAATACTGCAGAACTCTCCTATTAAAAGCCACCTAATAATTCTCTTTCACCATTTCACTAGCTCAATTGCACTTAATTTACCACTTTTTAACCTACTTTATTTTTAACCATAAAAATTTTTTATTAAACATTTATTTCAGGTTTTCCCCTCACATTTTAGTGTTAGATGCTTAGATCAGAAAGTGAACTGCCAGTATCAAAAATGGGCTATCTCACTCACAATAATAGACTCTCCTTTGTAAAGACTTAGCATATATTTTTCTACCTCAGTTGAAATATTCTTACTAGATATACTAATTTTCATGCAATGCATCTAAGAATCAGTTTTTTATTCTGCTTGTCTATAATAAATAAATATGAAACATTTATTAGTTGTTTATTAATTATTTGAAGCACATATTACTAAATTCTTTAAACAAGTAGGCAAAGTATCCATAACTACATTAATTTTCATATCCAAACTTTTAATTACTCAGTAGTGGTAGTTATAATAAAACAGATAAAAGCTTTTAAATATACTAGTGTCAAGCAAGTGAAGGAAGTTGCCCACGGTAAGTATAAATTTATCTCTTCTCTTCCAAGCTATACATTTTAGACAGGGCAAGGTCATCCTTAGACTAACATTCTCCAGATTAGCTATATAAATAATACAAGTCTCTAATTGGCTTTGGCTTTCCTTTTCTGATAAACTTGTATGCTAATGCTAAGGCTTCACCTCAATAACTAAAATTTCCAATTGATGGAATTTAAAATAACAATATTTTGTTGCCTCTAACACATCAAATTTAGATATGTCATAAAAACTGTCATAAGTAAAAAATTAAAAATTATACCATTGTGTCTACAGATATATATATTTTGGATACATGACTAAGAATATATTTGTAATTAGATAATGTACTTTGAGATAATGAAAACCTCCCTTTAAATTTATAATTCAAGTTTTCATTTGGCAACCATGAGATGTAAAAATATTTGGAACATTTTAAAATAAATATATATATTTAAAAGACATTTTAGACATTTAAAATATATGAACTCTAATAATTTAATTTTAAAATGTTTTGAAAGTTGATCTTTCATATACATAAATATGTACATACATTTATATACTGAACCTTCTATTTTATATACATAAAATTCAATACATTATTTGATAATCTTTTACATCTAACAATTATATATATTCAAATGTACAATTTAATCATTTAATATACATCTACATTGTGAAATAATCACCAAATTCAAGCTAGTTAAGATATCTGTCTCTACAGATAGTTATCATGTTTTTTGCTTGCTGAGAACACACTTAAGTTCTACTCCCTTAGCAAATTTCAAGTATTAAATAATGTATTGTTGATAATCATATCTCTGTACATTAGACCTACAGACCTTATTCATCTTATATAACTAAAACTCTGTACCCCTTGACCAACATCTCCCTATTTCACCCTCCCAGCCCCTGGTACCCACGATTTTTCTCTCTTCTTACATGAATTCACATATTTTAGATTCTATCTATAAGTGAAATTATGCAGTATCTGCCTTTTTACAGCTAGCTTATTTTATTTAACATAACATCCTCCACATTTATCCAAACTGTCATAAATGGCTGGATTTCCTTCCTTATTAAGGCTGAATCATGTATGTATATATGATATATATCATATTTTCATTATCTATTAATCTGTTGTTGGACATTCAGGTTATTTCCATATCTCAGCTATTGTGCATAATGATGAAATAAATATGGGAGCATAGATATATCTTTGAGATACTATTTCATTTCATTTGGATATATATTAAGAGGCAGGATTGTAGGATAATATGGTAGCTATATTTTTTAAATTTTTTGGAGGAAATTCCATACTGTTTTCCATGATGTCAGTACCAGTTTACATTCACAACAGTGTATAAGGTTTCCCTTTTCTTCACATACTTGCCAACACTGGTTATCTCTTGTCTTCTTCATGCCAATAAGTATGACATGCTATCTCATTGTAGTTTTAATTTGCATTTTCCTAATGGTTAGTGATGTTGAACATTTTTTCATACTGGTTGGCCATTTGGATGTCATTTAGGAAAAATGACCATATGGTTTCTGTGCCTGTTTTTAAACAAAATTTTTTATTGCTATTGTGTTATATGAGTTATTTAAATAATTTGGACACCTGTAGTAGTTTTATGGTTTCAAGCCTTATATTTAATTCTTTAATTCATTTTGAGTTAATTTTTGTATATGGGGTGAGATAAGGGTGAAACTTCATTCTTCTGCATGTGTATATTCAGTTTTCCTAGCAACATTTATTGAAGAGACTATCCTTTACCCCTTTGTGTACTCCTGGCTCCCTTGTCAAGATGTTGAATATAAATGTGTGGATTTGTTTCTGGACTCTCTAGTCTGTTTCATTGGTCTATATCTCTGTTTTTATGACAGTACCATACTATTTTCATGACTATAGCTTTGTAATATATTTTAAAATCAGGGCACCTCCTGTTTTATTGATTTTGCTAAAGATTACTTTAGCTATTCAGGGTCTTTTATGGTTTAATATGAATTTTACAATCGTTTTACTATTTACTATTACAAAGAATGATATTGGGATTTTGACAAATTATAGATCACTTTGGTTAGTATGGACATTTTAACAATATTAATTCTCCAGTTCATGAACACAGAATGTCTTTCCATTTATTTGTGTCATTTTAATTTTTTTCATCAATGTTTTATAATCTTCAGCATGCAAATCTTTCATCTCTTTGGTTAAATTTATTCCAAATATTTTATTCTATTTTTACTAATGTGAATAGAATTCTTTTCTCAATTCTTATTTCAGATATAATAGAAATAAAATTAATTTTTGTATAATAAATTATTTTTTAGTGTTTTAATCAAAATTTTTGCATCTATGTTTATCAGAAATATCACCCTTAAGTTTTATTTTCTTTTAGTACCTTTGCTTGGATTTGATATCAGGATGATACTAACCTAATAAATCAATTTTAGAAGTGTTCTTTTTTCTATTTATTGGAACAGTTTAAAAAGAATTGATTTTACTTCTTCTTTGAATGTTTGGTAGAATTAATCTATGAAGTCATCAGGTTCTGGGTTTATCTTTGTTGAGAGATTTGTGACTATCTATTCAATCTCAACATTTGTTATTTTTCTATTCAGGCTTTCTATTACTTTCTGATCTGTTTTGGTAGGTTATATGTTTCTATAAATGTATCCATTTCTTCTAAGTTATCCAATTTGTTGGTGCATAATTGTTCACAATGATCCCTTATGATCATTTTAATTTCATTGTAATATCTTCTTTTTCACTTATGATTTTATTTATTTGAATATTCTCTTTTTTTCTAAGTCTGAAGGTTTGTCAATTTCATATTTTTTTTAAAAAATACTCTTGTTTTTCTTTTATTGTTTTTATTATGTTATTCTCCGATTTATTTCTACTCTAATTTTTATTACATTCTTTCTTCTATTAACTTTGGGCTTAATTTTTTTTTCTTTTTTCTAGTTACTTGAGATTTAAATATTTGTCATTTATTTGAGATATTTTTAAATATGGGCATTTGTCACTATAAACTTCTCTTTTAGAACTGCTTTTGCAGTATCTCATAAGTTTTTCTGTGTTGTGTTTTTGTTTTTATTTGCCTTAATACACTTTTAAATTTCTCTTTTGATTTCCTTTTTGATCCAGTTGTTATTCAAAATTGTGTTGTTTATTATCCATGTATATGTAAATTTTCATGTTTTCTTGCTGTTTTTGATCTCTTGTTCCATTCCATTGTGGCCAGAGAAGAAAGAAACTTGGAGTTACTTTGATCTTAAATTTGTTTTGTGACCTAACATGTAATTTATTCTGGATAATGCTCTGTGTGAGTGTGCTTGAGAAAAATGTATATTATTTTGTTGTGAGGTAAAAAGTTATGTATATGTCAATTAGTTTAGTTTGGTGAATGATGTTGTTCAAGTCAATTATTTCTTTATTGATATTCTGTCTGAATGTTTTATCCATCATTGTAAGTGGAGTATTAAAATCTTTTGCTATTACTGTACTATTGCCAATTTTTGCTTTCAAATCTGTCTATATTTGCTATTTATTTAGGTACTCTGATGTTGGGTGTATACATATTTATAATTGTTATACCTTCCTGTTTAATTGACTCTTCTATATAGTGACCTTCTTTGTCTCTGGAGACAATTTTAAACTTAAAGTTTATTTTGTTTGATATAAGTATAAATACTCTGGCTTGGTTTTGATTATCATTTACATAAAATATCTTTTTCCACCTCTTCACTTTAGCCTATGTGTGTCTTTAATTCCAAAGTGAGTCTCTTGTAGACAGTATATCATTGAATCTTATTTTTTTAAATCCATTCTTTTCTTTGATTGGTGAACTTAATCTATTTATGTCTGAGATGATTATTGATAATTGAGGATTTACTATTGCTATTTTATTCATCATTTCCTATTTGGCTTATGGTTGTTTTGTTCATCTCTGCCTCTCTTGCTATCCTCCTTTGTTATTTAATAATATTTTTTGTAGTGATTTGTTTTATTTTTTTTATATTTTATGTATCTATCATATGTTTTGGTCTTGTGGTTATCTAAGCACCCATAAAAATTATCTTGTAGCTATAGCCTCCCTTTCAAGTTATTAACAATTTAATTTTAATTGCCTGCAAAACACTATTCTTGTACTCCCCGTCACACACACTTTATGATCTTGTAGTCAGAGTTTACTTATTTTTATGTTGTGGATCCACTAACAGATTTTTAATGATTAACATTTTTGTTTGAGTTAAAAGTAATTTACACAGTATCTTTCCAGTGTTACATCAATCTGTATGTGACTATACATTTACTGTATCTGTGAGAGTTATATTTTAATATGCTTTTGTATATTTAGTGCATTTTCATTTAAGTTTAAAGAATCCCTTTAAGAATTTCTTATAGGGCACTTCTAGTTGTGACAAAGTCCCTCAGTTTTTATTTATTTGATAATGTTTTTATCTCTTCTTTATTTTTAAAGGGTAATTTTGGCAGTTATAGTAGGTTGATTGAGAGTTTTTAACTTTTAGTACATTGAATATATTATCCCAATTTCTCTTGGTCTGTGAGTATTTTACTGAGAAATCTGGTACCTGATGGCATTTCCCTTTATACTTAGTTGCTTTTCTCTTGTTGCTTTCAAAATTCTCTTTGTCTTTGACTTTTAACAATTTAATTATATATACTAGTGTAGATCTTATTAGTTTCAACCTATTTGGGATTCTTTGGGCTTCATTAATCTGGATGCCCATTTTTCTACTCAGATTTTAGAAGTTTTCAGCCATTATTTATTGAAATAAATTTCCTGACTCTTTTCTTTTTCTCTGTTCCACTTGAGAATACCATGATATGTACATTGGTTCATATGTTTGTTTTCTTAAATCCCATATGTTTTCTTCACTCTTTTTTCATTTTTTAAAATAATTTTAAATAGCTTGTCTATGAAGTCACAATTTTTTTCCAGCTTAAAGTCTATTATTAATGCTCTCTATTGTATATTTTATTATTCATTGTACTCTTTAGCTCCAGATCTTGTTTGATTTTTTTTACAATCAATTTCTTTGTTCAGTTTCTTGTTGTGTTCATTTATTGCTTTCCTGATTTTGCTGAATTGTGTATCTCTGTTCTTTTGTAGCTGAGCTTCCACTTCGTTAAAACGATTAGTCTGAATTCTTTGTCAGGCAATTTTATAAATCTCTATTTCTTTAGTTTCAGTTACTGGAAAATTATTGTGTTCCTTGAGTGGTGTCATGTTTCCTTAATTTTTTTTTTAATTTTTTTCTCATAGGCTAGCACTGATGTCTGTACATTTGAAGGAGCAGTCAACTCTTCCAAAATTTATGGACTGGCTTTTGTGAGGAAAAAACTTCTTTTATGGATGCATGTGAGGGCACTGACTGAGTGGGTTGTGATGGCTTTCATTCAGAAGGGGGATCTCAGCAGTGTTTCTGGGTTTCGGGAGAGCACAGTGGCATAGTCTCTATGGAGCTCCATCAGGTGATGACTGCATAGTGAAGGCTAAAAATTTCTTCAGTGCCCAGGATGTGGCTGTTTGTGGCAGTGGCAAAGGTTGCTATTGTCTTCCTGTTTTTTTTGTTTGTTTGTTTTTATTTTTGTTTTTTGTTTTCTCCCTGCTGAGGAAATCACAGCTGAGAAGAACTCTCTTGAATTGGGTCTGATACATGGTTGTATACACAGAGACAGCAGCACTAAGATCCAGGGTGCATGTTTGCTTATAGCAGTGGTGGCATTGGTGTCTGTGATACAGTCATATGTGGGGCAGCCATAAAGTTAGGGTCCAAAGAATGCAAATATTTGTAGGAAGGAAGAGTATTGTTTTCAGTCCTGGGGCATGAGAGTAAGACACAGCAGTATATTCTTTTAGGATATACTCTCTTTCTGAGGTAGTAGGGTGGGGAACAAAGTGACATGGACACCAGGCAGCTCTTTCAATTGGGTTTAGTATCAGTGAAGATTACATGTTCCTCGATAGTGAATGCTGTGGTTTCCCTGGTGGTGATGAGGGACGCTGGGATCCTCCTGCTTCCTTTGTTTCCATGAGAGAAGGTTGCACTGTGGTGATCCCAGTTGGTGCTGAGCTATGACAGATTGAGGGAGGGATGACTCAGGCAAAATGCTTCCTATACTTGTGTATAAGGCCATCCTGGGTTTCTGTGCTCCACAATGTTTCTGCAGTTCTCCTATTATATTTTGGAACTCTCCTAGAGCTATTTTGTTGGCATATAGTTGTTTATTCATTGTTTTTGTTGTTTCTATTAGGGAGACAAGCATTGGGACTTCTTAGTTTGCCATCTTGCTGATGTTACTCCCTAATATACTGCTATTGAATTGATGGTAGATGTCAATATTCTGCAAGATTACATCTTTTAAGGTTATGGTTAAATATACATTTCAGAATTTTCTATTTTTGTTGCTTTTACTTTTTTTATTCTTCTGATATGAGAGGTAGGTAAGTTGTGGAGTTTAGGTAATCTACAAGGCAGGTTACAAAAGAGCCACCATCTGAGCATATAGTTAAAGAAAAGAGTTGTCTTTGCAACTAGAACAAAATTAATACTCCCAACTCTGACTTTTCTAATCAGGTAACATTTAGTTAAGTTTTTAGATATACTTTTATAGTAAAAGTCAGATCTCTTATTTCCAGAGGAAATATATCA